>JAOTAY010000002.1:36055507-36069712 GCA_025629805.1 Erythroxylum baracoense | reverse complement strand
CATGGCAATGTTCACTAAGTCCTCCATCTTTACATAATGTTGCAACTCAACCACATCAGCAATTTCCCTATTCAATCTACATATGAATCGAGCCATCGTCATCTCTTACTCCTCTTTTATGTTAGCTTTAATCAATAGTATTTCCATCTCCTTGTGATAATCTTCTACTGATCCAGTTCCTTATGTGAGTCTATGTAACTGCTGATGCAACTCTCTATAGTAATAAGGTGGTACAAACCTCTTCTTCATCACTCTTTTCATCTTTTCCCAAGTGGATATAGGTGGTTCCCTATTCCTCCTCCTATTCTTTACCAATTCATCCTATCAAACTAATGCATAATCAGAGAATTCTATTGCTGCCAATCTCACTTTCTTATCTTTAGAATAGTTGTGACAAGGAAAAATCATGTCTACCTTTCTTTCCCATTCTAAGTACACTTCAGCATCATTCCTTCTTTTGAAGGACGGAATTTTCATTTTGATGGCGTTAATGTTACTATCTTTTCTCTGCATTCATTCTTCCTTCCTTACTTTACCCCTCAAGAATTGCACTTCATCTTCATACTCACCATACATTCTTTCCAATTCTTACTCCCAATTCCTATGACTGCCAATTAATCTACTACGGTTTTAGATTCTACTGGTTTCATTAATTCTCTCATCAATCTCATCCATCCTAGTAGATAACTTCTTGAACTCATTCATAAATGTCTTATACATCACTTTCAAATCAGTCACATTGTCTTCCTCCTCATGTAATGTTTCCTTTCCATCCCTTCTACTGGCCATTCTTATGATAAAAGTTGTAAGAAAAATAGTTAGCAATAAAAGATAACCTCACAAGTCACTCCCTTATGTGTTTCATTCAAAAGATGACACTCCACTCTTGTTTCACTCAAATTTGGCTTTTTCCCTCTTTTAAGCTTACTCACTCAAGCCTTTTTCCACTCAAACTTGTTGTCCTCAATTGCACTTCATAATTCAATTTACATTCAAGGTAATACATAGACAACAAATTAAGATTTAGGAATGCAATAAAAATACCTAAGAAAGACGATGGACACAAAACTTGAAGCAAGTATACCGAAATGAATGAAGGCAAAATAGGCACACAAGAGCAAGGATATATAATACCCAAAAAATATAGAATTTAAATTAACAAGAATCAATTTGTTAATTATGTTGTAAATGAAAACAAAAAAATAATAATAAGAGATAAAAAATAGAAACTTAGAATGAAGGAAAGATACGAAACAAAATAGGAAGCCAACAAAAGAAAATCATATAATCATGTCAACCTTAAAGATATAATTTGTTTTTTTCAACTGATTTTTTTAATTAGTAGCAACTGTTCATCTCTTTAACGCTAGTATTTTTTCATTTTTCATTTTTTTACTTTTTTAACACAATAACAAGATGAACCCTAATTTTGAATTATAATGAACATAACAATAATAACAGCACATAAACACAAGATAAATAAGAATTTATCCCAATTCATGCTCTAATACTAAATGATGCGGGACCCTAGGGCTAAAGAGCTTAAAACCCCTTAAACACACTTTGGGTATAACATAAACAAGAAGAAATCTCCAACCCTAATGAACCCTCCAATTAATTATATGAAATAAAACACATATAATAAGGTTGTTTTGAAAACAAAAATAGAAATTTGTCACAAGTGTTTACCTTGATAAGAATTAGATTCTTGATGTAATAGAAAAAGACAAGAAATCCTCTCTTATAAAATTCCTTATTCATCCAATGTAACCCTAAACAATGTTTATTATGATGTATGTATACCTCTTGAAAAGAAAAAACCCTAACTAGGTAAAAGGCCTTTCACCAAAATAATTAAAGTACAAACTAATATTTCTAAAATGCAGCCCATTAAATTTAAAAGATTTAAATAAGCCCAAGACACAAGTAGTAGGCTGCCGAAAGTTATGATTCTAATGTAAAATAATTAATTAAACAAGAATACAAGTTTTCTTGCACATTCCGCTCAACTTGATTAGTTATGATGCCATTGGCCTTCATTGTCTATTGAGATTCTATTCTATCTACAATTCGGCCCATATAAGATTAAAGCGCTTCTTTGAACTTCTTATCTCTTGATCTTGTTAATGGTCCCTCTGACATTACTAGCTCATCTTTAGCTCCATTTCGCTTACAAAGTCCCACGATCGTGCTCACAACACCTTATCTCTTTGTTATCAGTTATCAGTCACATCCTTCTCTAATGCTCCAATGCTCCAGTGTTGTCGGTGTGCTCCTCCTTCAGTGTTCTTCCTTCTCCACTTGCTAGTTATTCCTCTTAGCTGCCACTTGCTCTTGATTAATGGTAGCCTCCACTTGCATCTGCCAAATGCTGCACAAGTGAGTCGATGCTCTTCCATGGTGTCGCTTGCATGCTCGCTTTTGTTGCTGCCAGTCACGTCGTCAGTAGCCCCTTCATCACCGACAACATCATGATGCATCTCGCCTGCTCCTCCTCTAGTTTACTGTAGCATAATTATTTGTAAAATAAGTCTAAAAATATCAGTAAAATTTATAATTTAAGTAGGCAAGTCCCACATGGTCAGCCACTTAATTATTAAAATATTTTAAATATATATCAAGTTGTCACTAACTTGGCAAAAAACTAACGACGTCATATTATCATCAAATTTTCAATTAATATAGGGTTAAATTTTAACGTTTGTCAAATATTATGGTTAAATTTTATCGGTTGATAAATGTTAGGGTTAAATTTGTATCCATCGGTATTAACTAAGCAATGGCAGTGTCATCTGCAGTAGTCAGGTGATGTCTTACGTTACACATCTTAAGACAAATTTTGATATTTGCAGCTATTGATAGAAAGGACTCTATACACGGAACTCTTCAACAGAAACATTGGTGGTATTCCAACACTATTGGATACTTCCTATCGTCCATTTTTCTATTCTCCAAATTCCTGACACAAAGCACATTAATAGTCATTTCCAATGACGTGTACAAGCAACAGGACTCCACTGATGCCAACCCCTTTCGTGTCTCTTTGTCTGTGGATCGTTCAATGCGTCCATTGACGTGGATCTTCCTGGATTCTTATCAGTAGAACTATATATATGTAAATAGATCGAATAGACCACATTCTTGATACCCCACTTTGTCATTTAGGAGATTTTTAATCAGTTAAGTCGCGAAAATATATAATTCTGATAATGCCAATACTTTCGTTATAGAAAAAGAGTTTTAACTCAGAAATATTTAATGTTGTGAATATCAATGCGAGTTGCGACCGCTAGCCCAATAATTGAAACACAATACTCCTTCCTATAGGAACTGAACCGTAGGCATGAGTGAAGCAGGATTCAGGAATATGGAGTGTTAGCTAGGCAACCTTTACTGCACTTTTAAACTATAATTCAATTCAGTCTCATCATATTTTATCAGATTGCAGGCTCAAAAGTCTTACCCTATAGTCTGAAACTATTTAAATTTCATGACAATAATCATTCGCTACTGTTAGTCTGCCATTATAACCATGGCCAGTTCAGCTGTATTTGTTTCCTACTGCTCAGAATGCTATAGCCAATTTGTTTCTTTAAATTTACTGTATTAAGTATCTTGTGCGGCGCTAGATGGCCAGTCACGGATTCACCAGCTGACCTTTTCTTCCAAAAGGATGGCTTATAATTAAATGTCACATGTGGCTTATGCTTATATTACCTTCAATCATGTGAATGACACCAATAGAAGAAGTTCTTCAGGTTTGAGATATGGGCACTTTGCCGCCACCCTGAAGTGCATTTTCTCTGTTTGCTTTCAGATGCACATGAAAATCAATAGGAGTTGGAACCAGCTTGGGATCAAGTACAAACCACATGAAGTTAGACTTTTGAGGCCAAGACATGGAAAAAAGAAAAACGAACTGCTTAATTTTATAAGACAAGATGACAGAGTCAGGAAACCAAGTCAAAGACAAAGAAGAAAAGAGTCCATGGCGGTAACCTACTACTTGCAAATGATTAGGGTAACCTCATTACTGAAAAGAAACCATAAATTACCACTGTAGGAACCTAGAACATAGGAATGGTTTATGGTTGGAGACTGAAAAGGTATAGAGATCTTCTGCATTTACATTTTCTTCATTAAGTTGAATGGTTTCGATAATTGGGTTATGTTATAGCATGGATAGAGTAGGTGTGGATGGTATGATTTGAATTCATTGGGAACTTTCCTTCATGTCTAGTTCGGAAGGGACAAAAGTTTGGTTGTGCACTCTTTTAAACTTGCATCTTTTCTAATGTAATAGCTTAGGCTCTTGAGCTACTCGAGTGCCTGTGTGCTTCCCCTTTGCGGCGTTAACCCGAACTCTTTTGGCTATTTGACAGGTCTAAGACCACGCTGGTCTAAATTAAGGTTCCTTTTAGTGTAATTTTTAGTTTTTATTTTTTATTTTTGAGTAAAAATAAAATTTTGTTTGGTTATTAGTATTAGTGTAGTTATATTTTTGCCACTGTTAATAATTATATATTAGATAAAACTTAAAGATAAATTTTTTTAATTAAATAAATTTATTTAATCTCTTATATAATAATTATTAATAAAATTATTTTATTTTATTAAAATAAATGATTTATAAATTAATATTTATTTTTAGTATATTTTAAATTTTAAATCAAATTTTATTTGAAATTTATATATTTTGAAGATATTTTAAATTTAATTATATTTATAAATAATTATTTAATTAAAAAATTAAGTAAAATAAACCTATTTATAATTAATTAAATTAATTAAATATATAATATTAAATTAAGTTATTCATAATTCTTATTAAAATTATTATATTAAGTAATTAAATAAAATATATTTAGTTGATATTAAATTAGATTATAAAAAACAGAAAAAGAAATCAAAAATTACTTTTTATAATTTTTA
This sequence comes from Erythroxylum baracoense, assembly GCA_025629805.1. NCBI lineage: Eukaryota > Viridiplantae > Streptophyta > Magnoliopsida > Malpighiales > Erythroxylaceae > Erythroxylum > Erythroxylum baracoense. The sequence continues at coordinate 36,064,780 of JAOTAY010000002.1, read as the reverse complement.
TAATTTTTGAAAAACTTTCAATCTTAAAGATCTCGAACTCATCAAAAACTTCATATTTTCCCTAAGCAAAAACACGTACATTTTAATGGATATAATCATTAACAAATGTTAGAAAATTCTTGGAATTGTACAATATAACTATATAAGGTCTACTTATATCTGTATATATCATACCCAAGAAGTCAGAAGCATAACAGAAAAAACTAAAACTAAAAATAAAAATTAAAAACTTGAACAAAAATATTTTTTTACTTAATTTAAAAACAAATACAGAAAAATAAAAATAAAAGCATAAAGACCCAACGGTTATATTGATTTTACTTAATATAAGTAGCTAATTAAGAACAAAACAAGTTGAAATGGCAAACTAGGGCCCGGTTTTGTAATCTTTAGCATTTGGGATTGGAATGCGCCCAAATTGAGATTTTGCAATTGGATGATGGGCTCCGTTCTCCGCCGAACCAGATAGTTGAGTTCATCATATTTCAACACATAAAGACCCACTGATTAACGTATACTTGGAACACGGCCATTGGAAGAATTACTGGATTAAGATAAAATAATTATTTATTAATAAAATTTAATTATTTCGAACTGTTTGTAAAATACCTTCAATACTAAAATTATGCATTTAGTTAAAAAAAATAAATTTTTTAGTTTTGAATTTATTTTATTCATTTTCAAATTTGAGTACATTAAATATTAGATAATAAATTTTTATTTACAAGAGATGGTTAATTTAGTAAATTTAAATTATTTTGCATATTAAGTATCTACAATATTAAAATGATACATTTAGTTATTCCAAATTTTAGCCCTAATGGTACCGAAGAGGGGAGATGAATCGGATTTTATAAAATTTGATAATTTTTCTTAGTAAAGTACTCAATTATCAACAATTAACGTAAATAAAGGTAAGGAAATTGTTTAATATAAATTAAACAAACAATTGAGTAATAATTTAAAGAGGATATAGAAAAAGAATGGAAACAAACCTAGAACGGTTTAACAAATAACCCTTGCATATGTTCACTTCTAATATTTTTTTAAAAATTCTACTATAATTTTTCTTTCAAAGTGAAGAATAAACTTTGTACAATCTTTCTCAGTAAAGAGAAACTCTCTTGACAATTTTCTTCTAAAGTGAAGAGGAACCTTAATTTTACTTAGTACACTCCTAAGTACAATATCCTTATAACTTAAAAATATCTCACTTATTCACTTGATTACTCCAAAAAGGCTCAATAACACAGATTTAACATAATGATGCTTAAATGATTGAAAATTTTTTAGAAATATATATAATAGACACTGTAATACTTCTTGATGCTAAAACTAATGAAAAAGTACCTATTTATAGGGTGCATTTAGAGTGATTATGACAATAGTGACTCATTATAATATAGAGTTATATCAGATTCATGTCAGAAGTGCTTTTCTGAATGGAGACCTTTGTGAAGAAGTATATATGGATCAACCTCAATGATTTCAAGATTAAGATAAAGCTGACTTCGTTTGTAAATTTGAAGAATCTATATATAGTTTGAAACAAGCTTTCAAATAATGGTACCTAAAGTTTGATGAGATTGTTACCTCATTTGACTTTATAGAAAATAAAGTTGAAAGATGCTTGTACTGTAAGTTTAAGAAGAGCAAGGTCATCTTTCTACTTCTATTTGTGGATGATATCTTGCTTGCATCAAATGACTTAACCATACAGCATGAGATTAAACAACTTTTGGTCATGCATTTTGATATGAAGGACCTCAGTGAGACATCTTTTGTCCTAGGTATTCAGATTCACTTGGACAGGTCTCAACACTTGTTAAGTCTCTTGTAAAGAGTATACATTGAGCGAGTACTGCAAAGGTTTAATATAACTGACAGTAAGCTTGCTGCAGCACCTAGCTCTTATAGTGAAAGATTATCTTTATCACAATGTCCAAAAATGATACAGAGAGAGGTTATAAAGAATGTACCTTATTTTAGTGTAATTGGCAGCCTAATGTATGTTTAGGAGTGCACTAAATTGGACATTATATTTGTTGTTGGACTACTAGGTAATTGGACATTATATTTGTTGTTGGACTGCTAGGTAGTTACTTTGCTAACCTAGGAATAGAACACCAGAATGCAGTTAAACAAGTTTTAAGATATCTCAAAGTAATTAAGGATTATAAGTTGAAATTCTAAAAAATCAACATTCTATACCTCATAGGTTATACAAATTAATTGCTATATCAAGGTACATTTTTATGTTAACAGATGGTGCAATATCGTAGAAAAGTTATAAGCAAACCCTAGTAATTTCCTAGACTATGCATGCAGAGGTTATGGGATGCTGTGGGGCTACTTCATAAGCAGTTTGGATTAGAAATTTGATTATATTCTTATCATATCCTTCAAATTGTTTCTGAAATCTACCCATCTTAACCACCGTAGTCGCATAAGTGTCCAGCCTCTTAAGGTATCCACAGAACGGGTTAAGAGAACTCTGTAACTCTTACAAAGAGGGTTAAGCAAAAAGTATTAGCTCTATAAAGCTTAAGACTATTTATAATAAGTTTTGAACATTTTAGTAATTTAATTGAAATTAAATTCTAATTTCAATTAAACTTGAATTAGAATTACAAATAATTCTAATTAAATATCAATTATGCCCAAATAAAATCCAAAATCCAAAATCTCATATTGATCATTATTTATTAAATATCTCATATTTAATCTTAAAGTTTCTCAAACTTTACAATCAAGTCTAACTTAATTAAAATATCTTTGCTCTCTTAAACTCATTCTTTATATTAGAATTAGAATTAGATAAATTAAAACTTGTTTTAATTTATCTTTAATTATCTAATTAAATATTTATAATCATAGATCAAGATTGGCGTCTAATAATGTATCATGACCCCTCATATATTTAGAATATCAAAGTGATTTTGACTAACCTTTCCGTGCATGATTTTTTTTTGTATAATTCAATTCTTTCATCATACAATATTTTGATTAGACATAAAGCATAGAATTAATGTCTACTCTATTTTGACTTCAATCATATTTGTTCTCTGCCATTAGCTACCGATTCAATTAATGATATTTGTAAACTATTTACAAAACGTTATTCTACCTTGGTCAAGACTTTTTGAATCAATACTAATCGAGAACAACGAAACATTCTCCCTAATTACTTTAGGGTGATGAATCCTATCTTGATCATACAACTACCTTCATATAATTCATGCTATATCCAATAACTACCAATTGAACAATTCATGATTAAATAGGTCATAAGTAGTATCAAAACATAGCAATCACTATACAAGATAACTTTGGAAACCTCAAGTCAAATGATCACTTATACAATCATCACAATGAGAATTCCATAGACATACAAGTAATGTTCTAAATGCATTTCTTATATCGGGTTTGTTCAGTGAATATGTTCTCTAACAAGTATTTATATGTTTATTTAAGTATCTCCATACTTTAGTCAATGAGATCAACTACTTCCTTTATGAGAAAAAACATATCATGTGTTAGTCTTTTGACGTTCTATTAATATTCAGTCTGAATAGAACAATGATTAGTAGTATTTAAGGATAATACATAAATGCAATATAAATCTCTTAATTATAACTTCATTATATTTTTATTTGCAATGTATAATTATTCTATTTACTTTACCATATACATTTAAATGTGTATAAGATAAAAAATGTCTTTAAATATTTTGTCACTAAATTACAACCAAAGCGATTGACTGTAAGGCAGAGAACAAATATGATTGAAGCAACTCAAGATGTGGCTAAGCAACTCAAGGTATATATATTGTGATTAGATTAAGTGTTGTTTCTTTCGAATTACTGCTCCTCGATATTAGATTTATCCATGTACTTCTGATTATCTCATAGTTTGCTGATACGAGTCAAAAGGTATAGCTTGATGGTGAAATGGTCTTGGTTGCAAAAATTCACCTCTTATGCTTGTTCTACAGGAACAACAAATCGTGATGCCCGTGATTCAAACCTGCAGAAGGAATTGAATCGTTACATACCAACAGCTGCTGCATTTGGAGGTATGTGCATTGGTGCTTTGACGATTTTGCAGATCTTATGGGAGCAATTGTCTCCGGTATTGGGATCTTACTTGCTGTAACCATTATATATCAGTACTTTGAGACATTTTTTTTCAAATGTAACCATTATATATCAGTACTTTGAGACTTTATTTTTCAAATGTCACGACTGATCTGATCACTTTATAAGATCTTCCAAAGCTTGGCCTTGGCCCACTAATCTTTTTTTTCTATCTCTTTGCAGGAGCAATGATGTTTAGGCGGACTTTAATACCAACGGGGTAGTGTAAAAGACAGTAAGTTTCGAAGTTCTGTTAAGTCAATATACAAACAATTAATGTACCAAAGCAACCGTAATCCCTTCCGCAATCAGAGCAAGACATACACATTTTGAAGCTTAATATTTTGAAATATTTAAATTAAATATAACATTTTCAAAACAATCCAAACAAAACTTTGAATAAAAATTTAACAGGATTAACTATTCGTTAATTAAACGCTACGTTAATATTAATGTGATATTATTTTTGATTTTTTAAATAAAAGAAAATTTCACTATAACATGATAAATGAAGTCTATTGTCTAAAATATATAAATGTGGATCTCATTACTACGGGGTGAGTGATACCCACTACGTAATTATAAGATTCACTTTTTAATTAGTTTAAAAATCATAATTATGTAATAGTGAGATTCACTTTAATTTAAAAAATATAAAAATAATGTCATGTCAATATTGACCAGTGATTAAAAAATTAATTAATTTGACCGGTTTAATTGTAAAAATTTTGAATTGTCCAACTTTTTAGTTTAGATTTCAACTTTTCAGTTAGATTCACTTTAATAACTCTTATTGTTAAAAACCGTACAATTTATTAATTAATCAGTCAATTTTATTAATTAATAAGTTCTTATAAATCAATTAATTTTTATTTACCATTATCTCTTTAATTAAAATTTAAATTTTTTGAGTAAAAACAATCTCTTTCAATCATATTTCAAATCCTTTAATTTTATTCATTCTTTAGCTGCTTTTAAGATAATCTAATATTAGTTGAACCTTTTAAACTTTGTATCTCTTATCTTATCGGTTGTACTTTTGGTCCGATTTTTATAACATTAGTATTAACACGACACTTATCCTATAAGAAGTTAACCTCGTCAAATTTTCGGTTCAATTAAAGTCTGTTCTAAATATTTTGAACATGTCATAGTTTAATTTAAACTCTTTAAACGCTAGAATTTAAGTTATATTTTATTGTAAATCTTGAAGTTTAAAATGTATTTCTAAGTCTAAAATATTTCCTATCTTGTAATGCCCGTAGCCCCGTATTCTCCCTCTGACCCATCTCAGTTCACACCTCTGCATTTATTCACTGGACCCAACTTGACATTATTTTTGCAATTGATGTCATCTTAAATTCACTGCAAAATAACTTATGACTAAACACATGTAATATAGCTAAGGACTGCTACAGTATCTTATCCGAAGAAAGTAAAGACCACGATCAATTGGCCCATACCAAGAAATATAAAAGAACTCAAGGAGTTCTTGGGACTCTCTGGATATTATCGATGATTTGTGAAAGATTACAAAAAAATCGTTGCACCGTTAACCCAGCCATTACAAAAAGATTCAATTCTTTGGGGTGAAGAAGTGATCAATGTTGTACACCAACTTAAGGAGGCTATGACAACCGTACCTGCCTTGGTATTGCATAACTTCAATGAGAAATCTGTGGTAGAAACCGACACGTCAGGTTCCGAATTGGGTAGTTCTTATGCTGAATACCATTAGCTTATCTCAGTCAAGCTCTAACTTGTAGGGCTCGATTCAAAGGTGTTTACGAGAGAGAGTTAATGACCATTGTGTTGGCAATCAAAAATGGCGACACTACCTGCTGGGGAGAAGATTTATAGTGAGGATCAGTCTAGCCTGAAATTTTTATTAGAGCAGCGAAAATTATCAATGTAGCATCAAAAGTGGTTATCTAAACTACTAGGATTTGATTTTGAAATCAAATACAAGCCAAGAACTCAAAATAGAGTTGCAGATGCTCTATCCCGAAGCCTTGAGAATGTGGAATTGCTAGCTGTGATGATTGGCAAAGTGTTGAGTTGGGCAGAAATTGCCGAACAGGTTAACCGACACCCACAGCTGCGAACAATTGTTGAATCCCTGCAGCAAGTTCCTTCATCTAAACCAGGGTGGTCACTCTTTCAGGGTCAGTTGTGATACAAGGATCGAATAGTCCTACCAAAAAACTCTCTAGTTCCATCTCTTCTCCAGGAGTTTCATGGTAGTCCTTTAGGACGACATTCGGGGTTCTTCGAGACTTACAAGTGATTAACAACTGAATTGTATTGTGAAAGAATAAAGAGGTATGTAAAACAATACATTGACCGCTGCACAGTTTGCCAACAAAACAAATATTTGGCACTATCCCCAGCTGGATTACTGCAATCTCTACCAATACTTGCAGTTGTGTCATGTGTGGGAAGATATATCAATAGATTTCATTGATGATTTGCCTAAATCCAAATGGGCTTGACACTATATTAAAAGTGGTGGATAGATTGACTAAGTACGGACATTTTTTGGCCCTAAAACATCCATACACAACAACCAAGGTGGCTGAACTATTTGTTCAACAAAATTTTCGACTCCATGGAGTTCCCAGCGTTAATTTATTCCCTTGCAGCCAATCATCTGGGTGCAATTTGATATATAACATTATTATTTAATTAATGAAACGACATTCTTTAATTACATTTGATATTTTAATACTGAAGATAAAATCCTGAAATAATTACTATGTAATTAAAAATATGATGAGATCATAATTGTGAGATTCAATTTATATCTACGTATTATTCCTAAATGTTCCTGTTACAATTTCATCAAAATGGGATATTGTTGAAATGTTAAAGATAGCACACATTTTGTTGCTTTCTTATGAAGAAGTAATTGATCTTATAAATTAAAGTATGGAGATATTTAAACTAATATATAGGTGATTATTAAAGAATAAGTTACTGAACTGACCCGACTATGAGAAGCCCAAATAGAATATTACTTATTTGTCTGTAGATTTCCTCACAATGATGATTGTATTATTGATCCTTAGACTTGAGATTACTCGAGTATCTCGTATGAGAATTACAGTGTTTTAATGTCACTTATGAATCGTCCTAGGATAATTCAGTTGATAGTATTTGGATGTAGTATGAACCATATAGAAATAGTTGAGTAAGTTAATAAAATAAAAGATTCGTCACTCTATAGTAATTAGAGAGAATGCTCTATTGTTCTTGATTAGTAGTGATTTATGAAATTCTCTAGCCATAATGAATTGACATTTGAAAAGAGATTTTTAAACTTCAATTATAAATTAATTACTAGTTAATAAGAATGAATATGATTGAACCAAAAGAGTAGATACTATATCCATACTCTGTCCAATTGAAATATTAAATGACGAAAGGATTAAATTACACATCATAACCATGCATAGATATGATAAGTCAAGCAACTTTGACATTCCTGATATTTGGGTAGTTATGACGTGTTGTTAGACGTCAATCTTGATATATGATTATAAATTATTTAATTGAAGAATTAAAGATAAAATAAAAGGAGATTTAATTTATCTGATTCTAATTGTGAATTAGAATTAGAATTAGAATTTGTAATAACTGCCAATATATTAAGAACCTAATGGTTCACACATCAAAGAGTACGTAGCTTGTGAAGAAAAAATCAATTTTAATTAAGTTGGACTTAATTATAAAGTTTGAGAAAGTTTAGGGATCAAATATAAGATATTTGATTTTATTAAAATTAAATTAACTATAATTAGAGTATGACTTTAATTATAATTAAGAAATTTAATTTCAATAAAGTTACAAAAATCCTAATGATTTTAATATTAGAGAGCTAGCACTCATATTTTCTTCCTCTCAAAGATGTTAAAAAGTTACTCTGTAAATATCGTTAGAGGTTGAACGATTGAACAATTCGTGATTGATACGGTAAAAAATTTGTCAAAAGATTTTAACAGGAAATATGAATCAAGCACGATTTTTTATTTTATGATTCGTGTTTTTATTTAAGTTATGCACTTATCGAGAATCAATTAGAAATCGTAAAAATGTTTGTTTCTTACTACACTCATGGTTCGATCATGGTTGATCAATCAACCATGATCAATTGTTTTGAATCATGAGAAAGTTTTCACGTTTCATTTTTGAACTGAATTGTTCTAAATGCAACAAACTTCTCATACCGCCCCCAAATTGATGTGCAAATGAAGGTAGTAAATCGTTGCCTCGAAACATATCTAGGTTGTTTCGCCAACTCCCAACCTCGTACCTGGTAGAAGTGGTTAGCTTAGGCAAAATTATGGTGTAACACCTTTTTTCATACTTCTACTAAGTGTATGTACGAAAGAGAATCGCCTCTTATAATACGCTACGGAAGCAATCATATACCAAAATTAGAAGCTGATGAGCAGTTGAAGGCTACGGATGCAATGTTAGAGGAATTGAAAAAACTTGTCATTGCCCAGAAAAGAATGAAACAGATTGCCTGCTGGTGCGAAGAGACGAGAGATGACTTTTGAAGTAGGAGATTTGGTCTATCCAAAGCTCAAACCTTATCCAAGGAATTCACTGGCTATTAGACCAAACGAGAAGTTGGCTTACTGTCACTGTGGTGAATTAGCTTATAAGCTGGACCTACTCACTTTGGTGAAGTATCTTTGTGTATTAAGTCAGTAGGACCTTTTTGACATCCAATAAAAAGATTGAAGCCAAAGGTATAGTATCCTTGAGATTTACTTCTTCTTTTCTCCTGTGACATGTACTTAACACAGTAACCTCAGAAAATGAGACTTACAGTTTTTCCAAGACGAATGGATTGAGTTTTCTGCATAATTTTTCGCTTCCAGGTTTCACATTTGAGGTAAATATACTGAACAGAACGCATTAACATAATTCTCTGCCGAAGGTGACGTGTCAGATACTTTATCAGATCCTTTTTCAAATGTCACCACTGATCTGATCACTTTATTAGATCTTCCAAAGCTTGGCCTTGGCCATTAATGCAGAGCAATGATGGTTTCGCACTGAAGAGAGACTTTAATCCCCGCTTTGTATCCATTCTTTTAAATACTTTGTATTTGATTAATTTAAAAAT
>JAOTAY010000002.1:36029714-36055407 GCA_025629805.1 Erythroxylum baracoense | reverse complement strand
TCCTGATGTGCTCCATCTCAACGTCAATCTTCTGGATTAGCTCCTTTATGGTCAAATACTTGACCTCCAAATACTTAAACCGCATGATACTCTCGTTGTTGTTACTGAACAACACTGTAGCAAGATTATCACAGTACAACCGTATGGGTCTATCAATCGAATCCACCACAGACAACTCAGAAATCAAGTTTTTGAGTCAAAGCACCTGTGTAGCAGCTCCATAACATGCAACAAACTCTGCATGCATGGTCGAGGAAGTAACCATTGTCTGCTTGACACTCTTCCACAATACTGCACCATCTGCCAATATGAAAATGTATCCTGAAGTGGACTTGCGATCATTCGGACACATAGCAAAATCAGAGTATGTATACCCTGTAAGGTTCAAATCTTTGACTTTCCTGTATGTCAACGTATAGTACTTGGTACCATTTAGGTATCTCAATACCTGTTTGACTGCATTCCAATAGTCTACACCTGAGTTAGCTAGATATCGACCTAGTAGTCCAATAGCAAATACAATGTTTGGTCTAGTACACACCTAGGCATACATCAGGCTACCAACAACACTAAAATACGAAACATTCCTTAAAGCCTCTCTCTTAACCTCATTCTTTGGACACTGTCCTAAAGATAATCTCTCTCCATGAGAGATAGGTGCTACAACCAGCCCCGGCCCTGGGCAGGGGCGAGCTGGGCCCCTGCCCAGGGCCCACTTTTTTAATAAAAAAATTATATATATAATTTATTTTTTAAAAAAATTTTAATTATTTTTTAATTAAAATGAGGGGCCTATATTTTCTTTTTTGCCCAGGGCCTACAAAATTTCAGGACCGGCCTTGTTCGCACTGAAGAGAGACTTTAATCCCCGCTTTGTATCCATTCTTTTAAATACTTTGTATTTGATTAATTTAAAAATAATTATTAGACTTATTTTTATTTAAAAAATATAAAAATAATATTATATTAGTATTAATTATTAATTGAAAAACTCAACCGATTTGATCGATTTAACCGTAAAATTCTTGAAACGTTCAATTTTTCGGTTCAGTTTTAACTTATCAATTTGATTTATTTTAATAACTCTTATTATTAAAAAGTGATTAATTTATTAATTAATAAATTAATTTTTATTAATTAATAAATTCTTATATATTAAAATAAGTCAATTAATTTTTATTTAATATTTTTCAATTAAAGTTTACATTCTTTGATGATCAATGACAATCACTTTTAATTACATTTTAAATTCTTTAATTTTATTTATTATTTAGTGAGTTTTATGACAATCTAATACTGATTGAATCTTTTAAACTTTAAATATCTTATCTTATCTGTTTAATTTTTTATCCGATTTTTAAAACATTAGTATTAACATGACATTTAATAGGCAGAAACTTAACTTTATCAAATTTTCTATCTATTTAAAATTTATTTAAATATTTTTAAAATGTTACGATTAGGGCTGGCAAAAAATCGGTTTCAAACTAAACCAGTTTTGGACAATTCAGACAAAGGTAAAAATTTCATGATCTTAAACTAGTTTGAAACTTTTTTTTTTACTAAACTGACCCGAAACCGAATCGGATTGAAAAACACCAAAATTGAAATCGGTTTGTTCGATTTTAACTAATAGCAAAAGGCCATTAAATTGTACCATCTTCTTCCCATATCTTTTTGTCTGTAAAACTAATAAAAAAACTATGGTACAAAAAGCTAAATTATGGTTGTCTAATTAAAGTTCAAACCAAACAAATGATAAATCTATAACCAAATTCAAAAAAACAAAAATATAACCATCAAATTTGAAGTCTCTAATAAAATTATGGCAAAAAGCCACAAAGATACAAACAGTACACCAAATACAAAACCAGTAAATAACATTGTTCATACTACAAATTCAAACCAAATAAAACATGCAAGAAATAACAAATCTTTCTTCATCAAACTCTTCATATCCCAAAGACTCCATGATCTGAGGGTAAAAAAAAAGATGACACAAGTTAGCCAACATGTATATAACAGTCAAAACTTAATACAATAAATTAGAATAAAGTAATAATTTTTTGAAACAACGATTTTTTGCCTTTTTAAAATTCGGATCGGACAATTTTAATTAGTTTTAAATACTCGGTACTGACCAATTTTAAAAATTTGGACATTTTTTTCGATTAGGCCAACCCGAATTTAGATTTGATTTTAATTCAGACAAGAATCGGTCAATTCAGTTTAAATTTAGTTTAAAAAATTCTAACTTGTATCTGATTTTTTCTAGATCAAACAAGATCAAGTTATCAATTCAGACAAAATTTTGTCAGGCCTAGTCACGATTCAATTTAAATACATTTTAATAATACTATATCGTAAATGTTAAAAATATTTGCTATTCTGTAATGCCCGTAGCCTCGTAGTCTCCCACCGACCCATCTCGGTTCTCACCTTTGCATCTTACTCACTGGGCTCCAAACGTATAACATTCGGCTATATGCCTAATCATGCGGTCAAATATTCAGACACTGGCTCCAAACTTGGTGGGTCCATGTTTTCATGCCGAACTGTGCAGGAGCCCACAGGATATCTAACAGCACTTTGAACGTAGCATTACAAACCAACGTTCAACGCGTCTAGATTTCTTTAAATCATCTTTCCCAAAATGAAGTAAAATTATAATAAAGAGAAATAAACACTTTTTCTTCTTTTTCTTTTTTTTTTCCCGCGCTTTAAATGCACTTTTCCTTCATTGTGCCAACCCTTATCTCCTCCTCAAAGCTGTTGGTCAAATTTTGTGTCTGCCCACATAACGATCACTTTATATCTCCATAAACCCTTTTTCTTCTCTTGGATCTACTGCCTCGAATTTTATGACAAAGGTCCATACTTCTCTCACAAGCTTCATTATCATCTTAGCTCTCTTACAATGGAAACGGTCAAATATAGATCAATGCCCAACAACAAGAGCAAGATAGCGAGAACATTCCGAAAAGTGATCAACCTGAAAACTGCTACAAGAATTGCTTCAAATAATGGGATTGGGATATGTGAGCTCACCCCAGGAAACAAGTTTGAGGATCGTGATCATCCAAGCACAACTTGTGAGTTTCATCAGACTGCTGAAAAGAGCAAGATTGACAGAGATAAGAGGAGGGCAGTTCTGGAGGCATTAATGGCAAAGCTCTTTGCAGGTGTCTCCACAGCTAAAGCAGCTTATGCTCAGTTGCAAATGGCTCAAAATCCTTACAACAGTGATAATATACGAGCAGCCGATCAAGCAGTTGTTGATGAGTTGAAACAATTATCCGAACTCAAGCGTAAATACTTCAACAATGATCTTGATCACGTCTCACCTCAAGTCACTATCATGCTTGCAGAGATTCAAGAACAACAGAGCTTGATGAAGACTTATGAGGTAACAATCAAGAAACTTGAAGCCGAAGTTGAGGTTAAAGATTCAGATTTTTGTTCCCTCGAGAAACAGCTTGACGAGTATATTGCATACAACAAGTCTCTTGAGAAAAGACTAAGTTTTAGTGGGCCTATACCCTTGTTGGATGATATAAAGCTCTCATCTTTAAGTCCAAGTCATTTCGTTCAATTCCTTCACTTTACTTTAAGATCAATAAGAAGTTTTGTGAAACTCATGGTTCGTGAAATGGAAATGGCTTGCTGGGACCTTGACGCAGCAGTTAGAGCCATTGAACCTAAAACCACTCTTGCAAAACCCAGCCACCGATGTTTTGTGTTCGAATCTTTTGTGTCCAAGACATTGCTCGAAGGTTTTAGTCAACCACAGTTTACAACCCAAAACGAGTCCGCAGCTACAAAGAAGAGCTCCCACGAACAGCATTACTTCAACAAGTTCAAAAAGATCAAATCTTTAAGCCTGAGACTCTTCTTAACCCAGAATCCAAACTCGGCCCTTGCAAGATTCACGAGAACCAAGTACATCCAGCTAGTTCATGCTAAGATGGAATGGTCTCTGTTTGGGAACTTAACTCAAAGGAAGTTAGTGAACGCCGGTGGGTTTCCAGATTCTGCTTTCTTCAACACATTCGCTGAGATGGCTAGGAGAGTTTGGTGCTTGAACCTGCTGGCTTTTTCGTTAGGTGAACAAGTTAGCATTTTTCAAATCGGTAAAAATTGCAGATTCTCGGAAGTGTACATGGAGAGTATCACCGACGAGTCACTGCTAGCTAGCGCTGGTGATGAGATGGATCTTCGGGTGGAATTTACGGTGGTTCCTGGCTTCAAGATTGACAAGACGGTGATACAGAGTCAAGTGTATTTATCACCGGTGGTATGATCAGTGATTTTATGCTTTTTGGTTCTCTTATTTCTTTCTACAAGGAATTTAATCCGTCTTTCGTAAATTTTTTGTAATATGTTATTATTGAATGAAACGAAGTTATGTGCTTATAAGCTTGTTTAAAAACTTATTGAAAACTTCTTTCAGCCCTCTTCTTTATAGACTAGAATCAGGGGATGCTGCACTTTGAAGGTGAAAAACTCTGTCAATGGTGCAGCTTTTAGGTATTTCAGTAGCGCAGATGCAACATTTTTTGCAGTCACAAAATGTCATTTTGTTCTGTCAATAGGGTTAGGGTGGTGACTGGTGGGTACAACTCTTTTTCTTTTGCAGGGATCACGAGATTATTGAGATAAGCATGCCTGCAAGCAATCCTTAAATTTTAGCTGAAACAGCACTGTCAAGTCTCCTGTCATACAACTGTGGCCTTAACACACACAGGTCCATCTTCTTTTCCTGCTTCAAATTTCGAGCCACTTAGTTTGAGCATCCTATGAGTTGAGATGGTGTATTTTACTGTATTCGGTAAGGACATTCTTTTAATCCTGTAGTTCTGCTGCATTGCAAGTGATATTCTGTCAGACAAAAATTAAAGTCCATGGGTGCGCAATTAAGAACATGAATTCGACAAGCTTCCGATCTTCCTTTACATAAATGCTGAACAATAATTAGAAGGCGGATAGATGTTGAGACACCCATGTGAAGAAATGAAAACGGCAGGAGGAATAAATGTAGGTACTTTGATGAGCATCAAAGTTTAGTTTGACTCAAAGATCTAGTGTTGATAGCTAGAACAGCTCATTTGTTTCAATTTGGAAAGGCAAGTCAACAAGAATTGAATAGGATGGCATTCCAACTCCGTTATATAGATCATCAACTTGGAGAGACACTGCATCTAACATACTATTCCGTTTGGTCCTCCACCTCCTATGTCAAGTTGCAGAACCAGTTGGTTCATGCGTTGGGCTCTAGCTGAAATGCGTCCATTGCCATTTATCATTCTCCCTTCTTCGCTTCTCTCTTCCTTCCATTGCTCTGTTTCTTGCTGTCATAAATTAAGAGCTGTACATCAGGTGCTGTTAGAATTTTAAAATTTCTATCAGACAATTATTAATTTTAAATTTTATAAAATTAAGGTTAAAATATGGAATTTAATTCTTATCAAAGATATAAATAAGCACAACAAAAGATTTAGTTAAACAGATTGAAGTTTAGTAAGAAAAATAAGTCTTTATCAAAGTGGACCAATTATTTATTGGGTTTGTGATAAGGAGGTTTAATAAGGTTATTAGAAATAGTTGTGAAGGTCTTTTGATGCCTACTGAAGTAAGTTTGTGATCGTATACTTTCTTTAATCCGCTAAGAGGCATATACATTATGGAAGGCGTAAAAAGATGTTAACGATATACAACTTTGTAAAAGTTGATTGAAAGTGTCAATATGTTTATCGAGAAATAGATAGCAAAACAATAATTGAGAGTTTATGGCTTATCATTACTTGGGAGTTTCACCTATAATTTATTAAAAACACGGGCTACCATGATCAGAGGGAATACGGGGATAACATCACCAAAGGTATGTGGTGTTGTTTGCACCGGTGAATCGAGAAAGGCTTTTTTGGTGTGATTCTTAAATTTGTGGAATATTTCATCGGTAAGTCTCAATAGAGCTGCATTACAGGTTTTCAGCCTATGTGTCATTTAAGTGGTTTATAGAATGGATCATTCGTTAGATATCAAAGATAAACAAAGATTAATTGTAGTAAAGATTCCAAGTATGTTAGTTGAGATATAAGGCCTTGGTCTCTATTTGGGCATCAATTCTCAAGACATGCCTCTTAGGAATCTACACTGTCCAATCTTTCCCTGTTTAACGAAAACTTCAAACAGGATCCATAGTTTAAGACTTTTTGATATACAGGATCTTCATGAAGAGGCAAGTATAGAGCATATTTATCTCTTTATATGACTGTGGTGATATTATTCAAGAATCAAATTTTTAGGAGAGAGATAACTTAGAAAGAAGTCATAGGATGAAAAACACACATAATCTTTTTATTGATTTTTTTTTCTTATGAGTAAAATGAAAGAGAAGCCTTGCTTTTATAGACTAGGTAAGGGGGACAGAGACAAACAACTTTTAGGGAAAAGATTCCCTTAGTACAATAATACACACTAACATACAAAAGCAAAAGTGAAAAGAAGAATTATTGGATGACATTGGGTCCCAATAATATTCCTAAAAGGTAAGAATATCCTAAAAGCCAGGAACCTATCTGGGTTCAAATCCAGGAGTATATAAAACTTCACCAGCTATGATGTTGAAACTCATAGTAGCAAATTGATCCATAGAGGTCCAATATCCATCAGTAGGAGAAATGAGTTTTGATAGGGTAAAATCATCTGAGTATGGTCCCAAAGAGGTACATATTGTAGGCTTGGTATAATGGTTCAGATGATCTAGAAAGAAGTAAAGATTTCACAGTGGATCTTTATGTTGCTTGGGCTAATCTATGATGGTACGCCATTGTTGAAAATGGTTGATAGTGCGGATATATCCATAATCAGCAAGAATATAGGGACAATGAATGATAAAAATAAAATGGGCCTTCTATTTAGAGAGAAGAATAGCTCATAACTGATGCTTGTTCATAATTTGCCCAATTGGAGACATCATTTTTTCAATGGTTGGAATCATTCTAAAAATGTCCAGAGAAGTGATCGACATTCGCTGGATTTGGAAGGTGCTGATAAACATTCAGTGGTGAAATAGAAATTGAGCAAGCGTAGAGAGCAGATACAAACCCAAAGATTCCACATGTTGTCTTTAAAAAGAGACTCGTAGAGATGATAGACAATTCGATAAGGGGTGTCGGTCTCAAAATAATGAGGACGTAGAGGGATATTCAGAGTGGTGAGGACAATATGGAGGTAGTAGAATAAGTTTTTTCGAAGAATAAAAGCAATGTCGTCCAAAGTTTTAGGAGGAGTTTTTGTGATGGGTGAAAAGGACTTATTGGTCTTTGCATATAAAGGATACTCCATGATAGGAAGAAGGAAAGGTATGAATTTCTAGAGCGAGGAAGAAAGGAACTGAATTAGTTTGTAAGGTTTAGAAAAGAAATCTGCAAGAGTGTTATGGTGAAAAGTTAAAATTTTCGATTCCCTTTTTTACCACCAAAATATCTTTGTAGTTGGCATGATAATGCTTTCTTTATTCTTTGAACTGGCCACTGGCATGGCTGCAGTAGTATCTTTTTCCATCAATCTCTTCAATTAGGATAACTGTCTATAGCATGCGCTGACCTTTGTCAGGAATCTTTAAAGCAGGTTGATTATGACAAGTTTGTTTTAAGTGTTATATGACTCTAGTTTGATCCTTACTCCATGGTGGTAGATTCTTCCTCAGTAACTTTGAAAAGGGAGATGTATAATCAACCATACGAGGGATGAAATCTCTGATGTAGTTAACAATTCTAAGGAATGTTTCAATTTGTTTAGTGTTAAGTCGTCTCAATATGACTCTTTTTGGCTGAGAGCATAATCCTATATTGTTTCGTAAGATCCAAAATAGATTGGAGTAGGACCTTGTGTTCTTCATGTGTTTTGGAGTAGAGAAGTATGTCACTAATATAGACCAAAGCATTGGAAAGAATGGGCTTATAAATCTTTGTCATGTCTCGTTGAAATAATAAAGGGGCAACTTTGAATCCAAATGACATTACTCTTTATTGATATCAGGCATTAGGAATACAAAAGGATCTCTTGTATCTTTTTTAGGGGTCCCAATTGCCAAAAGTTTTCTTTTAAATCAAACTTGAAGAAAATTGTAGCCTGTATGGTATAAGAGCCATGAGTGTTATTGATTGTGGTTACATTGTTCTGGATAAGAGTAAGTAAGGAGTTTCCTTCAGCTATGAGTGAATCTTTACTTAGTGACTTTGTCCATCTCTCTTCAACTCTTTCTATTGTCAATTTTCGTTCTCATGTTAAACGTACTCTTTTAAATAAATTGAAAACCTTGTAGAAATTACTCATCTCCTTACGGGGAGTCGTATTTTTCATACTTCATTATCTTTACTCAGTCCATATAGTATATACTCGCGTGACCTTTTTTAGATAAGAAGTATAAGAACTATTCTTCCTACCCATCATCCAAAGGTCTAAGAAATCATCCAAAGTTTTCGTTTAGAGCACTGTGGTTTAAAAGTTTCCACAGTACAACAATATGTGAAATTAGAGATTCCAAAGGAGCTCATCTCTCTTTAGAAAGAATGGAATCATACACATTTTCATGTTGGTGTTATTTGCCTTGTTCTCACTCTCCATAGCAGAAAAGAAAATTTGACTACAACCCAGATCTCTCCTCTTGACATTGTCTATACTACGCACCAAAATGTCTTAATTGGTACTCTGTTGACGACCCTTAATAATGGAAGTGTCATCCTTACAATTGCCCCTGATTTCAATATCAGGTTGGATAATTTCACCTTGTCTAAACGGCTTCAAGTCTAAATCCAAACACTGGAGTATAATAAGATCCTACTGCCATTATGGCCACTCTTCACCACCAAATGACCCACCGTTTGCAAAATCATGCGATAGATCTTAAATTTTCAAATTCCACTTAAGATGTTTTGTACATGGTAGCTAACAGAGCTCATGATCAAACCACGATCATACAAATTCTGAAGCAACTCCCACCATTGGAACTCAAAAAATTAATGTCGACAGAATAGATCATTAATTATCAAAAAGTGTTCCATGCTCCTCATAGGCATTCATTCCACACCATCACTCCTATTCTCAGTACTCTACGAGATGGATCAGTAAAATCCATCTATACTAAGCCCAAAGAAGATCAGTCTGGACCTTTAAATACATCTGGCCCTATTTTGATGCTTCAACTAGTGTTCTCACATAAAAAAAAAGATGGAGAACATGTTTATGTTAGCGATCATCAAGGAATTTTGTCTGGGATGTAGATTTATCCATGTGTAAACTAATATGTGAAATATGTCTTAATTCTAAATCAGACAGTGATGATGATGAGCTCTATAATTTCCAGAGAAGAAGAAACGAGGAAGAAAATAGCAAAAAGAGATCTATCATTGTTAACCTGCTCAATAATTCCACTATCAAAATGATGATCATGATCCTGATTCTCGACCATGGATTGAGATTAAAAACCCAAGACTAAGACCCTAAAATCTTCGAGAATTACTCAAAGTTGTTGACAAGGAACATTTGTTTCATCCAGAGTCAATTTCCAGCAACCCTCAACCAGTTATTTCTTCCATTCCTATTATTCCTACTCTTGCTTTGATTCCTTGTATGATGGTCAAACCATATGACGAGGAATTTCTACCATTGGAGAGACGCACTGATGAACATAACAGGGTTATTTCTAGCCTTTACGTGCATGCTGTAAGAATTAGTTCTCAAGGAACTATTCTCTCTAATCCTACTGATGAAGTGCTCAACTGACAAGCTAATAATGCAGTGACCCAAATTCAAGTCCTCCAAATAATTAACTCCAAGCTTGATGGTCTTAATCAATAGAGTCAAGTTACTTAGACATAAGTTGAAGTTGTGTCTTCCCAGGTTCAAAAATTATACAAATCTTTAAAAGATCATATGGACTAACTTGATGTTGATCTTCGAAGATACATTAACACCCAATATTTTGGACTTGACTTTACCAATACAGAACAAGATCTCCGAAAAATAAAGGAGGTACTCTAAAGAATGGAGGCTGATATGTAGACAAAACAGTTTAAGACTGTTTATGGAGCTTATCCCACATCTTTTCCAGTTATTCAACCCATCTATTCCTCTCCAACTTATCCTAAAGCTGCTGACTATGAGAAAGTATTCAAAATGAATTACCCCTTGATCAAACAACATATCCGTCCTACCAC
This sequence comes from Erythroxylum baracoense, assembly GCA_025629805.1. NCBI lineage: Eukaryota > Viridiplantae > Streptophyta > Magnoliopsida > Malpighiales > Erythroxylaceae > Erythroxylum > Erythroxylum baracoense. Next base: position 36,045,184 of record JAOTAY010000002.1, on the reverse strand, counting down.
TACCATTGCTAAACCCAAGTCAACCAAATCCACAAAATCCAAACCTACATACACTTTTGATCCATCACCTTCATATACTAAACTAGTTGATCCTTGGAAAAAGACTTTGCAAATTAAAACTCCACCTTCTTCTCCGCCTAAAACTCAACCATCTATTGGAAAAGACAAAGCTCCTCAATCAGAGTTTATATCCGCAGCTATTCTATCTGAAGAATGCCCATTTGAGCATTCTAACATATCTGAGCAATGTTCTGAGATATCTAAACCATCTTTAAAAGAGTCTAAATAATTTGTTGATTTATCTGATCTCGCATAGATTATGATAATTATGCTTGAACCAACTGAAGTTAAATTAGATATTAGTGAAACTGAATTAACAGGAACTGAATCATTCAGAACCTTACCACCAACAGCACAAGCACTACCAACCAGACCTACTTCAGGTCTATGGTTTACCTTTGACGATCTTCCACTAAAAAAGTGGAGAGAATGTCCATATGAATTTAGAGCATGGATTGATTTGCAAATTAGTCGATCAAATAATCCATTAAAAGATTTTTTTTCTAAGTTTACTTCTCGTTTTACTGGCATTTTATGAGAATGGTGACAAAGTTTAGACAACTATCGTAGACTTCAATACATACAAGTCACATAAGTTAGAGTACTTCTTGGGGTGATTCATAAAGAATTCATTGGTGATTTTCACCTCATTGACAAATAGATCAAGCAATATTATTTTGAGATAAAAGGTTGTTATCTGGACAGAGGAGATTTGCAAAAGCATTTTCAACATATGACGGAACACCATTATCTACTTAATGGCTTCAATGATGTCAACCTCAGTTGTACATTCATCTCTTCCTTACTAGATGGACTACAACCTGAATTATAACAAACGATTGCCGTACTTCGATGAGATATGAGGGATATATCTTTTGGGGAAGTATATCAACTCGCCTTAGCTTCATTTGTTAAGCCATGTGATCAACAAATGTTTTTCAAAAACATGTCTAAAGGAAGTCTCCTGTTAAAAAAGGTTTCCAGAAAGCCTTATTTAAAGATCAAGTGTTAAGAGAAAAATGACTGTGAATGTCACACGAAAAAGAAGTATCATCACAGAAAGTTCGCTTACAAGTAGTCTCACAGATCCCACATTTCCTATGAAGGAAATTATAAGCCCTTTAGATGAAAGAAACGACGTTGATTTTTCAAATTCTTCAAATCAAGAAATCCTCAAGCGAAGAAGGCAGATCGATGTTTTATCTGTGACAAGTCAGGACATTATGCTCGTTAATGTCCTAATAATAAGAAAAGGGATATCAAACTATTGGATTCCATTAAGGCTATCATGCCTATCCATGATAATGGAAACATTGAAGATTTCATTGAAGAACAATCCAGTGAGGAAGAAGAGACACAATTTTCTCTTCCACTTAACTTTTCTGAAGACAAGTATAAATCCTCTTATTCTTCAATTTCTGACGACACTGAAGATGATTTGTTATACATAGTACAACAAAAAAATGTTTGAAGGTAGACTCCAAGCCTTTCACTATTCCTCGACCTTATATCCATATCCAATTACTACAACAAGACAAATATGATCAGTCAATCAAAGCTATCGGGTATATGGACACGGGATCATATGTTAGTATTATTAAGCCCAACATTTTACCACCTAAAGTATGGATATCTCATGATGAATATTTCATTGTTGCTAATGGAAATTCTTTTAGGATTGAGCTTGTCATAAGAAAGAAAATAAGGATCCACTTCTTCCTTGATTGTATGGTTTGGACCAAAGTTCTTAGAAGCCATCTACCTAGCCTAGATATTATGATTGGTATGGATGTCTATTGTAAGGCATCTCCCTAACATGTCCTACCTACATGGATTAAATATTGTGCCAATTTTAGCGCTTATATTGATATCAGAAATGTGTTTGAACTCACACAAGTGTCACCTCCATATGAAGCTTTATGGGACCAATTTTTGGAATATTGTCTAGAGTACTATGTCCAGTTCCCAAATCCCCATCCTCTATGGAAAATTCCTTACTTATTCATCCATTTACCGTTTAAAAAGAATGAAGTCATCAATCCTACCAAGGCTACTCATCCAAGTATGAACCCTGATGACTTGAAATTAGCCCAAGAAGAATGTGTGATTCTCCTCCAACAGGGATTGATTGAGCCCATAAAATTTTACTAGGCTTATCAGGCTTTTTATATGAATAAGATATCTGAACAAAAGCGAGGGAAAAGATATTGGTAAGTGATTACAAACATCTTAATTCTTTCCTACAAGATGATACATTCCCATTGCCAACGATTAGTACTCAAGTACTCTTTCTCAAAGAAGCTACAATTTTCTCCAATTTTGATGTAAAATTAGGCTTTTGGCAATTGGGAATTGACTCGCAGAAAAGATACAAGACATTTTTTGTATTTCTAATGCTCAATATCAATAGACAGTAATGTCATTTGGACTCAAGATTGCCCCTTCATTATTTCAACGAGCCTTTACAAAGATCTATAGCCTATTCTTTCCAATACCTTGGTCTATATTGATGACATACTTCTCTACTCTAAAACCCATGAAAAACACAAGGCCCTACTCCAATATTTTTTAGATCTTACAAAATAATATAGGATTATGCTCTCAGCTAAAAAGAGTCATATTAGGATGATCCAGATAGAATTTTTGGGTATGAATTTCCATAATGGGTTTTATCAGCCCAGTCCACACATAGCCAATGAACTATTACATTTCCCAGATGAAAATCTCAACAATTTCTTGGAATTGGTAACTGCATTAGAGATGTTATCCCTCACGTGATTGATTATACATCTCCCTTATTAAAGTTGCTAAAGAAGAATCCACCACCATGGAGTAAAGATCAAACTAGAGTCATACAACACTTAACACAAGCCTGTTAGAATCCACCTGCTTTAAAGATTCCTGACAATGGTCAACGTATATTACAGACAGATGTTAGTGACCATTATTAGGGTGTTATCCTAATTGAAGATATTGATAGGAAAAGACACAACTTTGGCCATGCCAATAGCCAGTTTAAAGAACCAAAAAAGCATTATCATGCCAGCTACAAAGAGATTTAGGCCGTAAAAAATTGCATCAAAAAATTCAACTTTCATCTCAACCCTTACCACTTTTTGATTGAAATGGAAAATACAGCTTTTCCCAAGATTCTCGAGCCTGAAAAGAAGACCCTACTAGATAGTTACTTCGATGGCAAGAATGATTTTCTCACTATAAATTCACTATTTGCATATCAAAAGTTACCACAATATTCTTGAAGACTTCCTTTTTTGGCCTCACAAACCAATTCGATTCCTCTCTCCCTCACTCCAGAATTGCATGCCTTTTCTCTTTCCTATCATAGAGTATCCTTTATATGCAAAGATCAACAAGTCATTTCCACCCATCACAAAAACTCCTCCCAAAACCTTAGATGACATTGCTATTATTCTTCGAAAAAGCTTATTCTACTAGCTCCATATTGTCCTTACCACTCTGAACATCTATCCATATCCTTATTATTTTGATACCAACACTCCCTATCGAATTGTCTATCATCTCTATGATTCTCTTTCTGAAACCAGCATGTGGCATCTCTGGGCTTTATTTGCCCACTATGCTTTCTCAATTTCTATTTCACCACTATATGTTTATCAGCACCTTTCAAATCCAGCTAACGCCGACTCACTTCTCTAGATATTTTTAGAATGGTTCCAGCCATTGCAAAAATGATATCTCTAACTTGGGCAGATCCTGAACAAGCATCAGTTATGGGTTTTTCCTCTCTCTGAACACATGGCCTATTATATTTTCATCATCCATCGTCCTTATAGTCTTACTAGTCATGGTTATGTCTGCATTATCAATCATTTCCAACAATGGCGTACCATCATAGATTGGGTCATGCAACATAAAGATCTATTGTGAGATGTTTACTTCTTTCTAGACCATCTGAACCATTACCCAAAGACCACCAAGCCTATAACATATACCTCTCTGGGACCATACCTAGATGATTTTACCTTATTAGAACTCATTTCTCCTACTAACGAATATTGGACCTCCACGAACCAATTTACTACTATAGGTTTCAACATCATGAATGGTGAAGTTTCATGTCCTCCTAGCTTCGAACCCAGTAGGCCTCCTAGATTTGAGTTTAAAAGAAGATTTGAACTAGGATAAAGTTTTACAAAACCAAAGCCCAACACTAGCACTGGGCCTTAACTTCCTGATTATATCCAAGATGCCCAGGACCTATAGCCTCCTGTTTGGAGTGATACGAAAATTGATAATTTTATCCAAACAATGGAAAAATATGACGAAGACATAGATATGACAGAATCCGATGATGATTATGGTGGCCCACATTCTCTCTCTACACCTCCTTGCTAGAAAGATTCCTTCTTATCTTTTTAGCATATTCTTATCTTTTAGGAATATTATTAGGACCCGGTATCTCCCAATAAGTCTTCTTTTCTCTTTTGCTTTTGTATGTTAGCGTGTATTATTTTACTAAGGGAATCTTTTCCTTAAAAGTTGTTTGTCTTTATCCCCCTTGTTTAGTCTATAAAAGCAAGGCTCCTCCTTCATTGTACTAAGAAGCAAAAAAATCAATAAAAAGATTGTGTGTGTTTCTTATCCTATGGCTTCTTTCTAAATTCTCTCTCTCCTGAAAGCTTGATTCTTGAATAATGTCACCACTTTCATACAAAAAGACCAATATACTTTACACTTGTCTCTTCATGAGAATCATGTGTATAAAAAATTTTAGACTATAAATACTGTTTGAGGTTTTTGTTAAACGGGAAAAGATTGGACATTATAGATTCCTAAGAAGCAAGCCTTGAGAATTGATGCCCAAGCAGAGACCAAAGGCTTGTATCTCGACTAGCATACTTAGAATCTATATTGTAGTTAATCTTTGTTTATCTTTGATATCTACTGGATGATCTATTCTATAAACCACTTGAATGGTATATAAGTTGGAAACCTGTGATGTAACTCCATTGAGGTTTATCGGTGAAATATTCTATGAGTGTAGGAATTACAACGAGAAGAGTCTTTCTCGATTCATTGGTGTAAACAATGTCACGTATCTTTAGTGATGTTATCCCCATATGCCCTTTGACTTGGGGTAGCCTGTATGGTGTCAGAGCTAAGAGGTGATATGTTATAATATTGTCTTCATTTATTTTTGTAATAATTAATTAGAAAAATCTATTTAATTATTATTTGATTGTAAATGATCAATTCATTTGTTTATGTAATAGTTAATTATAAAAATCTATCCAATTGTTATTTGTTTGTGCAAATGATACATAAGATTAGAGTTACTTATTTAAGTTCTTATGTAAACTTATTTTTATCAAGGTTAAACATGTAACGATAAGAATGTTGCTCAGTGAAAATTGCTAACTTAATAAAAATAGTTTAGAACTCACATGTTTTAAATGAACTTTACATATTCAATTACAATTTAACATTCATTTTATATTTGCAAGCAGCAAATATACTTGTATTGGCCATATTGTAGTTGATAATGAAACTAAATTAGAAGAACATTTTATGTTGATATGATATTATCAATTTAATTTTGATATATATGTACTTATTTTTATAGATAAATAAAGGAAAGTTCAAGTACTCTTGATAATTCAATATCTTTAGCGATATTTGATAATCTAGCTTGGGCTCATGCTAAATTTGTTCCTAATATGAAGAATTATACTATTGTTTGCATTGCAACAAACATTTGAAAGGTGAGGGAATCTCCTTAACTCATAAATGGAGGCAAACAAAGATGCATATGGTGATTTTGGGATGCTCATTACAATTCTTCAAAGAAACAAACTTAAAAGAAAAGAAATAGATTGGATTCATCCGTTAAAAAAAAGAAATAGATTGAAATACAAAAGATTGAATGATTTGGTCTTTGATCGATACAATTTAAAACTTCAATAAAGATATGTTATTATCATTATTAAGCTGAATATAATTTCTTGTAATTTATTAATAATTTAATTTTATTTGTTTAACAAGACTCTTAATAAAAAATAGTTTTATAAATCTAATTTGTCTTGATTATTTGATCTTTTGGCGACTTGAGTCTTTGAAGAATCAAGTTTCATATATCAGAGTGACTTAGAAGATAATCTTGACTAAGATGACAGTTCTTTTGATAATGAATTTGAATAATAGTGAAGATGAGACTCCTCTCAATAATAAAAATTTTGCATCAAACAAAAATTGAGGTAAGTACGATTTTGGAGAATATTTTATTGAATAAAGTTTTAGGTTTTTTCTTTTTTTCTCTTTCTTTTAATTTTACTTATATTCTATATATATGTTAAATTTTATATATGCAATTTAAATATATACTTTTTTACTAGAAATGTTTTCCTTTCAAGTTTTACTTCCACTTTGTTATGTTCCTTAGCACAAACTTTTTTTGTAATGCTTATGGAGTCATGAACCTGTATTGCTCTTCATATATGATGTTTTGATCAATGTTTTAAAAACTAGACTGGACATCAAACTGGTTGAAGGAAAGGTTTAAAGTTTAGAGGTTCAATCAGTAATGAACTTCTTTAAAACCGGTATATAATAAATAAGAAGTAAAACTAATAAGAATAAGTAAAAATAAAATATTTTTATTGAAATAAAAAATACACCAGTGTCTATTATTATATAATGAACTAATAATAAATAAATATAAGTCTAATATAAAACTTAAAATAACAATAAAAATCAAATTTATATTTCTGAAGGAGGTTGTGATCAAAAGTTCCAAATTCTCCAACGCTATTTAAAGATTCATAAACTACACTTTCATCTAAAGTATTTGCATCAATTTCTTCTACTGCATTAAAATAAATTACAAATTAGTAATGTATGAAATTATTCCCAATTGTAAACTTATAATACAATATAATTTTAACTTAAATATGATCAAAATAAGAAATGAACTAACTATCAGTAGATGTTCTTATTTCATTCGTTGTAACAAAAGCATTTTTTTCATAAATCGTCTTTTCAAGTTTATTATAATCAAGATCAGGGGATGGTTCTTCTTCTTTGATCCAAAAATCAATATGTTCAATACAATCAATATCACCTAGATCATATGTTCCCTTCTTACTAAGTGCTTTGAACATATAATAGAGAAATTATAAAGTCAATAATAAAAACAAAATTTTTAAAATAAAAACAAAACTATAGAATACATGCTCTTCATTCTCAAATTATAAGTAACGCAAACAAGATCATTAAGTCTTTGATGTTCCAAACGATTTCGTTTTTTATATGAATACAATTAAAAATACTCCAATTACGTTCACAACCTAATGTAAAAGTTGTTTGATTGAGTAACCTAATAGCAAGTTTTTTCAATATTGGAGCACTGTCACTAAATAATCTCTACCACTTATCTGTATTTTAAATTAATAGTTATGATAAAAGTATATATATTAATAAGTAAATAATGAATTAAAAGTATAAAACTTACCTGGCTGCTTTTTCATCATATGTTCTCTCTTTGCTAATAATCTAGCAAAACTCTCTAAAACTTTACAATACAATTTAATTTTATTCATCGCTTGTGATTGCTCTTCAATAGAGAACTTTGCATTTAATTACATCAAACAAACTGCCCATAGTATTAATTGTACGTGCTTCTCCACTATATAAACAATAAGGATTGAAAAAATAAGCTACTAAGTGGATCCTTTTAGTAAGATGCTTATCCCGTCGTCGATCAATAATATCTATATAAGGCTTGTACAATTTCTCCTTCCCTTTAAAAAATTTATAATTGTTTTGTGAGCTCTATTCATACCATTATATATATACCTCAAAGATGGCTTCTCATCTGAGTCAATAATCCTCAATAGCCTTATAAGCGGAGCCACAATTTTCACAATGATAAAGCAAGCATCCCAAAATTTATTATCTAGAATAATAACACAAACTTCTTTTCCTTTTTCACTCTTTGATAATTTATGACTTGAAAAGTATTTACTTGTCATTAAATTTTGAAGTAGTTGCTTATGTTCATAAACACTTTTCAAAATAATAAATGTAGTTGCAAACCTGGTAGCAGCGGGACGTACGACTCAACCCAATCTTCTTGCTTTCTTAACAAAGACAAAAATGTGACATGATTATACACAAAATTTGTGATCTTATATGCGCGTGAAGTAAGAATAGAAATATGGTTCATACTACTAATATCTTTAAAATAAGATTTATACAATGAGTAGCGTATGGAGACTAATAAATATGCCCATACTTTGATTGTAATAAGTCCCAACTGATACATAATTAGCTGCATTATCTGTAACAAAATGCACAACATTCTTTGGTTTAACCCACTTGAAAATTTCAGAGAATAATTCAGATAAAACATTAAAACTTTTTACTGTTTTTGTTTACTATTTCAAAAACATCAACAGACTTGATAAAAATTCTTCCAATATTACAATAAACCAAGAAATTAATCAAGGTTCTTTGTCTTTCATCAGTCCACCCATCTGCCATAATAGTACATCATGTTGATTCCCAACTAGATTTATATGTATCTACAATTAACTGACATTCCTTTTTTAAATCTTAAAGCAAAGGCACACGCAACTCATAATAAGATGGTACCTTAAATCCTAGACATATTGTTATTGTAATACCAATTGCTTCTTGAAAATATGATGAATTTAAAACATTCAAAGGAATACATAAATGATAGTACCATCTATCCCATGCTCTTTTACATCACAAAACAACATCCTTATCTACCATAAAACATTTTAGACTAGATTGAGAACCAATAGTAGTTTTTAGAGAAAAATAAGAATCTACGTCAATAATAGCTTTTCTTTTTCTTTATCTAATACTTGTGGTGTTTCATCATCTCCAAAAGATATATCATAAGAATCCTTATTTTCCTTTTTCTTTTTTACTTGTTATTGTAAATATTTTCCAATCATATCACATATATCAAGTAGTAATTTTTTGCAAGAAGCAATATTACCCTTAACACAAGCAAGATGTTTTTTCATTCTAAAAATTTCCCTTTAAATATTCTACCTCAAAACATACAGTTATATTGGATATTCTCATCAGATGCTTGAGAAGAAGAAAAATAATTCCATGCTAGATTGAACTTAACACGAGTAGAGGATGATTCCATATTCTTCATTATTATTTAACCTAAAAAGTATAAGAAAATAATTGCATATACTATTGTTAGGGGAAAAGTATACAACTTAAATATATCTCATTATCAATTGTAACAAAGGAGACCAATAGTAGCAGGATGGATACACAAAAGACTAACAGATGTTACTCACTTATTAAACTTTGCTCCATCAATTGCTCCACTTCAAATAGCCTAATCGAAATATTACTTGTTTTTAATTTTGATGCTTTAGATCAACAAATTGAATAGTTGAAAGAGTACATATAACCCAACTATCAAAATCCAAAATTGATATGAAATAGAGTTCTAAATATTACATAAATTAATATAAAATAGAGTTCTAAATATTACATAAATTGATATAAAATAAAGTTCTAACCAACTGAGCTACTCTAGCAGCCTGACTGCGACATTTTTATCAATTAATAATAGAGAGATATATTGACGCTATCATATCACTCCACAACTCCTACCTCATTAATGCGTAATATTCAACAAAAATTGAAAACTCGAGGAAAGAATACAAAAACAGACATACTCGAGGAAAGAATACATTAACAGACATCAATTGAAGTATGTAAGATTTTAAACCATCTTTGAATTGAACACGTTGCATATTTATAGGCAGCTAAACTATTACATTACTAGCTAAAATCATATAAGAGGACCAAAAGTTACATTGTGTATATAAAATCAATCTGATGCTAGTTTTGACAATAGAAACAAACAAATAGCATAGGCATAGATGGGAATGGGACAAAAGAAAAATGTGGATGTGGCTTCATTTCTGTAAAGGGTTTTCCAATAGCTCATACAATGAATCTAGGCGTCTTCGGAGGCTTGGCAAGCCACTGTCTTCACGAACTTGTAGAACCTTGATTTCTTCTGGACAGATAAACAACAAGAACACTATAAAGTTAGATTTATACTTGAATCTCTTCACTCTTCATTTCCTTTGAGAGTGTTGTATTTGTAGAGAGGACATGTAGCATTGAGCTTATGCCATTTCACAATGCACGTGGAATGAAAATGATGGTTGCAAGGAAGTGTGTGAATTGCTTAACTTACAACAAAACTCCCACCAACTTAAACCTAACCTAACGTGGTTCTTTATTAGTTATTATGTAACAAATTCTTACCTGAAATATGTAGAATTCGATTATAAATCAATAAAAGAAATAGTAAGCTGATTTGATTCTTTCATCTAGTTAAGCAATTAAAATCGAATTGAAGTCTATCGTTCTAATCATAGAATTAATAAATTTATTTTTAACATAATTAAAACACCCTTATTCGATGTCTTTCTTTTGTCTCTACCTCTGTTCTTTTTCTTTTTCTCCAATCTCAAAATGTCTTTCTTTTCTTCCTCTAACTCTACTCTTTTCCTTATCTCAAAGTTCTATTTTTCATCATCTTTATGTCCTTCCTTTACTTCTACCTCTATTTTTTTCTTCTTCTAACTCACTGTTTATATATTGGACATAATCAATTAACAACTTCAATTAACAACCTTATCTCACGTTTACTTCTTTTATCTGTACCTCAATTATATTTTTCTTTCTCAAAGTTCTATATAAAACTTTGGGTATATATTTTCTTTTCCTAATCTCTACCTCTATTTCTTTTCTTTTCCAATCCATTGTTAAGTATCGTAATATCATCATTATTTCTTCTTCCAGCTACTCTAATTAGTTCATGGTCGATCACCTCCTATTAAATCTCATCTTTGCAACTACAATATATTTGTTTAATAATTTCCCATGATTCACACAATTGATTAGTTAACCGAACAATGTTATGAGTCAATTATGAAACTCAATTATAATTCTTATCTCTTGTCAACTTACAACATCCTCATGAAGAAGTATGCGTTCACTTGCCAAGTATCTACTGCTTGTTCAATAGGAATCATTTTCCTAACCCCAACAACCTCCTTTTCACTATTTTTGGTTTCTTGAAATATGTACTTTAGAAGTACACTAAGATCGCCCTCTGATGCCCCTTCCTACAAATTTACAAAATAAGCACAGGATCTACAGTTACAAACTTAAGAAATTCTAATACCAAGAGGCAGTTAAAGAGATCCATTTACTAGGAGTTGATCATTAATTTGAAGATAATGCAAACCCCTTCATACCTGCACTGCAACAGCATAAAGAATCATTATAATGCACGGTAAGCAGCAACAAAGTGCAATCCCAATCAGTCATGCCAAAACAACACAAAAGATTGCAAAGAACACATCAAACATCAGAAATACCACAACCAACCTGCAAAAATACAAAATCAGACACTATAATATTTGTTGCAAACTAACTCTGTCTTGTGAGATTAATATGACAAAATATCATAACAAATCCTATATGCACATGAAGAATCCATTCTAGGACTTAGTAAAACCTTGATTATTACTTCATAAGGTTTATAATCACTTCACTCGTACTATTAAACTTGCGGCACATCATACCTAAAACATTTCAAAGGGAAATCTAAGAACTCAAAAAATAACGATCCTGAATCTTTTTGGTTAGGCTACAGAATTAATCAAAGAACAAAACTTTACAGGACTCTGCATGAGAAAGAAGAACGACCCAAAGGAGGTGTGACTCGGACCTAGACGAGGTATTTTTGCTTGATTTGGATGAGAGTCTAGGTTGGGTCGAGGAAGATGTGATTTGGAATTGGGAGGAGGCCGTACTCGAAAGGTTCACGCCGCGAGTGGGTTAGAGAGCTAGGAATGGGGTCGCTGGCCGATGTCGGTGAAGTCCGTCATTGATTTATAGAGAGAAAGTTAATTAGAGAGAGAAATTAAGATTTGTTGGGCTTTTCTTTTTCTTCTGCAAATCGAGAGAAGAGCAACGAAGCGAGAGAAGCGGGGTCCGGGGAGGGAGAGAACAATTACGATTGGAGAGACAAAAGATGAGGCATTTTTGTATCGTCCTTTGTGTCGCTGAACCGGTTTAACAGGTTAGATGAAAACCGATCGGTTCTCTAACAATCAGACTATTAACTAGTTCAGATTTTTTCTAGTCGGATCAGTTGATCCGATTTGATTTTTAAAACCTTGATTTTGATATAATTATTCTTTATTATATGGTATAAATTGTAACATTTTAAATATTTTTATATTATTCTTAGTTTTAAATTTACATAACAATTAAACGATCCTTTTTATATTAATTATAGTTATTGTTTATATGTGAAATAAGTAAAAATTAATCCTAATAAAAATAAAGAGATAGTTGTTGTTTCAAATTTATATTATTACGATTTTTTAAGACATGTTTGATGTAAAATTAAAAAATATTTATCACAATATATTGAATGACTATTTTATAATTTTATATTTTATAAAATTCATAAACTATTTTATAATTTTAAAAAACTACTCGAAACTATACCTAGCATTGACCAGTATCGATACCGTACAGTACCAAAATAATTGATTATAAGTTTCATTATAAAATAGCAGGTAGAATATAAAATTTATCAATTGTTGAAATTAATAAAATTTATAAGATAAGCAATAAAATGATGTCCAAGCTTTTATCTGTACAACTCTAACATTTAATAAACAAAATTTAAACCACTAAAGTCGAAGCCGTCTATAATATCAATTTTGCACCAATATGTAAACAAAAATACACGATGTTCGAACATATCACCCTAATCTAGTGGAAGCAGCCACAACAATTTGAGAACTTACATGACTATATTGTTAATTAAGTTGAGTTTATAAAAGACTTCTAATCAGACTAATCATCTGTTCCAATAATTCTGTTTCATACATAATAAAATGTTTTATAGTTAAAATTACATCGTACTGTATAAGAAATACAGATGGAATTAGAATAAGATTTGCCACCTCTGTCCAATTTTACCGTATCCAATAAATTAGTTTTTAAGGGAGTGTTTATTTCCATTTCCATTTTTAATTTTATTTTTTTATTTTTCAATTCGATAAAAAATCTGTTTATTTGAGTTTTTATTTTTTATTTTTTCCATTTTTCAAAAGTTATTGAAACCGTAAAAATTAGTTTTTGTTTTATGTTTCTTTTTTTCATAATCTGATTTACTATCATTTAAAGATATGTTATTTAATTATTTAATTATGAATAATTTAATTCAACATTATATATTTAATAAATTTAAATTAATTATCAATAAAAATTATGAATAATTTATTAATTCTATTTAATTTTTATAATTAAATTATATGTAATTAAATTTAAATAATTATTAATAAATACAATTAAATTAAAATATATAAATATTCAAATAAAATTTGATTTAATAATTAAGATATATTTCAAATAAATATTAATTTATAAATAAATATTAAATATTAAATTATTTATTTTATTAAAATAACATAATTTTATTAATAATTGGTTAATCACTATGAGATTGAATAAATTTATTTAATTAAAAATAATTTATTTTTAAGTTTTATATAATATGTAATTATTATTAGTGATAAAAATATAACTACCTTAACATTAACAATCAAACAGGTTTTTTTATTTGAAAGAAAAATAGAAAAAAATAAAAATTATAAAAAAATTAAAAATAGAACTGAACAACTCTTGGGCCATCTCCAACCCATTCCTCCAAAATAAAATAAAGTTTCATCTATTTTAGAGATACTACAGTATTTTTCACTCCAATTCACAACTCTATTTTTTACACCAAAAAAGAATATTCTCAACATATTCTTTTATACCTTGCATTAATGGTTATTAAAATTACTTTATAAAATTAATCCAACTTTTCTTTTTTGTGTATATTTTTATTCACAATATTATTATTGTTATATTTTTATTGGACATTTTTAAAAATTTTAGTTAAAAATATATATTCATAAGTAAATAATTATAAAGTTATAAATATATAATGAAAAAATTTATAAATATGAAATTAATCCTTAAAATAATTATAAATTTATAATTATTTAAATAAATATATATTGAAAATATTGAAATATTGTTTAAATAAAAAATAAAGAATGAAAAATTAAAAAAATTGAATTAATGAGAAAAGAAAGGAAAAAGAAAGAAAAAAAGAAAAACGAAAAAAAGAAACAGTGATAGCGTCTGCTAGCTTTCTTCCAAAATGGAGGAGAAAATAGAGTGTGATTGGAGTGGTGTTTCTCCTCCATTTTGGAGGAGGGTTGGAAATGGCCTTATAGCAAAAATTGAATGCTTAAAAATGCGTTACATAGATGACATTTATTTGTTTTCCAAAAAAATATTGACAATATATATTTTGTGATCAATTAATTATTTTTTATCAGGTACATAGGAAACATTAAATTAAACATTTTAAAATTTGTTAATTGAATTTTGACCCGATTGTAATTTTTGATTTTTGTCCCAATGTTCAAATACGAATTCATTTGATCCCAAATACATACTAACAGTAATTATAGTTAAAGTTTAGTCGTTCTCTAATTTTGTTGAATTACAAAGTTGAAAGGTTTTTACCATAGGCTCTACTTTGCAATTTTGAAATCTTATACTTGGACGCATTAATTTTCATTTTGTAATATTATGTAACTCAATATTTACAACTATTTAAGAGAAAAGGACTTCTTAATAAGTTGAAACTAGATACTTGAGCATATTAATTAATGGTTATTTATTATCAGGTGAAGTCTGGAGAGTGATTCAAGTGGTGCCAGAATACCAAAATGATCTTCTGCAGGGAAATTTGAGTTGGAATTGATAGAGGTTGACTAACATCACTTTAAGAGACTCTTCATGACTGTATTTCAGTAACCGAAAACTTGAATAAAAGGAAGAAACAGAACAAAATAAATTATATCAATGTTACAACATAACCAAAACCAGTTCTAGCCTAGAATTCACTTCATCATCTATTTGTCACATGTAAGGTCCTGGTTCTAAAGTTACAAATGCATCAAACGGAGTTTATCTGTAAACATCAGGGAACAAATTATAGACTAAAATCTGCACTTAAGGTACACAATAGAGTTTTCGTGGATGCAACAGCAGCTCTGAATTCCTACATTCCTGTCAAAAATGGCTGCCTTGTGAGTACTCTTCTTAAGAGTTGAGACCCAACAGAACAAATTTGGAAACGCAATTCAAACCCCATGCATGTCAATTCAAACTACTCTTCAACTTCACCCGACTTTCGACAAGTCACTTGGGAGTTGCAATTTCAAGCTCCTCCGAAGAAAATCAGACAACTTTGAACTTGCTGCACGCCCTCG
>JAOTAY010000002.1:35995331-36019695 GCA_025629805.1 Erythroxylum baracoense | reverse complement strand
CTCAGAAGAATACCCCGTTAGGCAACGGGAGTATGTCTATTGCATAAGAGAGAGAGAAGAGATCGGGATCAGTTCGCATCTGTATTGTGTCTTTCTATTTTTGTATTGAATTGTATTTTCCGCAAAAGTTGTATTATTGAAAGTGAACATTACATTTGTAATAATTTGAGAAATTGGATATGATTTGTATTTTGTAATTTGAGATGGGCCTAAGTGGCAAATAAAAAGTACTATTGATTTTATTGTGTTTGTTTCTATCAAATGTTTATATAATAAAGCGAACTGTTTTGGTTAACGATTTTCTGTAATTTATGTTTACGGTTTAAATAAAAAAAAATATATACATTCCAACTTTTAAGTGTTAAGTGATGTGACACGCCACCCTCGTGGGGCACGGATTCGGATATCACTATCGATATCGGGTTCGGGTCCAGCGGGAGTGGGGTGTTACATTTCCCCTCCACAAATTATCGATTCTCCTACTTCTCTCACCGACACCATTACCTTGTCTATTCCTGACACCTATACAGTACCCGCCCTAACTCGATTCAGCAGCAGACCCAAAACTTGCCCCTCATACCTAGATGATTATGTTATGTCTTTAAACACCGCTCACTGTGCTACAATGTCTTCATCATCTCAGGTTCTTCCACTTTTCCCCAATTTTATTTCCTGTTTTGATATTATTTTTAGTCCACCTCCTTGGCGTTTATGGCAAATGTATATATCGAACACGAACATTATCATACGCTTCTGCTAAGGATAATCTGTTATGGATAAAGCCTATGACTGACGAACTCAACTCCCTGGATGAAATTTGTACATGGTCGTTCACTGCTCTTCCTAAAGGCAAGCAAGCTCTCTAAACGAAATGGGTTTTTAAGATCAAAAGATGCCCTGATGGTTTTTTCGACTGTCGGAAGGCTCGGTTGGTTGTCAAAGGTTTTAATCAACGAGCTGGCATCGATTACTCCGACATCTTCTCTTCGGTTGCTAAACTAACCACGGTTCGAGTTTTGTTAGCTATTGTTGCCTCCAATTGTTAGCCCATTCACCACTGCGACATTAACAATGCCTATATATATGGTTTTGTTAATGAAGACATATATATCTCCCCTCCACAGGGCTACACTCGAGCTCCACCTGGACAAGTCTGCAAATTAGACAAATCTCTTTATGGTCTGAAGTAAGCCGACAGACAGCGGAATAAAGAAATTACGACGAGCCTCATACAATTTGGTTTTTCACAATCGACATCTGATTCCTGTTTGTTCACTAAGGGTTCAGGTGCCTCCTTCACTGCTTTGTTAATTTATGTAGATGATGTTCTACTTATGGGTCTGTGTGGTCCTGCAGGATGTGAAATCCTTCTTGAATAACAAGTTTACAATAAAGGACCTGGGCTATGCCAATTACTTCATCGGTGTCGAGATCTCCAGGTCTCCCTTGGGGATGCTTTTATCTCAACATACATATATTCAAGACATTATCCAGGAGATAGATCTTTCTCCTCTCAAACTTGCCAAGGTTCCTATACCTCCAGGAATTAAATTAACTCCTGATTCTGGGAGTTCACTCATTGACTAGGCCAAGTATCGCAGAATTGTTGGACAACTACTTTACCTCTCTTTCACATGGCCTAATGTCGCTTTTGCTGCACAACAGCTTAGCTAATTCAACAACGCTCCTTGCACATAGCATTGGGATGTTCTACTTCATGTCTTAAGGCATTTAAACTGTACTGCGGACATGCAACTGTTTTATCCTGTTCAGAACAATTTAACTCTGCGTGCTCATTCTGATGCCAATTGGGCTGGATGTATTTTTCACAAAAATCAATTACGGGTTATTGTATTACTTTGGGATCTGCTTTGGTCTCTTGGAAGACCAAAAAACATAAAACAGTTAGTCGTTCTTCGGCGGAATCGAAGTATAGAAGCATGGCCTCGACTCTTTGTGAATTGCGGTGGCTCTTCTACATCCTATAAGATATGCAGATCCCACTTTCCACTCCGATTCCATTACATTGTGATAACATGGCTGCTATTCATATCTTCGCCAACCCGGTGTTCCACGAACACACAAAACATTTGGAGATCGACTGTCACCTCGTACACAATGTTGTCACAGAAGGTTTCATTTCTACACCTCATATCTTCTCTACAAATCAACTGGCTGATTGTTTTACTAAGGCTTTATCTGCTCCAATGTTCATCCCTGCCATCTCCAAGTTAGGCCTCATACACCCAACTCCATCTTGGGGGGGGGGTGTTGGCACAGACCCAAGCCAGCACAGTCTACAAATGCAAACCATCATTGTTTTTCATCCTTCGCAGCATAAAATCCCTGTAAATAATAATTCACTTTTTGCACTTAACGTTACTGCTATGTAAATAGTTTGTCACGATTTGTTGTTCTGTAAATAGTTTGTTACGATTTATTAGCGACAGCTGTAAACGGTAGTCTCACGTGTATAAATACATATCACACAACATCATGAAAGGAGTGAGAAATATATAATTTCTTCTTCACCCTCTGTTTTCTTTATCACTTCAAAAACCTACATAAAGCATTGATAACAGGAGGTGATTTAATTGACAAACAAAAATCAGCAGCTGAAGTGATTAATGATCCTTTGATTAACAAATAGAACAATCAAGAAGATGAAACATATGGCTATATTTCCAGAACTTTAAGGTATAAAATGGCATCAGCGATTGCATTTGACACATAAATATCATATTTTATCTTATGATCAACGACAAAACACTAATGCATTATAAAGAATTGTTTCTGATATTGATCAACATGTACTTCTGAAACACCCAAAGGACGAGATGATTCAATGTTTTAAACAATTTAGTAGTGCATATGACGGCAAGATGTCAATATATGATACCTAAGCAAAAACAATCAAAGAATCTAGAAAGAGAAGACCCCAAAAAATTATTTCGACATGCCCATGACGATTTTAATAAGATCATTAGCTCCCACCCAACTAACTCGTCTAAATGACAGTGACAGTAATGTTGTTCTGGAACATTAGAGGAGTAGGATCACTACAATCACTACATCGTCCCAAAAATTACAAAAGCTTTATCAGCTCTCTTTGATTGCCCTTATGGAACCAATGGTTCCCCCTAATAAGTTTATTTCTTTGAAAGTTTCTTTAGGCTATCATAAAGCTATCTTCAATGTTAATAATAAAATTAGGGTTATGTGGAAGTCTTCTTATACTACTACAATCATTTAGAATCATGAACAATTTATCCATATGGAGTTGATAGATTAGGCATCATTGGAGTCTTTATATATAACAAAAACATATGCCAAATGTAGTAGAAGGGATATAATCACCCTCTGGTCAGACTTAGAAAGTATTGCAGAAGATGGGAATGACAAATTATAGATGTTTGGAGGCGATTTTAATGTTATATCTAATATTGATGAATATAGAGGGAATCCTACTCCACACCAAGGAACTATGGACGATTTAAAATATATTCTCCATACCGTAGCAGTTTATGATCTTCCATTTGAGGGCTCTTTATATACATAGATGGGAGCTAAACCCTAATGGCATGTATGGAAGCGGGTTGATCGCATCCTCTGTAACATTCCATGGATCACAAGATTCTCGGATAGTAAAGTGAAAATACTTAGCAGGTTTACCTCTTACCATAGTCCTTTGATAAGTGAATTTAATTGGCCAACATTATAACATAAAACAGGCAGTTTTAAGTTCCAGAAAATATGGATATATATAGACCTAATTTTTAGAGCTTAGGTAAAGAAAAGTGGAAGCAAGAAGTGGGAAACTATGGGATGTTTGGTTTATTGAAAAAGCTCACAAGATTAAAACTCTGTTTAAGGCAATGGAATTGGAATCACTTCGGGGACATGAGGCTCAATATGGAAACAACAGAAAAAAATTATAAAGAAGCGAAAGATTTTTATGATGAGAATCCATCGACTGAAGCTCATATTCAGATAATGAAGGCACATGCTGAATACATGAAGGCATTATTTGAGGAAGAGGTTTTTTGGAAACAAAAATCAGGAATAAGATGGCTCAAATAAGGAGACCCCAATTCAAAATTTTTTCATACCTATACAGTAACTAAGCATGCACGATTGTGAATTAATAAAATAAAAGATGGTGAAGGATTTATGGCTGAAAATGCAAGAGCAGTTAACTAGTGAAGCTAACGGATTTTCTACAAAACTGTTGACTTCAAAAGCACAAGTAGATATTCAGCATGTTCTGAATTTTTTGAAATGGATTCCAAAACTGATTTCAAATGATGACAATGTCGTGTTATTAAAACCAACCAATTTGGAGTAGTGGCGAAGCTTGGTTAATTTTTAAGAGGGGGCGAATCAAAAGAAATATAAAAGCTCAATCATAAAACTATCTCTATAGACTTAAAAATTCAATTCAAAAATTCAATTTGATCAAGGCTGGCAGTAGCCCCCCTTGCCACCCCGGGCTACCGCCACTGGTTTATAGGAAGGAAAGACTGGTCTTTGATCTTGATCCTGATAGTGTAGCTAGGTTTGATGGTTTCTCTGGATGTTTTTTTTTGTCATTACTGGGATATTGTCACTTCGGACATGTACTTAGCATTTCAAGAATTTTTCTTGGTTGTACCTATCCCATGTGGAATAGGATCAACAATAATAATGTTGCTTTTAAAGAAAGACAATCCTTCCACATTTTTTGATTTCCGCCCTATTAGCTTATGCACTTTCACCAATAAAATACTAACCAAGGTTTTGGTTGAGATAATAAAGCCTTTCTTATCTAAATTAATTTCTACTAAACAACAACATTTCAATCTAGCAGAGATGTATCGCATAATCTGTTGTTGGCACAAGAAATCATTCAATTCATTGACAAAAGATTAAGAGGTCATAATTTGATTTTTAAACTGGATATGATGAAGGCCTTTGATAAAGTTTCATGGTTTTTCTTGGAACAACTACTAAGGAAGCTGAGGTTCGATGATCATTTTTGGAAATTGATTCTAAATAACATGAAAGGAGCTTAGTTTTCAGTTTGAGCAACGGGTAAGCTAGTGACCAATTCAAAGCAACAAGAGGCATTAAGCAAGGTGATCTCATATCGCCTTATTTATTTATACCAATCTTTGAAGCACTTTCTAGAGGTTTTAATGCCTTGGCAACAGAAGGAAAGATAGAGTATTATGCTTTTCTAAAAGGTAGCATTCCTATCACACACTTAAGCATTGCAAATGACATAATTATATTCACTAAAAGGCATTGACGACCTCTTACTACTTTGATGATTTTTCTACATACATATGAGGAAGTAAATGGATAAAAAATCAACAAGGTCAAAAGTTTTTATGATGCTTCAAGGCATATGAACTAATCTCACTCACATTTAATCAAAACTATCACCAAAATTCGAAGGGACCAACTGCCTTTTAAGTACTTAGGTTGTATGTTGTTTAAGGGTCGACCAAAACTATCCTATTTTCAGCACATAATAGATAAAATTGATTTGAGATTAAATGGTTAGAATCAAAAACTTATTTCTCCATTTGGTCAAATGATTCTCATTAAACATGCCTTGTCTCTAATTCCATTATATGATCATTTTGTTTTCTAGTTGCCCAAAATAGTCATTCATCAGATAAAACAACAAATTGCTAGATTTTTTTGGGACATATGAAAGAAAGAATTGGCAGAATTGGAGGAGTCTTACTCTTGCAAAAGATGAAAATGGACTGGAGTTTTCTTCACTAACTGATTTGGATAAAGTAGCTGCTTGTAAATTATGGTGGAAGCTACATCAAGGCAATTCTCTTTGGGCAAAAACATTAAAGACTTGACCACAGGGAAAACAAAAAAGCTAGCATTGGAAACACCTTAGGCAAACTTTTGATTTTTTTACAGCTCATACTAAGATCATAATAGTGGATGGATCGAGCTCATTTTGGTGGGATAATTGGTCAAGCAAAGATATGATGCATTCACATTTTGAAGGACCAAATGAGCTACCATATGATTTTACTTTAACATACTTTTTCAACAACATTCACATTAATCTTGATAGCGTTAAACATCTGCTATCTTCAGAAGTTACTAAATATTTAATAGCTTTTCAACTAGTCTTGGGGAAGGAAGAGATCAACTTATATGGATGCCAACGTCTTTTGGACATTTCACCGACAAATCTACTCATGAGAAGATCAAAATGAAATCTAACTAAAAACATCAATTGTGATATATATGGAATGCCAAAATACCACTGAAGATATCTATTTTTGTTTGGAGAATGTTAAACAGTTTGCTCCCACTACAAAAATCTTTCCAACTGCTTGGATTCGCACTGGTCCTAAAATGTTGTTTTTGAGAGAATCTAGAAGATATTGACCATGTCCCTTTTTCTTGCAATATAGCATTCCAGGTGTGGTTTTACTTTAAAAAGAAAATGTACATAAGAAAAATTGATTTGACTATTGGATTATTTGAAACTTTGAATATCTGGTGGCAAAACAAAATGCCTGCTATTGCAACAACTAAAATACAAAGACTTCTACCTGTTTTCATATGTTGGAATCTATGGTGTGTTTAAAACAAAGCATTTTTGAAGGTCAACAATCTATGTCAAGTTCGGTGATACAACTTGTTAATAAACAATGTATCATGCTAGTATCATTAAACCTTTCAAGATGCGTAGAATAGAAGATCAACTTCTTGTCTCAATATGGTTGATTCGTAACTTAATACCTAAAAAACCACTAGGAGGAAAAGTTCTAATATGGAATGCTCCTCCTTTATCTAGGCTGAAATTAAATATCAACGAATCAAGTCTTAGTATTCCAGGTGTTTGCAGAATTGGCTACATTATATTAGAGACTCCAATGGTGGTTTTAATTTCGCGAGATCAAGATATGTTTAACATGGAACTAGTTTATATTCTAAATAGATGTCTCTTAAAATGGTGCTTTAACATTGTCATGTAAAAAGGGTTTGAAGGCTATGTATTGAATCGGATTCTTTGTTTTTGGTTCAAATTGTGAAAGGAAAAATGACTTGTCCTTGGAGATATAAGGATCTTATGCACAAAACTTATAAATCTCTACATTTTTTGAATTTAACTTCACACATATCTACGAAGAAATCAATTCCGTTGCTGATGCTCTTGCAAGTCTAGCAAGCTCAACAAAAATATTGATGGAATTTAGTAATATTAAAGACCTACCACGACACATTAGAGGACTTTTTGTTTTAGATAACCAACATTTTCCATACATCATATGGTTTCGCTAATTCCTTTAAACTCCATTAATTTTTTATCTGTTATTCATTATTACCAATGCTACTATAATTTTACTTTATGAGGTAAGGTTTATGTCCCCCTCATACACGTTACATACACTTTTAATATTAAATAAATAAGTGTAACCATCCCTTCAGGATACCATCCTTAAAAAAATAAGCTGAGAAGAAAGCCTAAGTTCATTGGCATTTCCACTAAAAAGGAGAGGATGGATGAACGAGCTATTATTCTTATTTCCACCCTTATGGTCCAATCCAAGGCATGTAGTCTAAGAACGTTAAATGCCACTTGATTCTGGCTAACTGGATTAATGGCTGGAAAATAATTGTAGTAATCGCAAAAGATTCTGATTTATCAAGTACTTGTCCATCGATTGACATGTAAAATCCTTGTTTTTGTTACTAAAATTGTTTGAGCTGGCCGTGTGGTTCACATATGAGTTTGACCAAGTATACGGGAACCTGTGTCTCTTAGATGATCAGTCTTTAAATGCCGGAGATTCTAATAACTACTGATTGAAATTTGGACACGTTGTGGTCAGGTAAATTAATCAACCTCCGTAACACTGTTCTTATAAAATAAAACTCCATAGACCAAAGAGGACGCTGGATGTTTGGCTAAGGTTTTGAGAGGTTCTAGGCGGCTTAAAATCCTAAAACCGACATTTTCTGAAGGCATTTACGAACCTTTGTATCCCTCTAAAAGCCATGTGTTCATTGCCTTTCGATTTAGAAGAATTGATAGCCGTAAAAAGTTTCTATCTTTAGAGTTCATATTAACCATGTAGTTTGATGTATTACAATATACATGAAAGAAAATATACTCATTTTAGATTCTAAATAATTAACGAATAAAAAGAATCATGTAGTACTAAATATTATAATTTTTTGTTAAGTTTCTTGTCAAATTTGTTGAAGCCAAATTGTTATGTATTTAACTATTGCATATTTGATAGTATTTATATAAATATTGTTACATGTAAAACAATTACTTACATAACGCTCTGCATTAAAAGAATACAAAAATAGTTATCAAATCGTTAGCGCAATATAAAAATATTTCTCCCCGATTTAAGCCACGCAAGAAAAGTTCAAAGCTAATCCCATTTAAGGAATCACAAAATAAAGAAATAATTAATATACTTCATATAATTACATAGTTATAAAATCCTGTCTCAATTTATCTTATCGTAATTGTTTCTTTCTTTTTTGTCATCAAAATTGTGACATAAATATTAATGAGTATAAATATTTTTTGACAAACCATTTATCACAATACCTACAAAAGCGACCATAGGCATTTGTGACGTTTGAAATTTTAATATTGATGACACTTTTTTAGGTAGGGAATCGCAACTTTATTTTTGTCTAACTTTTAAAATAAATAGGCTTTTAAATGTGGGCATTTTTTAAAGGTAAAAGAAATAAAAAAAACTATTAATTCACCTTCTCTTTATATACCTTTCATAAAATAAAAGAGGCTATTGAGAAAATCAAAGAAAGAATTTATTGTTTTTAAAAATGTATAATATTACTTAATATTCAATATAAAAGAGTTATTAAAAATATTATACATTTTAAAAACAATAAATTCTTTCTTTGATTTTCTCAATAGCCTCTTTTATTTTATGAAAATATTATTATGATCAAAGTAAGTCATTCATAAATTTAGTTAGAACTGTTTAGATATAAGGTATTAATATTCCAGATAATTTTGTTCTATTTTGAAATCTTACTTTGATTTGATTTTGATATTGAGATTTTACGTACTTTGATAATTAGTAAAATATACATTGTATATAATTATAGTAATTCAATTAATTATATATTTTTAGTTAAAATATTTATTTAATATTTGTTCCGCAAACATAAGCAATATATAAAGAAAATAAGAAAATACAAAATACAAAATTTCCATGACCAATATATGATACTTGCCCATGAATAAGGAGATAGACTTCTTTTATTACTATAAGAAAGACGATACAAAGAAAATGTTTTGACAACAACTTTCACTTTATACAACCATTACAAAGGTATTTATAGATTCGAGTTACATATAAGAATTCTATGGACGCTGTAACTCTTTTTCCACAAATGCTTAAAGTTAATGAAAAAATTTTCCATAGAGGTCTAAGGACAGTGAAATTCTATTTTTGCGTGTCCTTGAATTTTTACTCTTCACCAAAATTCAAGCCATATCTCATAATTCTCTAACTGAACTTGAATTCTCCAACGTTTAACTAAGAATCACTCTTTGCCACACAAGCCCCCAAAGGCTTTAACGTATTCGAACATTCATCAAGTCTAAACTATACTGAAAACTTTTCTGCAAGTAATAACTTTGTCAACATATATATTGGGTACTCAGATGTGGTTATCTTTTGTATGGAAGACACCTTATCCTTAAATGACATCTTGAATAAAGTTTAACCTGACATCAATATGCTTTGATCTTTTATGATATATAGGATTTTTAACTAGGCTCAATGCACTCTATCATAGTAAATAACAAAATTTTGCACATCCACACTTAAACTATCAACTAGACCACGCAACCAATACCTTCTTTAACCCTTTTATCAATGAAATATATTTTGCTTTTGTAATAGACAAGCAAATGTTGAATGAAGTGTTGTTTTCTAACTAACTGCATATTTAAGCATGGTAAGGATATAACATATTAATGATCTTGTTCTTAAGAGATCTCCATTATAATTATAATTTGAATAGCCAATAATGCTACTAACTAGAAACATACACTAAGAAATTATTGCTTGTACCTTTTAAGTATCACAAAATTCATTTAGCAACTTCCTAATGAGCTTTCTCAAGATTACTTATAAACTTACTTATCAAACTTGAAATATTTGTTAAATATGGTCTTATGCATATCATGACATACCTCAAACTTCTAATTATACTCAAGTAAGGAACTTGCTTCATTGATTCCTTCTCTATGTCTAAATTAGGTAATGTATTAGCATCAATTTAAAATTGTGTTGTCTAAGGGAGTAAAAACTAACTTTGACTGATCCATTTGAAAAGTCTGTAACACTTTTTCAACACGCCTTTATTACAACAAGCATAATAGGCTAACTCTCATATTTGTCCAAATCTCTATCTCTAACATTTTCTCGATTGCACCAATATCCCTCATCTCAAAATCAATGCTCAACAATATTTTAAAGCTATTAATTCAATTTTATTGTTAGTTGCAATTAACATATCATTAACATATAGTAACATATAGTTCTATGAAAGATCTGGCATTTTTCTAGAATAAACACAATTATCAAACTGATTACAAATAAAATTATAAGAGAATATAAATGTATCAAAACTTATTATACCTTAGCCTTGGTGATTGTTTCAACCTATATAAGAATGTCTTCAGCAAATATACATGGTCATTCTTCTCAAAGTGAAGAAATCCCTTTAGCTTTGAAATATAAAATTGTTTTTCTAGATTCCAATGCAAAAACAAAATTTTGACATCAAATTGTTTTAATATTAAATTAGATGTGTGTACCATAGATAAAAGAACTCTTATAGTTATGTTTCACTATTGGCGAGAATGACTAATGCAATGAATTCCCTCTTTCTATGAGAAGTCTTGTACCACTAGTAGTGCTTTGTACCTAATTGGCTCAACTCTAGTTATATCTTTTTTATTCTTAAAGACCCATTTGCATACCATTGGCTTTACACCCTTTAGTAAAAGGTACAAGTTCCTATGTCTCATTCTTGGAAGGAAATCAACCACTCTTTACTAATTATTGCCTCTCTATAAGTCCTTGGTTCATCACCATCTATATTCTCAGCTATTGCCAAGGCTTATGCCATATGATTAGTTTCACCAATATCAATAAAGGCTAGACAATGTTCTCCTTGCTGCTATACTTTGTGGTTATTCTTCCTACATGTTTATAGATAGACTTCGTACTATCTTGCTTAAAGTTTTGATTTCAAACTTTATGTTAGGGTCTATAACCTAATTTTTATTATTTGTAAGATCAACAATCTCCTTTCTTTAGCTGAACATAAATGATTCATCAAAAGTAATATCTCTACTAAGAATAAATCCTATGCTTATATCCTTTTGAGTACACTATAATCATTATCCTTTAACTCTAGCATTATAATATAGAAATATACACTTTATTACCCTAGGCTCTAGTTTACTATAATTAATATGAGCATAAGCAATTGAAAAAAATACCCATATGCTAGAATAATCAAAGGGAGCCTTTTGAGAAGTCCTAAAATTTACTGTAGTCAATGGCAATCTATTATCTAAATAAGCATTAGTATTAATAGCTTCAACCTATAACTGATTTAAGAGTCCAAATCAATGATTAAAAAACTCAACCAGTTCAGCTGGTTAAACTATAAAAATCTTGAAACATTGTTGGTTCAATTTTTAACTTTCTGGTTTAGTAATTTTTGTTAAAAAATGATCAATTTATTAATTAATCAGTCAATTTTTGTAATTAATAAGTTCTTATAAACCAAAACAAATTAATTAATATTTATTTAACAATCTCTTTTTTCAATTATACTTAAATTTTTAAGACAATATCTTTCAATCATATTTCAAATTCTTTAATTTTACTTAATCTTTAGTCGATTTTATAAAGATCTAATACTGATTGAACCTTTTAAATCTTAAACTTCTTGTCTTATCGGTTTAACTTTCGTTCGATTTTTAAAACATTATGTTTAACTGTATGAAACAAGCATGCTAAGTGAGGAATTGGTTCATCCTCCTTGCAACTCTATTTTGTTATAGTATATGATATAGTGCGGTGTCTTACTATACCTTCTTGCAAAACTTATCAAATGTCTTATTATAAAATTCCAACCCACTATCTATTACGAGGGTTTTGACTTATCTTCTAGTAAGTTTTTTAACCATTATCTTACACTTCTTGAACTTTCCAAACACATCATCCTTTAATTTCAGAAAATATACCCATATCTTTCTCGAATAATGGTTAATGAAAGTAAAAAATTAACTATATCCTCTATACATAAATTTGAATAAAAATAATTAAGGATGTTAGTGCAAGTTTGTAAACTAGAATCAAATTTGACCCTACATTACTTACCAAGAACATCAGACTCATATAACTTTATCTTCCTAGTCCAACTCCATCGAACAACTCTTTTTTACTCATTATCTCAAGTCCCTGCTCACTAATGTGTCCCATTCTGCGACGCCGCAATTTTGTACTGTCTTCATTCTATCCTAATGATTATAATACAATCACTAATCTCATTATTATCTTGCCCATTAAAACATAAATTTCATGCTATAAATATATTTTAATTATACTCATGCCTTTTAACACTTTTAGTTGCCCATCACTATCATAAAACTTATACTCTTGACTGTCGAGAGTATCCATAAAAATCATATTCTTCTAAAACTCAGGAGCATACATAATATTTTGTTAATGTTATCATGCATTGGATCTGTATTAAACTAATGACTGTCTTTAAAAGAACATAACTACTCTTTATTGAAGAATATATGATAAGATGCACTAATATCTATTACCCACCAATTTGCAGAATTAGAATTGCTAACAATAAAAAAATTACTGCATCTTTCATTCTCTTCATCAAAACTATCTTGGACTACAATAATACTTACCTTTTTATCTACTTCCTTTTTTTCGTTCCTCTTCTTTCATTGTGGATAGTCCCTCTTAAAATGCCTTTCTGTTTATAGTTAAAACATCAAATGACTTTAGCCTTCAATTTGGATTGTGACTTTCTCATATTTTCAGTAGTCTTTTCCTTTATCCTACCTCTGCTAATAACCAAACCCACTTTTGATCCATCTTCATAAGAGGTAAAGATTTTTTCTTCAATTCTTTGGACTGTAGGGTATCCTTCACATTATGAACAAAAATAGTCTCTCCCTTACAATATGGTATCAACAAAGTTTTCCTACGAATTATGTAAGAACCCCAAAAGGATTATGACTTGATTCTCATCCTCAATTTTAAACTCAACACCATGTAAGTTTAAAATAATTAGATTAAAATTATTCATGTGATATTTTTTCATGTACTTTTTGTCATCATAAAGGTGTACAAAGGTTATTTTTATATCAAAGATCTATAAGTAATTTCTTCTAATATTTACGTTTAAGTTATTTTCATAACGAAGCAATGGTTGTTTCGTCAACTACCTCTCTCAAGACTTCGTATCCCAAAATCAACAATATTGTATTGTACACCTTGACAAAATCTCTTCCTTATCTAATGCCCCCAAATTCTCTAACAATTCATCTTTTCCTTTCAACATTGCTATGCATGCTTGTTGAACAAGAACCAGCCTCATCTTCATGTTCCATAGAGTGAAACCAGTCGGTCCATTACATTTTTTAGTATTGAACTTGTGAAGAGACATCTTAATAGAAAAATTTTAGCTTGGATACCAATTTTCACATTGAAAAAATAATATAGAAATAAAATAAGGAAGCAAAAAACACATAATTTACATAGTTCAACTAATATATGACCTACATCTACAGACAAGGAGATATACTTCTTTTATTATTATGAGAAAGACAATATAAGAAGTTTGATACAACCTTCACCTTATACAACTCTTATCAAGGTATCTAAAAACTAGAATTATATGTAAGTAGTTTAAGGACATTGTAACTCTATTTCCACATATGTCTAAGGTTAGTGTAATTATATTTCAACAAAGGTCTAAAGACAATGAAATTATAGTTCAACAAAGGTCTAAAGACAATGAACATTTATTTTCGTAGAATTTTTACACTTTACCAAAATTTAAGGTGTATCTCTAATTCCAAATCACATTGACCAATTAAAATTAAATGCAAAGTGTAAGAGGTTTTTCAAAAAACATAAAGTATAAGGATTGTAAAATAACTAGCCTTATAAAGAGTAAACGTGAGTTAGTTTTACCAAAACTCTTAATTTTTTTAGTATTAGTCATTTGCCCAAAAAAAAGTAATTTGTTATTGATTATCAATTAGATATTAAATTAAACAAAATTTATGTTTGACATTGTAGTTCAAATTAGTTTTAGAAAACGTTTCACAATTCAATCTAATTTCTAACTTTTAACTTTGTAAATAAGACAAGCATGCCAAATAATATTAAATATTGCTTAGTAAGTTAGTATTATGAATTTTACGTGTCAAAATCAAAATTGGCCAATAGCAAAACTTCTAATATCTGGTCATTTTCTATAAATTGTTTTACACAATTAAAAAGAATTATAAATGAATTTCAAAAAACTTAATTGAATCGTTTAGCAAGATTTACCCTTTGATAATCATATTTAATGTATTAATATATATGATGCTTGAACAAATTTGCATGTATGTGATCAAATTATTTGTATGGATATTTTTGTAAGAACAAAAATTCCATACATGAAATAGGAAATTAGGTTACCTCTCCAGTCAATAAATTTACATTGATAATTTTTGCAAACCTTTGGATTTGTTGAAATGAAATGCCTAGGTACCTATTGCTGCCAGAGGAAAATGCCATATGCTAGGCTAGCATATGACCTGTAACATGACAAACAAATAGTTGAATGTGCTCCTTTTCAAAATAATGTACTCAGATGTTACATTAATGCAACATATAATATTGTCCATTAATTGAGAAACCTTGATTTGTTCTTGGTGCTTGACGGCGGCATCCAGGCTTTGCAATGTGGAGAAATACGTATTGTACATCAACAAACAACAATGATTCTAACGTACGCGCGGTGAAATCAATGGCTTAATTGGTTAGCCTTTGTTTAATTATGAAGCAATAATACAACATTAGAAGAGCAACAAGGTAGGAATTAACAGAGATTAAAACTCCTGTACGTTGGATATAAAAAATTATTGTACAAAACTATCAATTTTTATGTTGCATGATCTTCTTCTTCTATTCCCTGCCTCGTATATTGTACCTGTATAATTTTTTCTGAAAGACCAAGTAGTTTATGCATAGCAGATAATAACATGTCTTCGTCCAACGCTGGAAAAGTGCACGTCGATTTCTCAAGTGCATTGGTGGAGCAATGGGACGATGCATACCAGTGGATACCAGTCTTCGGAGCTTTTGCAGCTTTTGCAGTTTCATTCACCGCCGGTGCCAATAATCTCGCTGCTCCGGTATGTGTTTCTGTTTTGATCTTCTTGATGATCCCAAGAAGCAAACATGCTAGACATCGTGGAAAAGCTGTAGAAATGTTTCTCTGTGGTTGAATTGGCAGTTCTCGACTCTGATAGGGTCAGGAGTTTTGTCTATCTTTAAGGCCTCAATCATTGCTTGCTTTATATACTTTCCGGGAGCGGGCTTTGCAAGCAGGAGTACTACAGTGGCTGATTTATTTAGTCATGTAAGGAGATGAACATATGTTGTTTCGTAATTTCAAGTGCTTTATTTTATCTAACATGTCGGATTTCATTTATGCACAAACATATACTATATATATATATATATATATAGGTGTGTGTGTGTACGTATACGTATAGATACACATATGATATAGTCTCTCTTTAAAACTATAATTAACTACCACAAACGGTCATGCCGGCATTGCAGTTTCTCAAAGAAAATCAACCAAATGAAGGTTTTCTGATGTGGAGCATGGTAGTTGCTCTCCTCACTGCAGGTACTCCTTGAACAAATGTATATCTAACACATTGGTTTTGCTAATACATGTTGGTAAGTAATTAAGTGATACTTGGTAATTTTGATTGTTAAAAACCATATTGTCATTGGGTTCAGATATTTTCCAATGATTATTAAATTTCTCTAATCTTGGTTGCGAGTAGCAATCTGGCTTTCAATAGCAACATATATGGAGTTACCAGTGTCCCCGGAACAGTCAATACAGGGTGCTCTTTTAGGAATCATCCTTTTCACCGAAGGATTTGGCTACATACACATGTCGAGTAAGGTAACCAACTTATGTTATCCGTCCTAATTATGACATCCCATATATTTTCCGATACGAAGTTTCCATGATTATGTACATGTTTAGAATGTGGAATCACTGCTTAAATAATCATGCAATGCTCTACGGTTCCAACTTATTCTCAACTTATAGTTTGATGCAGAAAGAAAAGCATCACTTTAATGGCGGACTCTTTTGGATATTCCTTGAATGGACTATTGCACCATTCGTCGCTTGTGTATGTGCGTGCTTGCTCTTCCTTCTGTTCAAGGTCCTTCTACTTCGACATGAAAATGCCAGGAAAAGGATTCTAGCGTTCCTTGCTATCGACTTTGGAATATCCGCAGGATTGCTTTGCCTCTTTGTCATATTTCAGGTCGATGTTTGTCAGTACAGTTGGACACGTAAAATGTTTAGTTTACAACCTCTAGAATTCCTTATTTTGTCTTCAAATTTCAGTATTGTTGGACACGTAAACTCATATTTTTTGACAGCTCAATTCTTTCTGTTGATTACGTCATTGCAGATCGTTAGACGCTTAGTACCTGTGAATAGATGGATCACAATGATTGCTGTAGCAGCAGCTACATTAATTGGGGCAATACTTTCTCTGGTAAAATTCCTATGTACACTAAGAGCCTTGAAACTTGTATATCTCTTAAGAAATCATTCCCTGACACCAGTTTCTGTTTTTCCATCTTTGGCATTGGACCAGGCAGTGGCAATTCCAATTGTTATAAGGAAGTTCAAGTGGCCAGATGATAATAAGTCCAGCAAAAATGATAAATTTGGGAATCTGGAGTGCGAAACAAGTCAGGAACAAACAGAAGATGAAGGTAAGAATGATGGTGATGTTGAAGACATATTAAGAGACTTTATGCATTCCAGAGTGCTTGAGACTGTCTATGAAGAAGAGGAGAGGAGCTGGACCTCCCCTGACAGACCTCAACATGGTGAGCAGATGCAACCTGTTTCGTCAACGACAATATCTACAGATCAATCAGCAATTTTTGGACAATGGGTTGAGCCTACAACTGCCCAGTTGTTTCAGATAAGGAGTTTTCAGAGGATTGATAAAACGAAATCATCAACCAATGCCACCTACACATACATCAGAAACCTTGCAAAATCCGCTATAAACCCAGTAAGTCCGCTGATTTCATATCATGGATGACAACAGGACGAGAACTTGAAGTTAGTTCTTAGTTACACATAAGATTTCCCGTGTGAACTGATGCAGGCTATCGAGTATGACAAAAGCACCCTATTTCGACATTCTTTAGCTGAAAAATACAGCGATATGGAGAAGTTCTTCAAATTTCCACATCTGGTGGCTTCGTTTATCTTCGCGTATGTTCATTTTTGTACTTGAAAGCCAAGAAGAAGCTTATGTCGTTGCTTGTAGTACTCTTTCTCTAATATATTCACATGCAGGCTTATTCAGTCCGCCAGCGAGATAGCTGCTCTTACAAGTCCATTTGCTGCCGTTGTTGATGTGTACAGAAACAGACCTAGATACTCCGGAAACTGGGAACAATTGGTAAGTTTGGAAAAAATAATCCATGCAAATTATAAATTGCTAAACACTTCACGAGCAAGACTTGGTTCTGTCAAGTTCAGAACAGCAAGTCAACTGCATGAGTACTTGCACAGGCCTAGGCATATTTCATATTGTTTTCTGATAGTGAAACTTGTTCAATTTAGGAAAAGTTACACTCAATGAGTCTTGGATTAACCAAGTTCTTTTTTACTTTGACTAAATCATCAGAAGTCTGTACATGTGACATGGTGGTACCGATCAATAGGTGGCCTTGCTGCTGCAATTGGGTTTTTGGTATGTGGGTGGCGTATGACTCGATCTCTAGGAGGCAAACTAACGTACATAAGCAACTCAAGAGGATTGGCATCACAACTATCTTCAGTTATAGCAGTGATAATTGTGGGTAGATTGCATGTTCCTGTTTCACCTGTATATGCTTTTGTTGGATCGTTAATAGGAGTTGGTCTAGCTGACAACTTGTGGGTATGTTCTCGTCAATTTTCTTCAAGACTTTCAAAATTGATTATAACACTCACTAATCTTTGTACCTTGAACTGGTTTTGTGGTGGTTGCAGAATGTGAACTGGAAACTTTTCGTGAAGTTCCTGTGTGGGTGGGTCCTGACCATTGCATTTTGCTGTGGGATCGGTTATGTGATCTTCTGTGCTTCAACACGCTCACCATCTTATATCGTGCCTTGATCTTCCAAACTCCGCACCATTCTTTGACGTTCCACCACATTTTAATTCACAATACTATAATAATGGTTACATGTAATTGTATATGTTATCACTTCCATTTTCATCCTTTACTTTCTATTTGCTTCACCATAATTTCTGTACTCATAGCTCTTTCTTACGTGTAGGATTCTATGATGTAAAATGTTATATACCCAAACGACAAATCATTATATATACATATATATGAGACTCGTATATATCCACATGTACCGAAGGCCAATCCTTCTTCCAATATTGGAGAAACAAGTAACTTTATCATGAATCTCAATTTTTTTCTACGTAAAACTTAGAAGACAAAGTATTATAATAAAAAGTGTTAATTTATTATAATAATATGCAGATACATATTTTAGATTAACTTGTAAAATTTATTATAATAATATGCATGTGAGTAATCTTAAAAATGATGCACAAAGCAAATTGTAAACTTATTTTTTTACCTCAAAAATGGTGGAGATATTTTTGATGTAAAAAATTTTCTAAAAGTGAAAAATATTGATAGAGAAAAGTATCTAAACGCTTACACAAAGTGTCTGAAATAGCATTTATGTGTCTAAAACTATCGTCAAAAGTGTATATTTTTGACGCATTTATGTATAAATATATTTTCGATGCTTAGATTTTCGACGCTTGGATGCGTAAAAAATCTATATTTTTTGACGCTTCGATGCGTAAAAAATTTATATTTTTTCGACGCATCTATGTGTCTAAGAAAACCGTCGAAAATAGTTTTTGTGACACTTGTTTCTTTTACGCTTTATAAAGCATCTAAAATTATTTTTAAGACGCAAAAAAGCGTCTACAAACTACACCTTTTCTGTCGTTAAACTCCATATTTTATTGTAGTGCTACTTGCTAAACAATATTGTGTAGTTTCTTTACATGTCCTTTTTGCCTACAAAACTAGCTTTTTACACATTAACTTTTAGTAATTTTCCCAAACATTGAAATCTGGTTTTATAACTAGTCTTTTGTTCCATTCCTCTTTTGTTGCCCTTAACATTGCCATATGTTCCCTTCCTAAACATTATGGTATGATGTATCTTTTACTTCTTATCACTTTGTCTCCTCTATTTGTTTTATTCGAAGCACACACATTATCAATTTGCTATTTTATATTTTGGTATTTTGTTTTAATTTATCTTGTTTTCTTCTTTGTTTAATGTTAATGTTAAGGAGACAATTTGGCCCTTAATGGTTTATCTATTTTGGAGGAATATTTATATGTAACAAAATTTTATTCATGTGGTCTCAACATATCATTTGTTGCATATGTTTGTGTGTGCTTTTTTATAAGTAGTTTTGAATATAAAAAGTCTTAATCATTCATGTGCATCCTTTAAATTTTTTTGTAGAATTATTAGTTTGTGCTCCCATATTTATTAAGGTAAATGATCTCAAACTAAACTATTGGTAAATTTTGTGATAATTTTGTATATCTAATAGGTTTTTTCTTTTACTCGAAGAGCTTATATACTAAAACTAAATAATTGAATGACAATGGTGCAATGGATGGATTTTCCATGGTCATCAGCCAATTAATTAATAACTTAGGAATTCTCTTTACGTAAAGATTTGAACACTTATACTTTTAACTCTTTGGATTAGGTTCCGCTTGAAATTGGAAACAAATTCATATACACCATATGTTGAAAACTGGTCTAAGATACCAAATTAGATAATCATATGATTCTGAAAATGTTGGGATGGAGTTAAGACTTGTTTTCTTTGTATATTTATATCAAACTTTAGAATCTTCTTCTATTCCAAGTCAAATCATATATGGGTGTAAGATCTATTTGTCAAGTTTCTCATTCAAAATTATCTAAAAGGATCATTGTTTCATCTAAGACCATTACATTGTTGTGTGCTCTACTTAGAGTCTATAAATATTAGCATGGTGTAATAAATATCCTTTACTTATCTTATTCACTTGGTATTTATAGTGTTATAATGGCTTAGTATGGAAGATCAAAATTATATTATAGTGAATACTTTAAGAAAGATCTTTAGTTGAGTTATGAGGATGGGTTGTCTTGTCATTTTGATAAAGTTTATCTTGATTTTCAGATATAAACAAATTTATAAGATGGGCAAGGAACTTAGATATTGTATATTAATAAGGGTTACTTTAAAGTTCCAAATTTTAAAATAAAAGTTGCATATCTTTCAAAAGTACATGGGATAATTGAGGTGTATGGTACACATAAGCTTGACATTTTGAATTCAAGTTTATTGAACATAATATAGGCCAAATGAGTAGCATATTTCATATAAACATTGATTTGTATTACAAAACAATATGTTCTTACCTATGATACTTCTCTAACTGTTAGAACTTGAAATTAAGTCATCAATATATATAAACTCTTCAATTGTAACAAAAAGGTTCTTTCACAATTGTAGTTCCACTATTGAACTAAGATTGCTAAGTTTTAACTTATAGGTATAACCTTGTAGCTTAGAATATTCACAAGTGTAGTCTAATGCTCTCTCCTTC
The DNA here is from genome assembly GCA_025629805.1 of Erythroxylum baracoense. Lineage (NCBI taxonomy): Eukaryota > Viridiplantae > Streptophyta > Magnoliopsida > Malpighiales > Erythroxylaceae > Erythroxylum > Erythroxylum baracoense. The sequence continues at coordinate 35,998,649 of JAOTAY010000002.1, read as the reverse complement.
TTAACTTTGTCTTTGTAACCCTGCACATAGTTGAATTTACAAATACATTCAACTTTTCTCTGTCTTTTTCAATTATCTTAGTAGTGGTTATACTAGGGCTTTTTAGAGTTATAGCTAATGGCTACTCAAACTTCGCTAATACTACTTTAGGCTTGTTTGTTGTGGAACACGTATGCTCAAACCTATATGTCTTGATTTTCAAACACTTGCCTTTACTATCATAGGTTCCATATATTTCCCACTTGCATCCTTCAATGCACCTACTCTAATCCTCTTAGATTCATTTTTTTCATATAACATTAAAACCTATTTTTATTGAAAAATCAACAAAATTTTTGAACTCTTTCTCATTTTCAAATTCCATACCTAATGCCACTGTGACATACCACCACCTGGTTCATATCCAACACTTATACTGAGTCTTTTAATTTCCTCCCTAAACTCTTCTCCATTAGGTACTCATCATTATCAAGGAAACTTTCATAGTCACTATAGTCAATATCCATTAATTGGTGGCCATTTAGAATTGGCATATCAATTGTATTATATGCTCCTTGAGCTTTAGTATCATTTTCAACATCATTATGCACAACATTCCTATTAGGGCCTGCATCCCCATCATTTTACTCTGTCATTTAACAATATCTACATTAAATTAACCACGCCAAACATCCCCGTTAAACTCCCAGATCCACTAGGTGACATTGTAGGTTAGGTCATATCAATAAAACTAGAGTCACAAAGTTACATAAAGAAAGATATTTGGATCCTTTTAATTAGAATCATATAAAACTTATGAATCTTGTTTTTTAAGGAAAGATGGAGAGCATGCTAGTGAGTTACTAGAGCTTCTATATTCAAATATATGTGGCCTTATATCTACTCACACTAGAGGTGGATGGATACTTATATTTTACTACATTAACAGTTGATCATTCCAGATATGGTTATATGTACTTAATGAAATAAAAGTCTAAATCATTTGAAAAACTCAAATAATTTATACTTAAGTTTGAGAAACAAAAGTAAGAGTATTAGGACACTTAGATCTAATCGAGGTGGTGAATACTTAGACCATGAGTTTCTTGGTTACTTAAAAAAGAATAGGATTCTCTCATAAAGGATTCCTCTTAAAACTCAATAACATGATGGAGTGTTTGAGAGGGGAAATTGTAAGTTCTATAATGGTTAGTATAGTCCTGAAATTGTAATTTCTATAATGGGGTAGTGCATTCCTTCCTATCTCCTTCGAGGTATATACCCTTGAAACTACTGCTTGCCTTATGAAATTCCATCCAAATTAGTTGACAATATACTATTTGAGATATGGACTAGTAATAGGCCAAAGTTAATGTGACGCTTATGTGAAGCATCTAGTGTCTAATAAGCTTAAAGCTGAATCAGATAAATGCAAATTTGTGGGATATCTAAAATAAAATATTGGATATCAATTTTACCATTCTCTTAAGAAAAAGTTGTTTGTCTCAAAACATACTACATTTCTAGAAAGAGAATTTATTCTTAAGGAAAGTAGTAGAAGTCAGGTCGAACTTAGAGAAGTTCAACAACCACAAATTCATATATAGATGGAATAATAACCTTAAGTTGATATATATAATGTATAATCAAAGGTTTAAGAGACACATATTCTACAATGCATTAGTATGATACATTGTCCCCCACCCCCTATTATATTAGATCTACATATTACAAATGGGAGAAAAAAACAATATATCGCTGATGAATGATGAGCTAACTACTTTTAAAGAAGCAATGTCTGACATTGATTCTTAATATGGCATAAAGCTATAAGGTCTGAAATGGAATCATATACATTAACTAAATATGGACTTTGGTGGATCCTCTTGATGGTATTGTACCTATATGATGTAAGTGGGTTTTTAACAAAAAAACTATAATTAATGGCAATACACATACCAATAAAGGAACGTTAGTGGCTAAAAATTATAGACAAAATAAAGAGTTAATTGTGATGAACCTTTTTACTAGTAGCTATGGTTAAATTCATAAGGACCTTGTTATCTATAGCTTTATATCATGATTATGAAATCTAGCAAATGGATGTCAAAGCCTTATTTGTCAATGGGAATTTGCTTGAGGAGGTGTGTATGACAAAACCTGAGAATTCTGAATCCAAGATATTTCCTAATTAAGTATGCAAAATGTAAAAGTCTATTTATGAACTTAAGAAAGTGTCATAGAGTTGGAACATCAATTTTGTTGTGGCAATTAAAAAGTTAGATTTTATAAAAATAATGTGCACAAACTATTCATTTATAAGAAGTTTAGAGGGAGTGTAGTTATCTTCCTACTACTATATATGAATGACATATTGCTAATTGGAAATAACATACCAATGTTGCAATATGTAAATACTTGGTTATCTAAGCACTTCTCTATGAAGGATATGAGAGAAGCGACCTATATTATGGAAAAAAAATCTATAAATATAGATTAAAGAGGCTGCATAACTTATCCCTATTCACTTACATAGATAAAGTGATAAAGAAGTTTATCATGGAGAACTTCAAAAGTGATTCTTACTTATGTCGTACGATATTTCTCTTATAAAGTATATGTCCTAAGAGATAAGAAGAGAGAGATAAAATGGATTGTGTTCCATATGCTTCGATAATTGGATCAATCATGTATGTGATACTATATGCTAGACCAAATGTCTCTTATGCTTTAAGCATTACAAGTAGGTTTCAATCCAATCCTAGTGATTGTCACTAGACAAATATGAAAAACATCTTCAAGTACTTGAGAAGGACTAAAGATGTTTTCTTGGTCTATAGAGGAATTGAACTAAGTGTTTAAAGGTATTTATATGCCAGTTTCAGTTTGATCCAGATAATAGTAGATCATAGTCAAGGTATATCTTGACTTTGAATGGTGGTGTAGAAAGTTGGAAGAGTTCTAAATATCCATCCATTACGGATTCTAAGATTGAGATAGAGTACATCTTAATGTCAGATGTGGCAAAGGAATCAGTTTGGATTAAGAAGTCTATCACCAAAGTTGGGGTGGTTCTTAGCATTGTTGAGCAACTAGTATTGTACCGTGACAACAATGGTGCCATTGCATAGGCAGAGGAACTAAGGTCTCATCAAAGATCTAAACATACACCCAGGAAGTTTTGCTTGATCAAGAAGATAATAGAGCGAAAAGACATAACATTAGATCAGGTTCCTATTAAAGAGAATTTTATAGATCTCCTTTGTAACATCCCGTTTCCAGAGAACGGGTCGGACCAGAGAAACGGGTCCGAGTGTGGTAAATCAACACATCTCATGC
>JAOTAY010000002.1:35973784-35987521 GCA_025629805.1 Erythroxylum baracoense | reverse complement strand
TGTTTAATCTAGCGATTGATTGAATAAAATCACAAACTAGTTGTGCACCTAGCTGTAAAATCAAACAATCAAATAATGACCCAGAAAAATAATTAATACTTGACTAATAAATCGATTAAAATACAGAATAAAAGTCTTACAACATTTAGAGTTCAATAACTACGATTCTATAAACTAAGAAATAAAAGTTTAGTTACCCAACATCACAATTTTTCCTAACTATTTGGGACTGTCACTGACGTTATGAATGTTACTGACGTTGGGATTGTTTTGCTGTCAGCCCTCTTTTAGCCGTGATCTCTATTTTTCTCCTCTTTTTCGTTTTTCACGCTACTCCTTTTCTCTATTTGCTATCTGCCATCGAAAACCCCTCTAACGCAACCCTTTAACTGTTATTTTGATATCACGAATAAAACTTGGCTTTCACCTTACTATTCACTTCTTTAAACGCTACACATAACCCCCTTTTCCACGACAACGCTTTGGGCTGAATGGATTTTAAAAATTAATTCTTAGTCCACAGGTACGGTTCATAGCCTTTAAACCCAAGTTCTATTCCTGTGCTATGCCATTTGCTTTATACTTCCAACCTACTACATTTCATGCTTCTGGTTGTTGCACGAGGCCATGTGTAATTAGGTTCAACGCCTAGTTCAGCTCTTTTTGTCCCAAAATCATCGCAGTTCTTTCTATTTGGTTCCAAAATACACCTTAACATAAAACAAGATTAATTCCCATTAAGTATAACTTCAAAACTCAAGAACAAAGAAAATTAACACACAAAAAGATAGAAAATAAAGACACTAACATCAATATCATTCAAGAATTTCTTCGAACGCTTAATGTGTAGCCATATATCAACCTAAATTAACAAAAACACTTCATTATTTTCCCTTTCTTCATCCACAATAACATATATCCACTACATTTCAATCATTATCATCAACAAATAATGCAAACAACTCAACATTCCGTATAAGAAATACCTATGGTTATTGACATACACATTCGGTGTTTAATGTGAGATAAAAAAAACCAACACAACTCACCAGTTAGAGGCAAAGTACAGGAAGACGATGGATGACAAAGAAAGGAAAAGAAAGTTAAAAAACTGACATTGGGGTGTGAAAGCGTTTCGGCAATGGATCATCTATGGAGAGGAATGGACGAAAATGAGAAAAGAGGGAAGAAGAGAGATGTTCCACGTGTCTGTGTTTAACCTGAAATTCATATCCCATCCTTTGAATTAATATTTCCCATTTTCATCATTACCATTATCCTCATTTCGCTTACATGCTTCTTGATTGAAATTAATATCCTTAATAACTATTAGAAAATTATTTCCTATATCTAGTTACATATTGCTTAAATCATCATCTGACCTAACACTTCCAAGTTAAGTTATATCATATTTTAAGTAATTAGCCTTAGCTTCTTACGATTAAACTTGATTTCAGTTCTAAGAGGACCATACAATAGATAACCCTTTTTCCAAACCTTACCTACACTTCTGTAGAAATCTTCCTTTAATAATAATATGTCTAGATCGTTCATTATAGTGTCAAATGTGGACAAATTGTCGAACTCAATACTAGTCCAATTGCTCAGTAGCTTCTCTTAGTGAAGAGCTATAAGACCTCTTTTTCTTACTTCAAAGTAGCTCCATTAGTGCATAGTATGTGAATTATGTCCTTCTTAAAGACAATATCTCTATCATTCTCTTCAAAACTCGAAGTATCTATCCTCATCATTAGTATAACATCTTTGTTTTCCACCACTTTGATCATCATTTTCATTAAGAAGCCCCCAAGTGACCTCAATCCCATCAAAATTATCAACAATCTCCTTTTGGTGAACAACGGAATTCATCAAATCCTCTTATTTTCTAAACTTTCTATTCCTTATTCTTATTTTTAGGTCAAATCTTGCTAAATAGGTGTATGGTTACAAATTCAATGAGTTGGTTGTGATTGAAATACTCACTCATGTCATTAATAAATAGCTTAGCTTATTATTGACGTACTCTTTAACTTCTCATGAATCAATGCCTTATAAGTGCTTCATAGCAGCGTCATTATTCATCAATGTAGAGGAGGCATAGTAGGAAACCAAAGAGGACTAGGATGGTAGCATCCCTACATATGGTAGGATAATGGCTACCATGATTGGTACGTGGTTCTTAGAGTCTTGAAAATAAGAATAAACAATAATTACTCTTTTGGTATCCTTTGTTCGGTGAACCAAATATCAAATTTTCGTATGGTATAACTACTATTAAAACCTCTTTGCCATATGAGACTTATTTATATGAAGTGATTTTTAGGAGGCAGACGAATTATAACAAGAAATTGATATATCAAGACTAATTATTATGTAGATTATACATCTAACCATGTGATATTGATATGTTAAGATGAACTATTAAACAAATTTTTTTTTGGAATTATCATTAGAGTGATCATTATAGTTATTATGGCTCATATAAACTAAACTATTTATACATACTAGCAAATAATTTATAATATATATGACTAATGTAGTTAATATGAATTACCATATCTATATAGCAATTTCAAGTGCTATATAGATTAAATCTAATTTCAAGTGCTCAACTAAACCAATGAAAAAAAATTAAACACTAAAATCAATTGATAAGCAAATTTGGATTTTTTAATGATTTATCTTATATTGAACAAAACTAAACCTTTAGAATCCTTCTTCCTCTTTTTTTCTGGTTCAATTTATTTACTAAATAGGATCTAAAAGAAGAAAAAAGAAAACCTATTGAGTCAATAAGCCAGCTCATATAAAGATACTTGAACTCACCATCCAGTTATTGCAAGTTACATAACGAAACGATAATGATTCTAAATAGTAAAAGAACTTATATGTGCCCCGATACAATTGAACAAAAATTAATAACATAAACAACATTAGCATCAAAGCATACTTCGAATAATATCCCATTGCCGCAACTATATAAGAATATTGTATAGAACAACTTATGCACCTATTACATCCATCCTATCGATTAGTTCATCATTTTCATTATTGTTTGAACTCACATAATTGATTTCTCAACTACAATCCCAGTAAAGCAGGTCATGAAATCTGGTTTATGAGAATAAGCAACAACCTTAATAGCTATAGATATTTAAAACAAGGAGAAAAACATTAAAGAACCCACTCAGAACTTTCGTCGAATACTTCAAAGGCATAACAAATTCATCCCAGTTAACCTAAGCAAATCATGTCTTTTTCCTTCCTCAACGGTTTCTAGAACATTGCAAACACAAATACACCATAGACAATCCAAAACAAATGCAAAAACACCTCAAAAACTCATAAGTTCAAACATATATGCCAATACGGTTCATACAAAAAATCACAGAGAAATAAGGTGAATGACTTTCCTTTGTTGAAAGACACAATCACAGTGGTCGGAGAAGACAAACGAACACACACGCCAATGAGCAAAATACAAATCGACCACAGGGGAGAGGGAAATGTAGGGGAGAGGGAAATGCAGGGAGGGGGAACACAGGGGAGAGGGAAATGCAGGGAGGGGGTCTTCGTGTAGGCTAAATGTGTAGGAAAACAATGTCGTTTGGTGTTAAACTAAACGATGTTGTTTTTGTTATATTAAAAACGTTGAAGATGAAAGAAACAATGATGTTTACCCTAAAATTTACCGACGGAATTTATCAACGATCACATTTCTATCGGTAAACTAAAAAATATACCGACGAGAATCTTTTACCGTTGCTATATTCCGTCAGAAACTTTTCCCTTCGCTCTATTTTTACCACGGATGTTTTTACTGTTGCAAAATGTAATCTTTCCCGTCAATGTTACCTATGAAATATCATTTTCTGTCGATAATTTGCTATGGTTCCTCTTCTGTCGGTAATTTTTTGTCGCTAAAAACCACGACGTCGTTTGGATTTAAACCAAACGACGTCGTTTTATTTATGAACAATTCAACTTTTACCGAAGGAACATTTTTATTGTGGTTTCGTCGGTATTCAATTTCACCATTTTCCCCACCAGTCGTTGCTGCCTAATTTTGCAACGGAATTTCATATTCTGTCGCTATAGTACGACGAAAAATGAGCGGGTGTATTTTTCGTCCACATTGACCGACGAATGTTATGTCCGTCAGTAAATCCATCAACATTATTGACAGAAAATTAGTTTTCGTCATTAATTACCGATGGAATGTGTTCCGACGGTAATATTTCGTCTATAATTTGTTATTTTCTTGTGGTGATTATATAATACCTCATTTCTATACTTTTCAATAAAAAAAGACACCAACACCTACTTTTTTCGTTTGATTTCCTTGCATTCACAATAGAAATATTGTACTTCAGTATAAGAGTAGAGCTAGTTACATTACTATAATCATTTCCATAAAAAATCATATTACATAAGTTATCATGAACATGACATCTAGTTTGAAGATGTTCTCCCTTTATTGGTTTAACTCATCCTCCTTGATTTGAAGATTTAATGCTCTCTTGGTAGCAAGCAAATCACCTTTAATAATATACTCATCCCTACCAATACTAGAATCATCAAATGTTAGCATATGGTATCATTTCTACCTTTAATATAGGGTATTTTATCTTATATTATCTCAAATTCTCGGCTCCCATTCATATAAAACTCCCCTCTTAGGCCTAAATTTGTCCGCTATAATCTTACAAGTTTATTCTCTTTAACTACTTCCATTAAATGTGTTAGAATACATTTAATAAGCTTCCTCTAAGAACTTGAGGTTGTTACCCATTTTGCAATTTTTTAAGTTGATTGAATTGCCTCGCTAACATGTTTTTCACCTTATTATGTTTTATGTCCAATCTCTCAAATTATTGTTGCATAGCCTGCAAAAAGAACATGTGATATATTTCTTCCTTCAATATTGAAACACCTTTAGAAGTGAATGAAAATTCCTCACTCACTCCCTTTTGTGTACACTCTCCAAGATGTTAAACCACTCGTATTTCACTCTTTAGTTAGATTTTCTTGGTGCTAACTGCACACTCTTTTGCCTTTACCCACTCTTTGTTGTCTTCTCAAGTTCTTTAAGAACTAAATAAACTCAAATAAAGAATCTATCCATATACAATTTGAAAACCCAACGAACTAATGATCAAGAAGATAAAACAAGTCACTTGTTAAGTAAGAAACAAATGAATTGAATATAATAAGAAAAACTAGCAATCATTCAATTGAACTAAAATTACAATAATTAAAATTTGATTAATTTCTTGATGAAAATTGTAACTTCACTTTTTTTAAGAAGCCAATAGAGAATTTTTTCACATAACCACCACAAAAAGTATGAAGGAACAAGGAATTAAACAAAGAAAAAATTCCAACACAACAATAAGAGATAATTAAACCCTAAATATGGTGATAATGGGATTTTGTTTTTCTCTTGTTGGAAACTTTAAAAAAAATAAGAAGATGCAAAAGCACAAAAAAGAAGCAAAGGAAAATTAAATTTTAGTCAAAGAGTTATATTTGAATAAAATAATAAGAATTACAAAAGGACAACTTCACCTTATTTAAAGCCAAGCTCTGATACTAACAAATGCAAACTCAAATAAAAGTAAAATCCTAGTGAACTTATGAACAAGTTGGATTCATACCTAAAAAGTTAAATTAGATACATAAAGAGAATTAACACAAAATATCATAAAGAAAAATCCATTGCTAAGTTTAAAGTTTGATGAAGAGCAAGAAAATGAATCACTAGTATATATTAATAAAAGAAAATGTTAAAAACTTATAAAATTAAATAGAAACATTCTCTAAATATAAAGTAATTAGGATTATAATGACTAATAAGGCTTAGGACATGATCATGTTCAAGGCCATATTCATTATCAAAACTTCAACGTCAATAAATACAATTTAGAATACGACCATATTGGAGATCATATTTTCACAACTTACTTTTCCTACACAAGCTTGTATATAACCATATGTCAATTCATGTTTTTCATTAAAACTTTAACTCTTATATCCAAAAAGGGGCACAATTTGGGACATACTCGTACTTGAGGTTGGGTCAAATCTCCTCACATCTAAAAGAAATATGGGTTGGACATGATGTGTTACAGGCCATATTAAGCAAAGGATGAATCTTAAACCCTTAAAAGCTTCTCTAATTCTGGCCTTTATAAATAATATAAGTCTTCATATAACGGATATCGTGTTTAGTTAATCATGCTTACATCCCTATACGGTTGACAACTTTATTATAAGCTGGTAGGTTGATATGGTTGCTTATGCCATATATAAAAGTTTAGTTGTCTAAAAATTGAAGTGTTAAAGATAATCCCTCAAACTTTCTTTCACCCTTTAGGCTTTTGATATTAGGTAGGTAGAGTCTCTAGATCCATGCCTATAGCTAGAAAAGTGCAATATGAATGTGGTGACTAACTGCTGAAAAGTAGCTATTAATTAAGGTTGGAAATAGGATCCAAAGCCATGAGTATCAATCCATATCAGTTATAGTGAATTATAAGACTTTACACTTTATGGCATTATAAGCACTACATAGGTCCAAATATTTACTAAACCAATACATATGATTAACAAAGATGTGTATGTCATCATAAGTATCTAAGATCGCCATATCAAACATAATTAGTAATTGTTCCAATATTATATCAAATATCAAAAGATTATCAACTATTGGACTTGTCTCCCATGTAGCTTGCTTTGGTGCTGATTGTAAGGGTATGGACGAGGCACCTTCTGACAATGATCGAGGAGACTTTCTTATAATAGTTGCTTGAATTATTCTTCTAATATCAAAATTTTGGCAGTTTGGTTCGAAGGTTGTTCATTGGCTCGAAGGGATTCAGGGGAGCTGATTGTTTTAGTATCATTGGTGGACATATTGCTACCATGAGTGTCCATGGTGATAAATATTTTGAGATTTTCTTAAGTGAAACACTAGAAAATCTATAAACGTTTTCCATAAACAGTGCCAAAGAACACTGAAAGATATTGAATAAATTAGGTCTGCGCTTGTATACTCCTTAGAAATGTATCAATACTGAAGATTAATAGCAAAGTAAGATTAAATTAGATCATTTTTTTTTTGAATCTTGAACTAAATTGTCTGTATTATTAAAGTTAGATGATCCTATTTTCTTTAATAATACGTAACACTCTTGATCATCATAGTAATTATTCATAGGAATTAGGAAAATAGGACAACCATAAAGGTTCTCAAACCAGCCATTCTTGACACTTCCTGAAAACTAGGGTATTTCTTGAGTTGATTCATTAGGTGATTGTTAAACCTAAATGTACACCTTCTTTTGACTGGTTACTCATTCGGTTGAACAATTAAAGAAGAGTGAACTGAAGTTCCTAGAAGCAAGAATTCAGCAAAAGAAAAGTGGAAATGTTTAGTCCAAGAGGAATTGTCAAGAGCACGACTAAGTCCAAGAGGAATTTTGATTTTAGTAGCATATAAATCATAATGGAAGACCGACCGAAGCCACGTGAACATAAGCAAAATGTTTGGTATGTGTTGAATTAAAATGTGAATGCATGCCCCACGAGTAGCGTGTGGAACCTTACGTTGCCTTAGAGAACGCAAAGCTGCATATGTTTGCAAAATCTATCCTTTGTAGCAAAATGTGCTCCATACATACATGTCTCATTTCAGTGTACCATTGACGAATCTGTTGTTAAACTCATGACTTCGTATATATCTCTCACTTTCATGTTAAAACTAAACTGTATTCTCACAATTTTATTTTAAAAGGGATATCACTTATCTGTAGGTGGCTCTCAGGAAATTGCATGAAACATTGACTCTTCAAAAATCTTTGTCTACATTAATTGCATGACGTCTTCCCATTGGGCTGTCTGTCCAACACGACACATATTGCATGCACATGTATACCAAACACTAAATGAACATGGAAATATAGAATACACCTTCCTTTTAAACAAAAATATCTAATTATCCCAATGCATGTTATGAATTGAGTAGACTTAATCAGTGTCTCCATGTCCCACCCATAGGCTTGAAGTCATTCTTCTAGCTAAACTATTCAATTCACATATTCAGCAATCGTTTACATGTGTAGCTCTTGTAACAACTAATCTCCTTTAAGACATATAAGTGCCCTAATATCCTCAGTTCAGCCGGAGAATCCATTACAGCATGATCAATAGGTTAGAAGCTAACAGGTACACTTCATGGCATAAAGTGACGACATAATAGAATACTCGGTGGCCCTTTTCTGAGATGGTCCTATCATCATACTGATATATAAAATCACCTAAAAAGTTATACCCAACCTTATGGTTAATTATAAGAAAAGTTTAAAGTTTCTTTCAACTGTTTAGATTTCAATTTTGGTGGAGTTTTCATACTTCCTGATTCTCAACAACGAATATGTTAAATTAAACTCGACTTACATTTACTATTTGGCCCAAGAAATTTAATTTCTCGTGAAGCTTGACATTGTATGAAAGTGTACTAGCGTGAAGGTACAAAAGGAAGAAGCTACCCATCAACAGTCAATATTGATGGCTGCACGCCTATGAAGTAGGCAATTCTCGGGTTCTACTTTTGTAGCAAAACTACTATAAACACTCAACCGAGAATCAAGGAATTAGGCTAGCAGTTTGTTATCCCGTTATTTAGTAGACAGTTGGAACTCCAGGCTTTGTTTTTTCCCGTTATAAAGAGCATGCACGTACTGCTGTCGGTGGTGATTGGCTTATTATGAAACACTAGAACAAGGGAAGAGTACAATAGCTAGAGAACATAAAACATAACTCTTACACTTCAAATTTAGTGTCATATAGAGGGATGCACGTAAATAGTGAACAAGTCCCGTACGGAATTACAAACTTTGTAGAATGAATGTAGTTCTATCAGTTTTTATAAAACGTATGTGTTTAATTTGAAGTAAAGAAAAAAAGAGTTTGAAGAAACTGTGGATCAAGGAATGAAAAAGAACGTGGAATTGAATGTGTGGAGCTCATTAATGGCCAGCTCCTGGGCTTGGAACAGACTGTAGAATCCGATCAATTCTGCCCAGGTGGATTCTGAAGAGATTCTCATTACCAAGTGTAGCATGACCCTTGTTGCTAGGTGGCACTCTACTCTTAGCAATAGCACCAAGAAAACATTTTTTGAACATTGAGCGAAAACTGATATTAATCTCCATCATTGAACTTCTCGTAATTAATACCTTCCTGTTGCTTCCTTCTGCGTTTGACACAAAGGTACTCAACGCCAGCAAGAAAATGAGCACCAGGACAGCACATGAACGAGCCATGGGAGTGGAGAAAGAGAGAAACTGGTATATGGGGTTTGGTGTTCTGAAGCAGAGAAAATGAAAGGGAGATGATGGCTTAAATGAGTGTGGTGTGTGTGTCCTTGTGGAGGGTGGACAAGGTCTATATATAATATGCTAATGGAAGGAAAACTAAAACCAAATTGGAATACATCCATAAATACATACAAAATTTGCATTCTTCCGCGTGACAGCTTGACAAGTCAACGATCATCACCCGTGGAAAATTAAAAAGTATAGCTACATGTAACACATGATGTTAGTGACACATATATGCTGCCGATTCTAGTGAAACTTTTGTAATTTGTAAATTGTCAATGCATCAGGAGGAAGAATAAACACATACGAAGAAAGTATTTTAAGGCCTCATGAGATGAAGAACGTTGGTTACTTTTGGAATGACAGTAACATTTAATAGATAATATTAAATCGTTAATCAAAAAGTCTAATAATAATTAAGTATCATTCCGTGATAAATTCAAAACCCATTTGTTATTTTCAAATTTTGGTTTAAAATTATATTTGTAAACAACATCTCTATTAATTAAGAATAAGATATTAATATTTCTGAATTTTTTGTATTTTTATTCAAATATTTAAAATAGAGATCCATCGAATTAATAGTTAAAATTTCATAATATAACATAATACTAATAAAAGGTTGACCACACTTATTAAATTAACCGGGATCATATATAATATTGTTACCCTTAATTCGTGAATATATAGTTGACTCCCACTAGCTAGGAATCTTCGTTATTCTTTAATTAGTACTTTTAAACCTGCATGAATCTTCATAACGTACAAAACGTAGGTTCCTTATACGAGGATTAATAACTATTAATGAGCGGTACAACTTCGAATTATTCATTGCACTGTGCATCGCGGTTGAATCTCGGTTTGAAACAAGGAAGAGAATGGCTTTTGGGTTGACCTACCTCTAAAACAAGGATTCCAACTGTAATCCTTTATTAATGAAAAAGGAAAGTTTGAGAAATTCAATCTGATAAGTAAAGTTTGCGGTAAAAATTTTGAATCATTTAATTTTTAGATTTGATTTTTAAAATTTCGGTTCAATTTATTTTAATAATGTTGAAAATTTATCAATTTATTAATTAATCAGTTAATTTTTGTAAATTAATAAATTCTTATAAACTAAAATAAATTATTTAATTTTCATTTAATAATCTTTTAAATTAAACTTTAAATTATTAGATAATTAAGCACAATCTCTATCAATCATATTTTAAATTCTTTAATTTTATACAATCTTTAATTGATTTTATAACGATTTAATACCGGTTGAACTTTTTAAATCTTAAATATTTTGTCTTATCAGTATTTTCAGTCCAATTTTAAAACATTGGTATTAGTTATTTATATCTTTAAGGTCAATGAAATATCATGACTGGGATTGTCGGCATTTGTTTATGCATCCTTAAAATTCCAAAGTGTAGAGTAATTGAAAAAACTAAGGAAGAGTCAAGTTTTACTGCAATTTGAGTTTTATTGTAAGTTCCACTTAATTATGAAGTCCGAGTTAGGTCTAAAAACTTTGATTAAGATGGCTTTATCAAATAGTTAATTAAAATAAAATCAAATTGTTTTTTGTGGGAGGAAGAAATTTATAAAATGTCCTATTTGTGTATAATTAGAAAAATAAATAAAAACAAAATCTATAATATATAGTCCCACAGCTCTTACACAGGAACAGAAAGTGGGGTTCAAGTTCAACAGCTTTGATGTTATGAACATGTCATGTCAGTAACAGGAGCTCTTGTTCTATAATTTATTTTGCATGAAGAAAGTCAACTTCAAAATCACTTTTTAAATCACCCCAGAAAAGGTGATGAACCCCCATTGTTATGTACGTATGCCTAGACATGGAATGCATGATTTCTTATTAAAACATACTTGAGTGTCAATTGTCTTCCTCTGATTATAATCATAATACTTTTCTTTCGTGGTTTATACTTTTCTCTGAATAATATCTCTCTCTATGAATGGCATTTGGAAAAGGCGCAGAACATGAAAGGCTTAAACACCTTTTGTGGTGTCCTACAGTGGAAGATATACCTAATATTCAAAAGAAACAAAAAGGTTTTATGTTACAACTCTCACAGAATCAAAATCTCTTATCTCTTGTTTTGCTTTATGATTCCCTTTATCATTGTTATTTATGTTTTTCTAATATACAAGTAGAGGTGCCACAAGGGTCCTACAATAGGAACAGGAGTCACAGTGGACAATGTTTAACTTAATGAACAAAAGATTTGCATAATAGTTGATAAAACATTACACCCACAATGAGTGAAAGATTGGCGGAGATTAAATGTCTACTATGTTCCATGTACCCTTGAAATGTTCTGTCAATAGACCTGGTGTGTCTCCTCAGAGAAGAGTTGTTATCGTTTTCGCTCCATGCTTCTAAAATTGCATGTTTCACTCTTCTATAAGAGTCTAAGAACTATATTTCCTAAAGTAGGGACGGAGTTTCACTTCCCTATGCTACCATTAAAGGAGAAAAAAAGGTTATAAAAAGTAGGCAAAAATATTAGTGAATGATAATATTGATATTTCTATGTTATGTATGGTTAAGAATAGTTTCTTATAAGCAACAACTGCCTAGTTAATTTATAGCTATAAATATGACTTATGCATCCCCGTGACTTCTATTTTCCTTTTTACAAAGCTACATCTTAGTTTTGATTGAATTGTAAAAAACAAATTGAATGGAATTTGATCACAACTCCTTATTGCTAATTTAAAAGAAGAAAGACATTCTTGTTATTGAATATCGTGCATGGGATGTACGAGTAGGCTTAGGAGCAAACTGTGAACGATCGTGCCAGTGGGTTGCTCCTCCAAAATTGTGCATTCATGCAACCTTTTGGATTCTTTCTTAACCATGTTACACACTTCAAATTATGAACATTCATCATCAAACTCACTCTAAAATATAACAAAAAACATAAAAATAATAATGCACTATTATGCACGAAATTACATAAGACCTAAATAAAGCATAATATGCTAATTTTAAAGTCACTAGCTTGATCATTTTGGTGAAATTATTTTCAACCAAAAGAAAGGAAAGATAATACTTCCCTTTCATGTGAATATGCTCCTCTAAAGTACGGTTGCATCGATGTCCATTCACTTTGAATATTTCCTTTTTATCATTCTCTAAATTTAAAGATCCATATTTGAAAGGATCACTCCAGTGTGACTTGAGCTTTTCTGGAAACAATTTCAGTCTTGAATTGAATAATAAAGCCACATTTCCAACTTTAAACTCCTTTTTCCTCATATGAGAATCATGACATTTTTTTAACTTTCTCCTTATATAACTTGGCATTCTCATAAGCATTCAGTTGTAACTTTTCTATCTCATTTAGTTATAGGAGTCTCTTTTCAAGCTAACTTATAATTGAAATTTAAAGAAAAATTCACTCAATATGCCCTACGCTCCAACTCCATGAGTAAGTGACAAGCCTTCCCATAAACAAGTCAGAAGAGTGTTGTACCAATCGAAGTCTTGAAGGCAGTTTGATATGCCCATAAAGTATCATCAAGCTTCAATGTATAATCTTTTCTAGAATTATTAACCATCTTCTCTAATATTATTATATGCATCACTTATCAAATTACTTATTTGAATTTGATTGTATTCCACAGTTAAGGAAAAATTTTAAGAAACTTTTTTTCTTGAAAAAATGATCCTTTTAATTGTGTCTTATTCATATGATTATCACCAACCACTTAATTGATCATTATCTCTTATATATAGATAATGCCAAGTTTAATTGTTAACAATCAAAAATCACACCCCAAACTAATCAAGTGTATCTTTTCATTATCGGTCGTCATGTTTTATTTTAGTTCATTGAAGCATGCATTATAAGGTGGGTTTTCCTATAAGTTGGTAAGGGAATAATGATTAGAATTGAGGATTGAACTTACATGTCACTATAAATATATTTCATATATATCTAAGTGGGATATTTTAAATTCTTATTTTACTAAGAAATAAATCTCATTATAATAAGATTTTTTCCCTTGAACCATGAATAAATGAATAAATTTGGATACTTTATAATCTCTTTTAGTTTAGTAGAGTATCCATTTAACCTATAAATATTTTTTTATCATCTAATAGTTTTTTTTAAATTATATATCACTAACTTGCATAAGTACTACATTATATAATACCTCATTTCCATACTTTCAATAGGAAAAGACACCAACACCTACTTGTTTAGTTTGTTTTCTTTGCATTCAAAATAGACATATTGAACTTCATTATAAGAGTAGCGCTAGTTGTATTACTATAATCCTTTCCATAAAAAGTTATATTGCATAAATTATCATGAACATGACATCTAGTATGAAA
>JAOTAY010000002.1:35949430-35961835 GCA_025629805.1 Erythroxylum baracoense | reverse complement strand
GTCGAGGTGAGTATAATCATGCTACTATACTTGTGTAGTAATCTTTTCTTTATCTTGCGGCTTGTTGAATTGTTCTCAAATCCATATGACTTATTTGATATATGACTCCATGTAGTTGAGTCTAGCATGTTGTATGCCAGATTGACTAGATGATATTCAAATCCTTTGCATCTTCTGGTTCCCTTCTTATGTTGAACCTATGAATTGCGATTCTTTGATGAATCAAGTTTTTCTTGTTAGCCATGATTGATGAGTTCACAAGATACCCAACTGAGGGGGTATATACCCAGACCATGTGCACATTGGTAACCCGCCGGTAATGGGTTAGATCTGGGTCCTATTTGGAGAGGGCAGGCCTCCAGGGGCAAGGGTAGGCCAACCTTGTCTAGAACAAAAAAAAAGTGGGGGATATATGTCGTACGAGCATGTCTCTGTTGTACGAGCATGCCTCTGTCTCTTCTTAAGAAATTCAGAAAATCAGAACTTAAAAATGAAAAAGCTCATAATTAGGAATCCTATAGAACTCAGAATTTAGAAAAAAAACCAGAATTTAGAAAGAAACCAGAATAGCTTACTTAGAATTCATCTTCATGAAATAAAATATTAAAAATATTAGATTACTTGAATTTATAGAAGTTATCACGTGTCAAAAGTGTTTTATAAGGTCTTATCATACAGAACTTTCAATCATTTATGTTTTTATGTAATAATAACTAAAACTTCAATATTGAAAATTATGCAGACAAATTTAGTATTAGTATATCACTCTAAAAGAGGTTAGACAAAAGGTAGTTTCGTCTGAATTTGCTATTATAATTTAAAGTTATTTTTAAAAAAATTACCCTTATCTAATAATTCGTGTGTCAGAATCGCGACGGTAGAGGGATACGGAAAGTGACCTTCGAATTCAATTATTGAAGTTGTTATGAAGAAGATGAATGATGGGCATCGCTAAAAGAAACCCGGGAATGGATTCTAATACAGAAAGCAAATTGGTCAGTGTAATCCGTGGTCCGATCCGCGCAGCCATCAAACAAAACAACTCAAAATTCAACTTTATAGCTGCACAGTCACTGTAAAGGCCATAGAAAGGCTGAATGCATTTGCTATTTTATATCTGTCCCCTATGTAAATCAGATTTTCAACAAGAAAATCTAAACAGTAGCAAGAGTACGGTTACTTCTGTATGTAAGAATGTGGTCCGGTCCTCTATGGCTCTACATCCCGTCGTTTACCAGTTCAGTAAATTTGTTTAATCTCAACAAGAAGAACAAATTGAAGATATCTGGGATAATTTTTTCTTCGGCTAGCTTGCAAACCTCCAAACCTTCAAATGCTTTCAAATTTCAGAAGCAGCAGACTGTCTGCGCAAAAGAAAGTAAAGTTACATAACAAAAATGGAGGCCTACTAGCAACCATAATTTTTGTACACAGCATCAACTCTGTCCAAGTTCTTGCTTCTATATTTCAGAAAAGCAATCAAACGGGAAAATTAAGATATGGCATGATTGATGAGCTTATTTGGTACCATACATGCCACCAAGCTTTATGTCTTGCACGACGGCGACCATCCATAATGTTCCTAAGCTTTTGAACCATATCTTCCTCGTTGAATATCCTCCCTGCTGGCGAGCTCATGAACACCCTTCGTTTTACGGGAGGAGACCACAATCCACTTTGCTCATAATCGAAATCAAATTCACTGGCGTCAAAGAACTTCTCAAGTAGTCGGTCCGATACAGACTTGGATACCCTCTGAACTTTTCGAGGAGAAGATTCGGAGGTCAGCGAAGATGAAGAAGATGAAGCTTCAGGGGTAGACATTTAACTAAAAGAAGAAATAAATTTCAAACGAAGAAGCACAAAGAAAAGAGTTAAGAGGATAACAGAAACAGGAACCATATAATACGCTGGAGACTGATGTGAAAGAGACAATATCGTTTTAGCAGGATATATGTAGTGGTGGGAACAATGATAAAGACGTGTATCTCTACACTTATATACACTATACAGTCATGAACATGTCATGGCAAGCACAACTATAGGGTCATTAATTTGTATACATTTTGTATAGAGGAACCTGAGCCGTTTTCGGTTGGTGACAAATGAAAGTTGTAAAAGGTTGTACGTTAATATTCTCCTACAGAACTTATGAATCTGTAGGCTTAACTTATGAAATCTTTAATCTTCTCTTGTATTATGTCAGTGACAATCACCGATTAGATCACTACATTTGTATTGGAATGATGTTTCCGTGGATCTTGAAGGACTTGTTTAAACAAGACAACTTATGAACAAATATTAGAGCACTCCATTATCTCAAGGAAACAAAACAAACTTCGGGCGTTTGACCTGATTAGGAAATAAACATTAAACATCAGTTGATGGTGTATGTTCCATTATTAAGTTGTCGCACATGGGAAACGTACATTAAATAAAAACTGGGTAGTGCTGGCCGGTGTTGGCAGAAGCTCGGCTCGGCTCCTATAGTTGATATGCATATATGGCTAAAAGAACTACGAGCCTGTGTGTTTACATTTGGCAACTTCAATTTGGCTTAGAAGAATACAAGAAACTGTCGAATGTGGTTCGAAGACTAAATTTGAACGAAAGACGACAGATTTCCATTTGTTTTAGGCTCAGCAGCGGCAGAAATTGTCATGGTAATGTCATCTTCAAGCCGATGTAAAATTCTGAGAGTAAAAAATGTGTCCTGTTTATTCTTTTCAGGAGCAAAGTATTGCTGGTTGAGTTAAAACCGAGGAGAGTTCGAGGGACAAGAGCAGAAGTTGTCTTCAGGTTGAAGAGCTTCCAAATGGTAATGCACGGCTGCCAAGGAGAGCAATGCTAGTTTTTCAAGTATATTTTACCACGTTTTGCTTTTGCTTCATAAATTGATTTCTATTTACAAAAACAATAACTCAGTAAAACTTACAATGATACAATCTCATTTACCAAAAAAGGTTGGTTACGAAAGCAATCATATTCCCACATGGTAAGGTCATCTGAATTTTATGAGCTATGATGGGTTTGGGTAAATCATGATCAAACCGACAGCCTGTGGGCACCAGCAATTTATAGTTTATACCAATACCATATTGGATGCTCCCTACTCCCTAGTCCTCTGCCTTCTTAAAATCTAGCAAAGCAAGTGGGGCTGATTGAAGGCTAGACTTCAGTTTAGGCTGAGTGTCTATAAAGACCCAATTGGGTTGGGCTTCTCAATTTAAAAACACTGGACGTGGATCAACTCTTGCCAACTTTCCACACTTTTAGGTTTGCTTTTTTTAAACCATAGGCTATGTTTAATTGGATATAAAATTTTTAATATAATAGAATGAAATAATTTATAATAAAATAGAATATAAATAGATATAGGATCGGTGTGGAGGAGTGATAGTAGTTAATAACCTGCTAAAATAATAAGTACTTATTTTATACTTATTTCCAATAAGTACTTATATGTTTGGGATTGTTATTTTGGTAACTGCTGAAAAGTGAAAATAGATATTTGGCATGTGCGGTTGCTGTTGCTGAAAAGAAATAAAATGACTAAAAAGCTCATTAATTTAATAAATTATTAATTGTTATATAAATAATTTAAAATATATTATTAGCCATATAAATTTAAAATTATAAATAATAAAATATTAAATTAAAATATAAATATAAATAAAATAAATTTAGTAAATAAAATATTTTATAAAATATACATTATTAGTTGTATAAATTTAAAATTATAAATAATAAAATATTAAATTAAAATAAGAGAAATAAAAATAAAATAAATTTAGTAAATAAAATATTTCATAAAAATATTTTATTAGTAATATAAATTTAAATTATAAATAAAAAAGAACGAAGAAGACGATACGTTAGACGTGCTTTCTATTAGTAGAGAGTATAATGGAAAATAATAATTATTAGAAGGTTATTAATGGAAAGTAGAATTTTTACCACAAAAGCACTTTCTTACCGCAACCCTCTTTCTACTTATTGATTTCTGCAGTGACACTACACTTTCCTCTAACCTTCGATTGTTCACCTGTAGATCCAAAAATGTTACTATGTTTGAAAACTACAGTAGATAAGTATTTATCTCGACCACATCGCAGATCCAAACGCAGCCGTAATATTAGAAAATTGTTATTTAAGAGGAATAAAATGGTTCGTAATGTAATATAGTGGAATATTATTTGGTTGAAGGGTTTACAATGTAACATAGTGTAAAGTTGTTTATCATTTTACATTTAATTATAAACCCTCCAAATCGAAGGTTTTTATTTTTACTGATTAGGATAGAATGAGATGTAATATGAAACTATTTTTTTCCGTGACATTTCATCCCCTTTTAAGGAAACGCATAAGGCTTGGTTTGGGGGAGTAGTAGGAGTTGATAACCTGTTGAAATCAACCTGCTGAAATAAGTACTTATGTGTTTGAGATTACTTTTTTGGTAACTGCTGAAACGTGAAAATAAGTATTTGGTAAGTGCGATTGCGGTTGCTGAAAAGAGATAAAATGACTAAAAAGTCCCTTAATTTAATAAACTACTAATTGATGTATAAATAATTAAAAATATATTATTAATCATATAAATTTAAAATTATAAATAATAAAATATTAAATTAAAATAAGAAAAATATAAATAAAATATTTCATAAAAATATATTATTAATTATATAAATTTAAATTATAGATAAAAATAATTGATTGTTGATGGTATAATAGAAAATAATAATTATCAGAAGATTATTACTGAAAAGTAAAATTTTTACTACAGAAATACTTTCCTATCGTAACTATTTTTTTACTTATTAATTTTTACAATAGCATCATATTTTTTTCTAACCTTCAGTTATTTACCTATAGATTTAAATATATAACTGTATTTAAAAGTTATAATAAATAAATACTTTTCCCCGTTACATTGCATATTCAAACTAGCCTAAAACCCTTTCCGCGGATTTCTTACAGCTGGCAACAGGCAGCAAGCAGACAACAGTCTCACGTTTCAACTCCAGATGGGAAAAGTAAAAGAGAAAACGGAAAAAGCCAACTAATACAGACACATAAGAGAGATTGAATCGCATGTACTTCGATGTTCTTTCCTTTTGTCCCTGTTTAGTCTTTAGTCTTTATCTCTTCTTTGAAAAAATACAAGAAAAAAACAGGGGGACA
This sequence comes from Erythroxylum baracoense, assembly GCA_025629805.1. Taxonomy (NCBI): domain Eukaryota; kingdom Viridiplantae; phylum Streptophyta; class Magnoliopsida; order Malpighiales; family Erythroxylaceae; genus Erythroxylum; species Erythroxylum baracoense. Next base: position 35,956,654 of record JAOTAY010000002.1, on the reverse strand, counting down.
AAAAGCTATGGCTGGTTACAGAGCTGAGGACGATTATGATTATCTTTTCAAGGTAGTGCTGATCGGTGACTCTGGTGTGGGCAAGTCCAATCTTCTTTCCAGGTTTACCCGCAACGAGTTCAGTTTGGAGTCCAAATCCACTATTGGAGTCGAGTTCGCTACTCGCAGCTTGAATGTGGATGGCAAGGTTATCAAGGCCCAGATTTGGGACACTGCTGGCCAGGAAAGGTTTGATTTCCTCTGCTTTTCTGTTTTGTTTCCACATTTTTACTGGCTTCTTCGTTATGGGTTTTCATTGATTTTTCTAAAGCTTGAGTCTTTTCTTGGAGTTCCTTTGCAACTTGTGATATGGACGTTTTGTGAGCTTTGCTGTTTTTAGCTTTCTTCTATGGATCGTGATCTGGGTGTTACTACGTTTCCTATGGGAAAACTTGTCCTAAGTAATTTTATGTTTATGCGATCCGAGTCTCCTGCAAATAAGAGACTTGGCTTGTAATTGGATTTTGTCTTCCTGCGGACGCTGTGGTCAAAAGAAGTAAATATGGGCTTTGATCTAGGTGCTCAATCTTTGAGTTTCTGGATTTAGGATATTGATTTCCTTGTCTAATTATGATATTGGTTTTACAGGATCGGATTTAGTTCAATATGCAAGATCGGGACATTTTAATCTTTGATATGCAAAATGACTTCCTATATACATTATGCCATCCAGGTTGGATGGCTATCAGAGTGATGGAAAGAAACATTCATGCAGTTATTTAGGTTAACTGTCATTGCTTTGTGTATAATCTGTTAATTGAGCCTTGCTTTTTTCATTTTCTGGGTTTCGTTTAGATATTAGCATTAGAATTAAGATTTGGAGTTGTCTTCTTTTGTTGTAATTCTCATGCATCGGATCAAGGAAGTTTAATCCGCTTTCGGTGAAAGTTTGGATTTTCAGAAAAATGTTATTTGTTGTTAACCTTGAAATCTTGCATTTATTCTAGAAAGATGACCAAAAGAAAAGTCATATAGGTTCAATATCCAGTCATTCTGAGCTTCTGGGAAGAAATTGCGGTTAATCCCATCCTTCAATATCTTTTACAAATGAAGTGATTACTTTGGAATGCACCTGGCTACCTTTTTATCAAGTTGAAGTTTTTTTCGACTGAGAAACTCTGCAAATATTTTGTGGTAGACATCATGCCTAAAAGTGCAGCAAATGTCCTGATATGTCTTTGTTTTTAGAGACAATACTCAGCTGAAAGTGAGGTCTCAAATCTAATAGTGAGTGGAGTTTAACCCTTTTATTGATGGACTAAAATACAGAGATCAACTAGAGTCGTAAACAAGTGAAATCCTTTCCTAACATGCTTTTGGGTCTTCTTCCTGAAAATTGCTAGCTTGTGGTACCAAAGATTAGTTTGGACATGGAAATACTCAAAGGATTAGGAAGTATGTGATTATATAACTCTTCAAGTTTCTTTTTTTAGATGCATCTTTTGAGTCCAGGTGACCCTTCAATCCCGATATTTATTTCTCCCTTTTTTTTTCTTTCACCATTTTCATGCGACGTATATATTGTCAATGTCTGTTACATGGGCCCTAATAAAGTGATATATACAGCACTCCGCCCTAGCCCTTAAGATGTGTATTGAGGAAGTCCTATAAGATATATGACAATAATCCAATGGCACATTAAGAAATGTATCAACAACAATATGTATGAAAAGGCGCTGTCTTGTCCTCCTATCACTGCATGAGGTGTTTGTTGGGATATGCATATGTCCATGTGGTTATAAGATGTATGAAATGGTAACTATAAACGCTTTGGGAAGTCTTACGAAATCTAATAAAAGAATTCTATCCAATTTGCTTTGCGATGTCTTAGATTTCATTTTCTGGATCCATACGACGTTGGATTGGCTGGCTTATGTTTTAATTTCAGGATCTGACTGGGGTACTTGGTTAGGGTATGCATATATCTTGAAAGGAGCCTTACACATCTTTGGTAGCTCAAAGTCCTCATCATCTGCATATTTTGTCCTCTTTGAATTGGTTCTGAAGAGGATTCTTTTTCCGTGAAGTGTTGTGTAACTCTTCTTTTTTTTTTTTTTTGGCTCTGCATCATGATGCTTTTGTGACCCAAATCCCACGTATTAGCGGGATTCATACTGGGTGATGGTGGTGGTGTTGTTGTTGTTGTTGATCATGATGCTTTTGTGACTCTTACCCTAAATCACCTCAACTTGTCTTTCAATGGTAAAGGTACCGGGCCATAACAAGTGCTTACTACCGGGGAGCTGTTGGTGCACTGCTTGTCTATGACGTCACGAGACACTCAACCTTTGAAAATGTTGAAAGGTGGCTGAAAGAGTTGAGAGATCATACAGATCCCAACATTGTGGTCATGCTTGTTGGTAACAAATCCGACCTTCGCCACCTGGTGGCTGTTTCAACTGAGGACGGAAAGTCCTTCTCCGAGAGGGAGTCCCTATACTTCATGGAAACTTCTGCTCTGGAAGCTACAAATGTGGACAATGCCTTTTCCGAAGTGCTTACTCAGATCTACAAGATAGTAAGCAAGAAAGCTATGGAGATGGGTCAAAATGGAAATGCCACAACTGTTCCTTCAAAAGTGGAGAAGATTGATGTTGGTAAAGATGTTACTGCTGTGAAGAGAGTAGGATGCTGCTCAAACTAGAAACTTTGTTACGATTTTAATTGTCCTGGAGATGTAGCCGGGCTTATTTTTGCTGCCGCATCCATTTCTATGCCAAGCAGCAGCAGCAGGGGGTTATTGATCTGTATTTAGATTTTTAATGTTATTTCTAGCAGGTTAAATTAGGAGATAGCCACGATAGTGATCTGCTTAGAGTTGTTTCTGAAGATTTCATTCTTATTAAATCCTCCTTTCATTTCAGCTATATTGATGGTGGTTGATTTGGTTCTTTTTTATTCAGAACATTTTTGTACTCCATTGTTGTATGTTCTTTCTTAAGATTTTGAGTTTTCCCTTTCACTTTATCTAATTTTAGTAAGAGTTAATATGTCTACTTCCCCAATTTTGTTGGGTTGTACAATGATTACTTTTGATCAGGTTTTCTACTGCAAAGATGTGAGATTTATTTCTAAGTGGGTCTTATGTTCTTTTCTTGTGTGGTGTTCTGGTAGATGTTATCTCTCTCTTTTTCAATTGATATTATTTTAATGTATTTCTATATTTTTATTATGAAGTTTGTTTTTGTTTTTAATCGTTTGATGATTTATGTTGTGTTTACTCCTATTTTTTCATAATTGTTATGTTGCAAGCACTAATCTTTCATGTTAGTAATTTGTTTGGTTGTAGGCATATTTCTAGACTTATTAAGTCTAATTTTTTCATGTATTCAAATTTGATTCAAGAAATAGAAGTCTTCTTTTATAAAAATAATAAATGAATAAAGTGAATCTTATAAACTTGTTAATATGAGATGTTTGGATTATGCAACATCAAGGTAGTTAATCTTTTGCCTTGTCACTTCCTAACACCATTTCTTTCATCTTGAATGTTAGGTTCAACTTACGAATAATAAAACTTGTAAATATATCCCCTTAAGTTCATCAAATAGGTAAAAAAGTTATGGGTCCAGCTCTATTATGTAGACATTTATTTGTTTAATTCTTTTAAATTTGGTCTCTAGAAGTTCTCACTGTCTTCATAGATCAAAAGGAATGAAGTTTGAGCAGATTTGAGACAGAAATCGATGATTTGAAGCTGTTCATGCAAATGGTGGACATGGTCATGTGCATGACCTTAGAAGCTTTTGTAATTATGTAGAAGTTGAAAGGCGAAGCTTCAAGATTAGACAACACCTGTGTGGAGTTAGGCATAACCATATGAGTGTTAGACACGGTCACTATACACAGTCGTATGAGTGACTACGTGTGACATAAAAAATCTTATCTTTTTGAGATTTAAAGATAACTTTGAGAGATAGAAGTTGCCTAGAACAAAAACACATAATGATATAAGATTTCTAAAGTCCAAATATCATTGTTCAACTATAATTTTATTGAAGTTTGATTTCTAGAATTAGTTGGAGTAGTATTGGTATAAATACTTCAATTTATACTCAATTTTAGAAGTTATTAGCAGAAGTCTTTTAAGTGAGCTTTAGAGATAGGTAAAAGAGCTATATTAGTTATAGTTATCTTGTGAGATATCCTTGAGTGAGAGAATTTGAAACCTTTATTGTTTTTATCCTCTTATTTGATTTAGTGAATTTTATAACAGCTTTATTTCGAGAGTTTTTACCTCTACACTGGAGGGTTTTCTATGTTAAAATATTGTGTTCATTACCTTTCAGTCATCTTTATTGCGTGAGTAGTTTGCTATCGACTTGAAGATCTTGTGAGTGTTATTGCTTGGTAACAAGTGGTATAAGAGCCGTAAGTATGGAGAGTGACAATAGCTCTATAATGAAGTTGACATTGACCAACTACTCGATATGGAGGCCTATAATGAAAGATCTCTTATACTACAAGGATCCTTATAATCCAATCAATGTGGATAGAAGTATAAAAGATGATATCTTTTCTAAGCGGAAGAAGATGGCAGATAAAAGTGGAAGACCTTGGAAACTATTAGACAGTAGATTGATATTAGTATATTCTACCACATAACCTAATAGACAAATCTTTTGAGTTGTGGAAGAAGTTGAAGGGTATCTTTATGAGAGGAAGATCGCTCAAAACAAGGCCTCTTTGATTAAAAGGCTTGTAAACTTGAAGTTGAAGGTTAGAAAATCAGTGTTGGAGTATCTTAGTGATTTTTAGAACATCATCAATAATGAAGATGATCCTTGATGATGAATTACAAGCTTTGTTCCTGTTAAGTTCCTTATCAAATAGTTAGAAAACTTTGGTTGTGTCTATTAACAACTCTGCTCCAGATGGTAAGCTTTCTTTTGATGTCATTAAAAAGAGCATGTTTAATAAAGACATTAGAATGAAGGAGATCAGTTTTGACAATATGCAGGCTCTTGTGTTTGAAAACAGAGGAATAAGCAAAAATAATGTCCCAAAGGGCAAGGCAAGTTGAAGTCAAGAGATGGTAAGGAGACTAGAACGTGTCTCAATTGCACCAAACCTAGTCACATAAAGAAGTTTTGTCATAAGTGAAAAAGAGACTAGAAGAAGCAAGATAACTAGAAGGATGGAGATGACAACAACACTATAGTAATGACACTAAGCACAGATGATGAAGTATTGATGATTTGTGTGACTAGTGAGTGTCTCCATATTAGTCATTCAAATTCAAAAGCGCTTATCGATATAGAGGCATCATACTATTATGTTCCAAAGAGGAGTTCTTCACTAAATACAGGAGTAATGATTTTGGAAGTGTGAAATAAGCAATCAGAGCTTTGCTAACATCGTTGACAAGGGTGACATTCAAGTTTAAACTAATGTTGGGTGCATGTTGACCTTGAGAGGTGTATGACACATTCTAGCTTATGTTTTAATCTATTGTCTGATAATATGCTCAATTAAAAGGGATATCATCATACCTTTGGAGATGGCAAGTGGAAGTTATCTAAAGGAGCATTGATGGTTGATTATGGTAGATTTTGTTGCACCTTATATATAACACACTTGAAAGTGTGTGTTGAAAAATTACATATAGTTCAAGAAAACATTAACTGGATTTGTGGCATCAGAGATTAGGACACGTAGCAAGAAGGGGATCAAGTTGCTTGCTAAAAATCACTTATCCCTACAAAAACTATGGTTTCTTTTAACCCCTGTGATTATCATATGGCTGGGAAGCAATATCACGTGTCTTTCTATAAGAGGTACACTATAAGGAAGGTAAAGTTAGAGTTGGTGAACTCTGACATGTGCGGTCCCATGAAGGTAGAGTTCTGAGGAGGTAATAAGTATTTTATTGCATTTATTGATAATGCTAAATATAAGACTTCGTCTTCATGCTTAAAACAAAAGGTCAGGTGTATATGACCTTTAAAAAATTTCATACCATGGTAGAAAGGGAGACGAAGAGAAAGCTGAAGAGTCTGCAAACTAAAAATGGAGAAGAGTATAACTTTAACAAATTTTAAAAATGTTGTATGAGATGTGACATAAGATATGAGAAGACAGAACTTAGTACTCTATAATGTAATGGTGTGGCCGACAGGATGAATAGAACCATTGTGGAGAGGATTTGGTGTTTGCTCCAAATTTCAAAACTGCCAAAGTTCTTTTCAGTTGAGGTAGTCAAAATTGTAATATATGCAATCAACATAACTCCTATCCTATTAGAGCTTGACATTTTTAGGAGTGTGCGATAAGAAAAGGATCCAACTTATACATATATAAGGGTGTTAGGATGTAAAACTTTTAAGTACATGCCAAAGGAGTAGAGATTGAAACTAGATTTGAAGACTTCTCCTTAAGTGTTTATTGGATATATTGATGAGGAGTTTAGCTATAGACTCTACGACCTGAAAAATTGGAAGGTTGTTAGAAGCAAGGACGTTATCTTCTACGAGCATGAGATGAGTGTAGATCGCATAAAACATGACAATACTAGCTCCACTAGTTTGTCATCCAGTGTTGTGGATTCTACCCTGTTCTTGCTGTCATTAATCAGCCTACGAGTAAAGAAGGCAAACATGAATTTACATAGGATGATAATGATCAGGGGTAATTTAAAGGTGATGAGTCATATAAGACACACCTATAGATGATATAGAAGAGGTCTATGAGCATCATAAGCAAAGAGAGCAACCTATTTAAGTGTTGGAAGATGTCTAACTTTAATGGTCAACTAGAATGAAGAGACCTTCAATAAGATACCTTAATTGGCAATATCCCTAAGTCACTATTGATAGGGAGCTAGAGATTTTCTACAAAGTGTAGTAACTTGAAGATAAAGACTCTTGGCTCAAACTAATATAAGAGAAGATGGACTCATTGAAGAAGAATGAGACTTATGAGTTAGTGAAGCTTCTTAAAAGTAAGAAGACTTTGAAGAATAGATGGGTGTTCAAAATAAAAAAAGATAATGACAAGTTAGTGAAGCATAAAGTGAGAATGGTGGTGAAGGGTTGCAATCAACAGAAGGTTATCTGTAACATCCCGTTCCCATGTCACAGGTCGGATCAGGGAAACGGGTACACGAGAAAGTAATCAGAGAAGACAACACATCTCATGCTCATGCATTTGTGAATAGTGAGTTTTGCGCATGAAAATTTACTGTAC
>JAOTAY010000002.1:35929011-35949330 GCA_025629805.1 Erythroxylum baracoense | reverse complement strand
TGTATGTCATATTATGCATGAACATGAAATGCACTTTCTAACTTCTCATTAATCTCTCATGTATCATATTCTAGGGTCCTAACCCTGAACGTGGGATAACGGGATGTTACACCAAGCTTACATGATCATCAACATATTCAAGAACAAGATGGGAATAGAAATAATTTTCATCAATAAGGAGAAAACGACGAAATATTTGGATGGTAAAGTGCAAAATCTTGGCAACTCAAAGTTGTGAGTGTGAGGGTGAAGTGTCGTCAATGAGAGACGAAAGAAGAATAAAAAAAGAGCATGTAGCAAAAGTAAAAATGAAAAAAGGTCTTAAATATGTGTATGTATCGTAAGATAGGTGTGTAGCAAGTATTGTGACACTTGTCACTTGCCGCATGTCTTCTTCTTATGGTTCCAAATGTCTTTTAATAACTAGTTCATTTGTCTCCCAATCTCTATGCCATTTGTCAACCAATTATCTAAGCTATTTGTTACTAAATTCTAATGCCACTTATCACTTATTTCTACTGCCATGTTTCAATTTGTCTTGTCACTTGGCATTTTTCCTCATCCAAAAATACATATTAATTCATAAATCTCCCAATTGTAACAATTAATTCCAAATTAATAAATAAAAACCATCAAATCAAAATTCTAGACATAATAATTCACAATTCACATTAAGATCATTGTAAATCTTTCATACCCCAGAATATGTCAATTGAGTGCACATACAGTCTTTGAAATGTGTACAAGATCAAAATTCAAGTGTATATGCTAATGTTATGCATGTGAATGCAATGCACCTAATAAATTCTCAATGTTATTTCTCATGTGCAATGGTCCAGGGTCCTAACCCTTAGTATGGAAAATGAGTTATTACAATTCTCCCCCTTAAGAAATTCCGTCCTCAAAATCCTTACCTGATTGATCAAACAAATGGAGTTATAGTTTCCTCACGTACTCCTCAGTTTCCCATATGGCTTCTTCTCTCGAATGATTCCTCCAAAAGACTTTAATCAGTGCGATCATTCATTTTCTCAATTCTTTAGTCTAATAATCCACTATCTTAATTGGTTCTTTAACATAACTCAAGTTAATTGCAACTTCAACCTCTTATGCTGGCAATATATGTGTCGGATATAACCGATATCTCCTAAGTATACTAACGTTAAAAATATTGTGAAGCTGAGACACTCTGTTAGGGATGACAATGGACCGGGCCAGGTCAAACTGGGGCTGCCCTTGGCCCATTATTTATTTTTTAAAATAAAAACTTCCAAAACGACGTCGATTTGGAAGTAACGACTGGGCCACAGGCTGGGTCGGGCCGACTCATAGCTCGCCTATGATCCGGTCAACCCAGGCCTGTGGCTCGATAGTGGCCTAGTCAACCAGGGCCAAAAGTGAGCTGGGCTGGACCGATTTTGACATTCCTAATCTCCGCTAGTAATGCTAACTTATAAGCCAATGGTCTAACTCACTCAGTAATCTCATATGGACCAATGTACCTGGGGCTTAACTTACCCTTTTTACCGAACATCAACACTCCACACAAAGGTGATACTCTTAGAAACACCTTATTTCCCACTCGATACTCCATATCTCTCTAGTGTTGATCTGTATAACTTTTCTGCCTGTCTTAAGCCACTTTAATTTTACTGCGGGTCAGTTTAACCTTATCAACAGTGTCTTGAATCAATTCTGGACCTTTAACAATCCTTAGACCCTCTTCATCCTAATACAAAGGGGAAAGATACTTCCTACCGTATAATGCCTCATATGGTGCCATACCGATACTACTGTGATAATGATTATTTTATGCAAATTCAATCAGAGCTACATATTGATCCCATGCTCCTTGAAACTGCAAAAAACACAAGCTTTGAGCGTATCCTCAATAATTTTAATAGTCGTCTCACTTTGTCCGTCTGTCTGAGGATGAAAGGTTATACTAAAGTTTAACCTTGTACCCAAAGCTGTTTGTAAACTACTCCAAAATCTCAAATTAAATCTAAGGTCCCAGTCCAATACAATGGACACTAGAACTCCACGTAATCTTACAATCTCATTAACATACTTCCGGGCTAACTAATCCAGGGTATTATTCTCCCTTACATGTAAGAAATGGGCTGATTTCATCAACCGGTCATCAATGACCCATATGGCATCATGTTACCTCGAAGTCCTCGGCAAACCCATAATGAAATCTATAGTAATCCTCTCCTATTTCCACTCTAGAATAGGTAATGACTATAACTTTCCAACTGGACCCTGATGCTCTGCTTTAATCTGTTGGCGTGTCAAACATTTGGCAACATACTCAACCACTTGTTTCTTCATTTCTAGCCACCAGAAATGTTGTTTCAAAGTACTGTACATCTTGCTAGTACCAGGATGGATAACATAAGCTACTATATGTGCTTTCTCTAAAATCTCTTTCCTCATATCATCCACATCAGGTACACAATCTCTGCTTCAATTACAACGCATCATCTCTCAACTCAAACTCCAAATTTGAGTTCTATTTTAACTTCTCAATTAGCTTCACAAATTTTGGATCTTTTCTTTGTGCTTTTCTAATCCTATCAGGCAAGATCGTTCTAAGCTTCAATGTAGCTAACAATGCTTCATTCTAACCTAAATTTAGTTCAACATTAAATGCTCTCAATTGTACTAGAGTTGGTAACCGCGATGTTTGAATTTGAGCCACACTATTATTGGATTTCCTGCTTCATGCATCAGCTACAACATTAGCTTTACCAGGATGATACTCTGTCGTGCAATCATAATATTTAAACAGTTTAATCCATCGTCTTTGTCTCATATTTAGTTCCTTCTAACTCAATAAATATCTCAAACTTTTATGACCTGTGAATATCTTAAATGTTTCACCACACACATAATGTCTCTAAATTTTCAAAGCTAATACCACTACAATAAGCTCTAAATCATGTACCGGATAATTAAACTTATGAGACCTTAACTGTCTCAATACATATGTAATCACTCTGCTGTACTGCATCAAAACACATCCTAATCCCTAGTGTGAAGCATCACTATATACGACATAGCCTCCAGATCCAGATGGAATAGCTAACATCGGTGTTGTAGTTAACTGATGCTTTAGTTCCTCAAAACTCTTTTGACATTCATCAGTCCATCTGGAAGGTACATTCTTTCTCAGAAGCTTTGTCAAAGAGGCTAAGATCAATGAAAACTGCTCGACAAATCTCCTGTAATAACCTACTAATCGAAGAAAACTCTGAATCTCTGATACATTTCTCGAAGCTTCCCACTTCATCACTACTTCAACTTTCGTTAGGTCTCCTGTATGCCCTATTCAGATACTATATGACCCAAAAATACTATTTGATCAAGCCAAAATTCACACTTACTGAACTTGACATACAATTGCTTCTCTCTCATTATCTGTAAGACTAGTCTTAAATGCTTATAATGTTCCTCTCTACTCTTCACATACACAAAAATATCATCTATAAATACAATCACAAAATGATCTAAATAAGGTTGAAATACCTTATTGATCAATGCCATAAAAGCTATCCGAGCATTTGTCAATCCAAAAGGCATCACCATAAACTCAAAGTGCCTATATCTAGTTCTAAATGCACTCTCTGGTACATCAGCTTTTTCTATCTTCAATTGATAGTACCTTGATCTCAAATCTAGTTTAATAAACACCTGAGCTCCCTATAATTGATCAAGTGAATCATCTATCCTCGGTAATGGATATTTTTTTCATTATCACTCGATTCAACTGCCTATAATCAATTTACAATCTCAAAGTCCCATCCCTCTTTTTCACAAACAAAGCCGGAGCTCCCCAAGGTGACACACTAGGTCTGATAAAACCCTTATCCAATAACTTTTGTAACTAGGTCTTAAGTTCCTTAAGTTTCACAGGTGTTATTCTATATGGAGGAATAGATACAGGAGCAGTGCTTAGAATAAGGTCAATAGTGAACTCTACTTCCCTATCTGAGGGTAAACCAGATAATTCAGTGGGAAACACATTTAGGAAATCCCTGACAATAGGAATATCTTGTACCTTCTGCTCAGTTTGGGTATCAGTTACATAGGCCAAATAAGCCTCACATCCACCTCGAATCAGTCTTAGTGCATTCATTGAGGAAATTAATTTGGCTGGCACTGCTTGACTATCACCTCGAAATATTACTCTCAGCTGATTTGGAGATTCAAGAATCACCTCCTTAGTGTAGCAGTTCATCACAGCCCTATATGCATTAATTCAATCCATACCTAAGATAAGATATATCTCATTTAACTGCAATACAATCAAATTAGCTTCCAACTCTGCCTGATCAACCCGAACCATACACCCTTTACATACTTCTCCAATCATTGTAGTACTACCTATTGGTGTACTCACTTCTAAGTCACATTTCAACATCTCTCTCTCATAATGCAGTTTAGATGCCAGATGTGATGTCATAAATAAATGTGTAGATCCTGGATCTAACAATACAAATGCCTCAAAATTAAAGACATATAACACACTTGCTATAACATTTAAGGAGTTCTAGGTCTCCCATCTGGTAATAGCGTAGATCCAGGCCTGAGACTGTGGCTGATTATTCCGCACCTCTGTTTTGGCATTAAGACCTGCTGAACTTATTTTTCCTCGACCTCTGCCTCTTTATCCTGATCCACTAGCTCTGCTCTATTAGATAGTTGTCTCAATCACTGATCCTCTTCTCATTCCAAACTGTGCTCCAAAAATTATGGGACATTCTCTAATCTGGTTTTCAAAAGAGCGACAACTAAGGCAAGCTCCCGTTATCTTCCAACATTCTCCACTATGTTTTTTTCCACAATTCTCAAAATTAGGCATCTATTGTGTCTACCCTCCTGTTACTTGCCCTCTATAGCTACCAGCCTGTACAAAACTGTCTCTAAGTCTAAACCCCGACTGTCTCTATCTAGTCAGTGGTTAAAATGATCTATTCTGGTGTTAACTGAACCTTCTGCCAGATTAGAATTGAGACTCACTATGTCTCTTCATTCTGAACTCTTGCTGATACTCTCCTTGTCCATCTTTTAATAATTGTTCAATTCTAATTATAGTTTCGTAAAACTACTCAAATTAGTGATGGCTAACCTCGTTCTGATCTTTATATTTAGTCCATCCTCAAACCGTCTACATTTATCCTCCTCAGTCAAAATCAAGCAGTAGCATACCCCATTAACTCATTAAATTGTATCTCATACTCAGCTACAATAAGTTTGTCCTACTTTAGACGAAAGAACTCCTTCATCTTCCTATCCAAATAGATCTTTAGCACATAATTCTCCTTAAAGACCTCCAGAAAGTCTTCCCATGTTAAACTACAAGGTCGGGTTGTAATGTCGTGAATAATCTTCCACCGCTGATAAGTTAGACCTTGTAATAACGAGACCATGTAATCAAACCTTTCATTTGACTCACAGTCCATTTGATTAAATATCCTTTCTATTTTCTCTAACCAACCTTCTACCTTAGCAGGGTTTGTACTTCTATAGAAGTCTACAACCCCTGCTTCCTAAGTTTATCATACCTCCTCTCTCTCCTCTCAGGAATTCTCTGAGGCATTCCGGTCAAACCGAGGTACTATAGACTCTCTATTTGCTCTTACAGACTCTAAGTCAGCTGACTCTGTGACTTAATCTCCTATAGTGTATGACCTATAATAAACAATAATCATGGTCACTATCCGAATCTCTCACTATATATCATGTCTAAATGTTCTCATATATTCCTATAGATGCCAAACTATACTCTGATACTAAAAACCTATAACACCCCACCTCCACAGAGCACATGCATAAATATCCTGAGGACATTTAAGAACATACCCTATGAAAATGGCATGTTAGAGTAATCACATTCACTTACATGGCATCATACAAAATATAAATAATCAAAAGATTAACTTCTCATTTCAATCACAAACATATTTACATTGTAGCATTTCACTACATAATATATATTTTTACAGTATCAAAAACATCTGAGAGTTTACTACTCTTTTACAAGATGTTCTACATGAAACTAAACAAAAATATTCTATCTAAACTCTTTAGTATTAGCTGACTGGACCTTTGAACCATTCTTGATTCTCAAAATTTACAGAACTAGCCTTCTACTATTTTGCCTTAAGAGCTAAGTCGTCCTCATACCTAAAAATCAACATTTGCAATTTTGATGAGTTTTGCAAACTCAGTGAGTGAACCATCCTCAATGTGCTCACTCATATCAAACACAAGGACAATTCACATTTCCATTGACAGACAAAACATATCAAATGTTGAATATCACGCCACATTTCATCATGATTCATCAGGTACAACATATGTACAGTATTTCGTATTATAATTTTAGAACACCCTAAATAATTCATTTCAATCATTCCTATAATACATATCAAATTGTATATGCAAATACACATGTGACTCCACTTTTATTTTTATTTTGTTATGATCGACCACCTGTTTGCTGTCCTATATTTGTTATAGATACCAGGCCCATTCGTATACTATCCCATACCCATTGTGAATACCAAACTCATTAATAACTGAGCCTGTGGCTCTTTGTGCACATTAATGAGCTTTAAGCTCTTTTGTTTTTCATTGATCACTCTGGTCACAACTCCTTTATCTGATCATGCATATTAATGTGATGAAATGCATCAATTCTCATTATATGCAATCAATATCTTTCATTCATCGTGCACAGTCATTTTCACATATTTATTAGACCTAAGTTTGACATTCAGTATTTAGTTGGGTACACATATTTTTCCAATTCACATAAAATTCTGAAGCACTCCTAATACAATCTCAATTATTAAACTCCTCGAACCATTAATATCCAGAATTATCAAAATCATATCAATAACAGTTTAATAACTGAAATTTAAACATAAACAAATCAATTATAGTGAGAAAATATCTCGATTGACTCACAGTACGCTCCAGATTAACGATTTCTTTGACAACCCAACAATGTCTGAATGCTAATGTTCTATTTGCACTTCTTAATCATGCAATACTCACACATTGTACACACATTACTAATTTGATCAATCATGCACATATATATATGTGTCATGTTCAATGCATGCTTAATTGACTTTCCCAAGTATGTAACTTTAAATCACAAGTCATGATCATTCAAACCTTATAACTTGTATATGTCTAGTTTGCACTTAGGTTTATACCTCAAGTAAACTTGATTATACTAAATTCATCAATCTTACATTCACCAATCCTTTTCTAGCATTATATAATCACACAATATCCAAATTCTCATTCATTCATACCTAATTCACATTTCTCATATTCTTTGGATCATAATTGTACTCTTAAGAACACCTTTATTCCTTTAATACTCATAAATTTCTAGATTTTAAATACATTATATCAACAATCCATTCCTTAAGTTATGACATCAATTAACAACCTAAACATATCAAACACTTTATCAACTTATTCCACATCAAACTAGGTTCATTTCAAGTCTCAATCAAGTCTAAATGCAACAAAGTAAAGTAACTTATCTTTAGTTGGTTCAACAATCACACAAAAGAGAAAAGTTCACATCTAATGCCTTTCCCACGATAGTGGAGGCCTTCCCACAATCATGGGATGTGTTATTCAAAAATATTTTCATCCCTTTTCTTCAAAATTTTCCAGATTTTAACCCTTACATACTACATCCAACACCTCTTCTTCATAGTTCATTATATATACCTCAATTCCTCATCATTATCACCTCAATTGTAACTCAAGATCATCCATACAACAATACATAAACTATTGTTTATCATTTACACAAAAACATAACACAAATGTATCCCTTTCTTCATCAACATTCCAGCACTCATCAAACACCATTATCAGTATCAATCCATCCCTAAACAAGCACCATTTATGTTTCTATTAAAGCAAGCCATAAAGAACATTATAATAATTACTTGTTTAACTCAAAAACTCCTCAAATGATCAAGTAAACCTAGCTATCCAAACTTAAACAATCATCACCATATTTAAGAACAAGATGGGAATAGAAATGGGTTTCATCAACAAGGGGAAAACAATGAAATATTTGGATGGTAAAGTGCAGAATCTTGGCAAATCAAAGTTGTGAGTGTGAGGTGAGAGTTTCGTGAATGAGAGAAGAAACAAGAAGAAGAAAAGAGCATGTATCAAAAGTAAAAATGAAAGATGGTATTAAATATGTGTGTGTATCGTGAGATAAATGTATGGCAAGTGTTGTGACACTTCTCACTTGCCGCGTGTCTTCTTCTTATGATTCCAAATGTCTTTTAATAACTAGTTCATTTGTCTCTCAATCTCTATGCCATTTGTCACCCAATTATCTAAGCCATTTGTCACTAAATTTTAATGACATGTGTCACTTATTTCTACTGCCGTGTGTCAATTTGCCTTGTCACTTGACATTTTTCCTAGTCTAAAAATACATATTAATAATAAATCTCCCAATTGTAACAATTAATTCCAAATTAATAAATGAAAACCATCAGACTAAAATTACAGACATAATAATTCACAATTCACATCATGATCATTTTAAATCTTTCATACCCCGGAATATGTCAATTGAGTGTATATATAGTCTTTAAAACATGTACAAAATCAAAATTTATCTATGTATGCTAATGTTATGCATGTGAATGCAATGCACCTCATAAATTCTCAATGTTATTTCTCATGTACAATGGTCTAGGGTCCTAATCCTTAGTATGAAAAACGGGTTATTACAAGCTTGTTAGGTAACAAGGTCTTTTAGCTGCTTATTATTTTGTTGCACCCTGGAAAAATGGTAATTATAAGCGTAAGCATAAAAACATCTAAAAATGTGTACAAAGGTTTTTTTGTTGCAAAAATAAAGATGGGAAATGTGGAAGCATCAATTTTTAAAGTCTGCAGCTTCTTATATTAGCAGATCAATAAGAATTACATAATCAAACCATGTGAATAATGCGACACCTAAAAATTTTAAATTGTAAGTCTAAAAAGAAAATACAAGGATAAATATAAAAAATATAATTTTATGATGAAAATAAAAATAGAATTACCATTATAAAGGTGAACTTTTAACCTACAACATACAACTATTGGATAAGTATGTAAGGCCTGTACAATTTGTTGGCCTTCATTTGCAACAAAAGTGTCCCACATTGACAGTATAATGGTTTGTTGTCTAATATAAAAACCAAAATGTCAAAAGAATCAAATGTTATTAGAGTTCATTAGTTGGAGAGAATAATAGAAAATACAACATACTGTTTGTTGGCAAGAACAAATTTTTAGACAGTAGAAACTTTGGCATCTTTATTGATATACCTCACATCCAAAACTTGAATAACGACAGCCAAAATATCTATCATATGTTAAGGATAAGTACAATCAGCTGTAATGGAAGAAAAAAGTTGTTGAGAGAAACAAATATAAAATATAAAGTTGTTAAGAGAAACTTATAAAAGATCTAACCGATTGATTTTTCCTTGTTATTGATATACTTGATGAGATCCATAAAGGATGTATAAGTGAATTTGCTTAGTTGGATGTTGTCGTCATCAGTTATAGGCTTGATAACAGTGCAACTTGTAACGATCCGTTGAATATTTAAGTCTTTAACTTGGAACTGAGGTGGAATTGAACTGACAATGGCATTCGAAATGATATATTTTTTATAAAACTATAAAATGGGGCTCACCCTTTGGATATCATTGTTAAATATGATAGCTTCGACGCGTGATCCCTACCGAAAAAAACATAATCCAAAAACAAGCTAAATTATTCTAGTGATAGAGAAAAGTAGCAAATTCAAATTCTGACACATTGAAATACCAAAATTTTAAACTAAAAATGGTAAAGACATTTTATAGAAAAATGGCATAGAAATAGGAAGAAAAAGCTCGAATATTTCATGTATTTAGTAGTACTGTAAAGAGATTAATAGAAATTATAATTTGATAGTTAGGTCAATTATTATTTTCTAAAGTTAGTGCAAAAAGGAAAATGTTCAATGAAGAAAGTATAATTGTTATAC
This sequence comes from Erythroxylum baracoense, assembly GCA_025629805.1. Taxonomy (NCBI): domain Eukaryota; kingdom Viridiplantae; phylum Streptophyta; class Magnoliopsida; order Malpighiales; family Erythroxylaceae; genus Erythroxylum; species Erythroxylum baracoense. The sequence continues at coordinate 35,939,240 of JAOTAY010000002.1, read as the reverse complement.
CTCTGAATCAAAAAAGATAAACATTTTTCTTCTGGATGGCTTATTAGGTGACGTAGCAATTTGTTGTTTTTCTTGGATGGTTACTTTGTATGACCACCCCTTAGCACTAGGTAAAATATGCTTGATTAATAAACATTTTTTCATCCTAAAAAAATGGTTAAGAAAATATTTACATATTAAAAAATTATTTTATAAATAGAATGAAACTAAATACACTTGAACAGAACAATCGATTTATCTTTTGCTTATTTTATATGTTATAAATTAAACAATTGGAAAATTTCATGGAATAAATATTCCTTATTTTGTGATCAATTTTTTAAGACTCAAAAGTGCCTGGAATAATTAGAACTTTAACCGATTTATGAATTCTAGCTCTTGACAAAGCAACATACAATTGTTTATGTAAAAATACAGGCTGACGAAGATAAATTCCTACATAATCAAACGTCTAACCTTAGGACTTATTTATGGTCATCGCGAAACATAAACGAATAGGGAACTCTGTTCTTACAAAAGGAATCCAATTCTTTTCATTTTCAGAATATTGAAGAGGAATCTTAGGTATGAAAACTATTTTTCCTTTATGAGGTCCAAAAACAATCTCTGCAAAAATTTTGTGCCCTTTTAATTGTCTGCATATCAATCTTATGCCATTGCACAAACCCTCTGTTGGATTCAAATTTCTTAGAAGCATGATTGGACAGCCTTCTTTCAGCAATAATCTGTGAGGAGGTAGACTTTTAGGATTCAGAGAATTGAGAAAATCCTCATAATCTACTTGATGTCTTCAGTCAACTGTTTTGTCAAAACCTATAGATGAATGTAGATTTCTAGACAATTTCTTGATCATCACGTCATGGTGAAGTTAACAATGCATTAGAAAGACGTTAAAAAAATTTAAACAAACATTAAAATGAACACAAAATGATAAGATATAAAAAGTATAACTTATTGAGAGATTCATCCTTGTTATGGTAAGGAATAACCAACTGTTTGGTAAGCATATCTGATCTTACTCGTCAACAGGTTATATACCTTCTCCTACCTTTAATAAGAAATTGCAAAAAGCTGGATTTGATATAGCTCTCATATTTATTTTTAAAGATAATTTACGTATATGTGGCCAAAGATGTGAATTTATAAGACTTGAATCAATTAGCTATTCTTTTTGTGGCCTAGTCTATAACGGGTAAGGTTTGACGAAAATCACTGCTAAAAACAACAATCTTTCCACTAAGAGACTTATTGGACTCTATGATGTCTTATGGCAAATCATCAAATGCTTCAATGGCTTCTCGTTTTTCCGTTAAAGCCTCGTCCTATAAGATGAGACTGGATTCAAATATTAGTTTTGCAATACTGCTCTATTTACTTAACTGAAAAACTTTCTTCTTCAAAAAATCAAGTAGGATCTTAAATCTTGAGTGTGATGTCCTACCACCAGGAAGGATCGATGCTACAGCACCTGATTTCACAACTACAATTGCAATATGACCCTGTGATCTTAAAACTATAAGAAGCGCTCTATACAAGAAAGTCTTCCCAGTTCTATCTGGACCATTAATAAAAAAGCTGCTACCATTTAAACCAAAAATTGAATCTAAAATCAAATCAAATATGTATTTATGTTCCGTATTCAACCTTGAATGTAATAACAAATCTTCTAGATCAATGTGTATATGTTTTCTCACTTTGTATTTCCCTAGTGAGATGCTTATGATAATCAGTTGTAAAATCATATTCTATAAAATGATAATCACTCAAGCTCTTCCCTATTTGTTCTAGGGATCTATTAATATCCTGGAGGGTCATCCTTGTAACGTCCTCTGATGTACATGCATTATAGGAGGAAGCATGCTAGTAACCAGAACAAAAATTGTCTTTGAATGTTTCCCAAAATTGTTTCGGATTTGTTGGTGAACAATAGAACACGAGCGTAGCAAATAAAAGTTTAAGCAAATCTGACATCTAAAATAAAGCAACCTCCTTAAGAGTTTGTTCTGTATAAGAATCAGATGCTAACAAGCCTAATTTTAATGCAACCTCCCCAAAATAGCTTGTTTTTTCACCATTAACAGTCAATAAGTGATCAAATGATGTTAGTCCTTTAATATGCATAAGTAATAACCTTAGGTAATACCTCTCCTTCTTTAGGGTTAACACTAACCAACCTTCATATAACTTTCTTTCGACTCTTTTCTAACCATGTTCTTGTTTTTGGGGTCCAAACAAAATGTTCTGGAAAATCTTTATACAAATATTTCATCCCCTCAGCTTTTTTATTTGTCAAATTCATTTTGAAGAATTCAGTTAACAATTTTTTTTGAAAACTCAATTTTCTCATCAAATAGGACAAATCTGAATTTCTGTCAAAGGAGATAGACTATTGATTGGGAAGATGAACCTAAAGCATATAAATCGATGGACTAATCTCTGCTAATACGCCAAAAAGCTTTAAGAGGTGAAATCCAGCAACCTTCCTAAAAATTACTGATTTCATCAATATCAAAAGTGGTCTCTTAATCAACAATACTAAAATTAACAAGATCATGGCCCTTAAAGACATACTTATACAAGTACATAACAAGCTTAACAGTAGGACATATTTCAACATTTATGTGGCAATCATTGAGAAGCAAAAGGTACAGACTATAAGGAACCACCCACCTATTATCTATCTCGTGCCTACAAATCTTTAGTTTTCGGCCATCATCTCTCCTTCTATAACATGCATAACTGTCCACACCATGGACAGTAAAAGGAGCAAAATTTGTAGAATAATGGTTCTTGCACACACCATTTCTCATACAAGGGTTGTCTTTATTCATATGACCATAAGGACCGTGGATCACGTGTTTAATGATAAGAGAATATAACCGGAAATTTTGAATAAGGTCTAGTATTTCAGCAGATATGATTTGGTTATAAGATTTTGGATTAAGTAATTTAGAATACAGCTTAAATATCAATAACAAATGAGCATGAGGGAAACCATGCTTTTGGAACTCAGTAACGTAAACATATGTGGCAACCTCTCCAAAGATCTGTTTCTTGATTAGTTCATTTTTAAGGATCTCAAATTTACCTCTAAAAACTCTAGCTAATAAATCAGGCCTATCTTGTGGCTTTTCATAAAACTCAAGGTTATCTTGAATCTCCTTCCACATTAGGTTACAAGTCATAGTGAGGAAAATGTCAAGTTTTCCATACTTCTGTACTAGAGCTATTGTATCAAGATAATGAAATTTCATGTCCCTTAGACCACCGAAAAAAAAATTTGGGAGCACAAATTGACGGCCAATTCGATAACCTTCAATCTGACCAATGGCAATACTGTCCAAAACACCTTGCAATATCTTTGTCCTTATCTCATTTTGTCTCTTTCTATAGAAATCAAGTCTAGTTGTTTCAATCTTTATATAAGCACCCACAACAAATTACTGAAGTAGCCTTAAGCTATGGAGCTGCATTGACTCATCATGTTCTCTTATTTGGAGCCTATAATAATAATACTCTCTAGCAAAAACAGCCCCTTCTTTATAGTATTCTTTACCAGCAACTAAAAATTATACAAACAAATCGAATAAATAAAAGCATCAGGTTAAACAACATTATCAAAATGAAACAGGATAAGAAAAACTTGTCTGTAGTGTCCATATTAAACAAATTAGATGGATCAATAAAATAACTAAAATTAATGTCACATCCCTCATTTGGAGCATTGTTTCTCATTCTCTTTGAAAACAACCTATTAATTCCATGATGCCATCTAGATTCACCACGAGGAAATAAAAAAGGATACTAAAGGGGATCATAACAGGCATAGTAAGATTGGATTCTGTAACTTGTGCCTGAATGACTATAGACTTGGATGTATGGAGACTTATCCGCCCTTTCATCATCCATCTCAACCCATATAATAGGTACTTGTGATGCAGTAGGAAGATTGTATACATGTTGATTGAGGCTAGGATAACACCTCAAGATTATTGTATAAATGTCAAGTGTCGGAATGTCCCTAAGACTCCTGAGGAACTTATCGTAGGGATTATTCTAGGACTGTCATAATTTGTTGTAATGTATCCTCACGAAGTTTATCACAACTCTTTGTCCTTCTTCTAAGTTCCTCATCAGTATCGAAAAATAGAGTTAGATACCAGACACTCTATTAGTTGTCGACACTAAACTGTCAAAGAAATGATAAACTTGACCTTGAACACGAAATGTATAAACATCTTTCTTTTTTTTGTTAATTCTCGATCATAACTAACTCCCTACGAAATAAAAGTCACATTATTATTATATGTACGAACATTCTTCCTGAAATGCTCATACTCTTCATCACCATTAATAAATAATCGTTTTAGAGCATATGGCATTTGAGGAGCCACAATGGAAATCTCTCCTGATGAACAACAAAATGATGGGGCTCTAAATATAATCTTTTGGCACCATAATGTTCACAGTTGGGAACAAAAGGAAGCAATAGAGGTTAAGCAGGGCAATTCTTTAGGCACGCTAATTTTGAATGAGAATGATGATGGTTTATCCCTAAAAATATTTATAAAAGGATTGATCACTTTGAGGAGCAATAATAATACAAAACTACAAAGAATATAGCTAAGAAGATTTATACCTTGATCCTCGACAGGGCCATTGAGGTCAACAGAACAAAAGAGGAAGATATATTCAAACAATCCAAATTATGATGCATATTATTAGAAACTTCAACTGCTGATTCTCTACCGACAACTTCCCCAAATCGAAGAGAGGAATGATTCACACTGACATGATCCACGCAAAAAATCAGTAGATGGATTTTGTACCAGTTTACTAATAGAAAGATGAAGAAATAATTGATCATCTACAGTAATGCTATCAATGGTAGAATAAACAGGTTGATCACGAACTGGTTGACATCGACTTTCTCCTATAGACAACTTAGGTCGATCAAATTATCTGTCATCTTGGACAGATCAATTTTAGACGTCTTATTTCTACAACCAAATAGAGTAGCATTACTCTTCTTTGCAGCATAAGCTTCTCCACACTACTGTAGAAGGTCACATTTTTCATTTTCTGGCATTTCAGCATACCTTTTGCACCTCTGGGCATTTATATCCATCTTTGAAAGTAGATAAACCTAAAATGAAGGGAAAAACAACCAACAACTAGACATACTAAAAAGATCTTGCAAAAAATGAAGACAAAATAAAGCCATAAATTAATATAATAAGATAAAATTATCAACATTTAATTGTTGTTCTTCATTGTATAATTATATAATAAATTTTTATATATGTGTACAATTTAATTCTATATTAAATAATTATATTTTGCAAATAAATTTAAGTATTTAATAATAATTTAGGTTAAAATAGTTGTATACTATGTTGGAAAATTTTAATATATAATGTAATTTACGCAAATTAGTTATTGGAATGAATATAAATTTCAGTTCAAAAGAAACTAATAATTTTGAAACAATAATATCATATATACAACGCTTTCGATAAGTTTATATTACTTTAATTTATCAAAACCTCTCATGATATAACTTAAGAAGTTATTGAAAGTAACTATTTATAATTAATTTTTGAAAATAATATAATTAAATTATTTAATAATTATCAAACTATAAATATGATATAAAATCATAAAAATAATTTAAAATTTTTACTTTTTAAATAAAAAATCAAAATTTTCACTTTTATAAATAGATATTAATTTCTTGACTTTTATTTGACATTTTAATTGTAACATCCCATCACCAATGGGAAGGGAAAAATAGTCATTTGGAATAGTTTATAAGTGCTTAAAATTGTCTTGACTTGTTCATGCATACACATACCCGTGAATAGTGAATTTTGCACATGTAAATGACTGTACATGCATTCATGACATTTCCCGGTATATTTGTTAAGAAATGTGATTGTTATAGAAAATATGATTTGTGTGTATGAAAAATTGTGTTGGAGATGGTCATTTTAGTTTTTCGATTTTTAGTGAATTTTAGAAATTTTTCTGAAAATTATCGGGGTAATTTCTAGACTAGAAAAAATGCCAAGTGGCAGAATAAGGGTTTATTGGTAGCAAAAATGACTGTCCAATGGCACAAAATATATTGTGGTTTTTTATTAATGCTTTACTGGTAAAATTAATGTGATGCCATATGGAGTGAACGTAGTGATCGCAAGTAGCTCTCTCTTATCATAGGATATGTACCGGAATGACTTGCGGGAGTCCCGGTGCGTACCCTATGGGAAGGAGGTGCTACATTTCATATGAAAGAATTGGGTCCTACAAAACAAATCTTGGACATGGAAATAGTTCGTGACAGGAAGGTCGAAAAGTTATGGTTGTCATAAGAGGAATATATTGAACAGCTGTTTGAGAGGTTTAACATGCAGCATGCAAAGCCAGTGAGTACACCTTTAGCAACTTGTTTCAAGCAAAGTAAGAGAGCTTGTCCTACCACTGAAAAGGAGAAAGAGAGTATGTCCTCAATTTTATATTCCTCCATCGTTGGCTCCTTGATGTATGTGATAGTGTACACTAGATTAGATATTACACATGTTGTTAGATTGGTAAGCAGATTTTTATCCAATTCGAGCAAGGCATATTGGGAAGTAGTGAAGTGGATTTTCAAATATTTACGAGACAATTTCAAATTTTATTTGCATTTTGGCAATGGTGAGCCTTATTTAGAAGGATACACAAATGCAAAACATAACTGGTGATCTCGATAATAGAAAGTCACCCTCAAGTTATTTTTTCATAATAGAAAGTCACCTAAATATATATTTAAGCAAATATTCCATGTATCATTTCCGCATTAATCACATTGATGTGAGGTATTATTGGTTACGATCTGTGGTTAATGAGCAACTAATAAATTTGAAGAAGATTTACATAGACAAAAATTGTGCCAACATGTTAACGAATGTAGTTTCAAGGAGTAAACTTGTAGTAAGCTCGTCATGATGGTTTTTATGTAATTAATAGGGTGATTGATAGATTTCTCCTCTGTAATAACACATTAACAATTTTGTTTAAGTAATTGCAAGGTAATAGACAACTCTATCCTTTTTTCTAAGGAGGCATCTCTAGATATATAATTATACATCTCTTAGACAAGACTTTATGAAGGAGATGAAAGGTAAGGATAAAGGGGAAAAAAGGGAGTATCATAGATATTTATGGGGTTAATTGTAAAAAAAATTATAAACTTTACTCAATTTTGTAATATTAGCCCGAACTTTAAAAAGTAAAGATAAAATGCTCAAACTATTAATTTATTACAAAAATAACCTAACATTAACTTCTCTGTTAACATCATTGGAGTGGTATGTCACATCAAGTTAATAGCTTCTCCACGTGATCAATTTTTTCCATGTAATTATTTTATAATTTAATAAATTTAAAAAAGAAAAATCCTAATGATCCCTTTTTCTATCTATTTTTCTTCTCCAATAAAACATAAATCAATGTAATTAAGCTACAGATCATGCAAAATTCCTTCCAAAGCTTCTAATACATCCTTAAGAGAGTTGCCATTGGACCTATTTTAAATAGTTTTATCTTAGAGTTCTGAATGTATAAATGGATTCTCTTTAGTTAATGTTAATTTTTTAACTAACTGAGTAATTTCTTCTAATTAGGTGTTAATATTTTGTTCTATATTTTCCATGGTTTAACTAAAGTGATAGGGGTTGAGCTAGATGAACTAATCTATGGGTATGATTCTGATCAACAAGAAATATATATAGATCAACCTAAACCAGAAGATCAACCTGAATCAAGTCAAAGTGGAGAAAAAAGGAAAAGAAATAAGAATAAATCTAGTTATTATGATTGGCAATATAAACCTATAGAAAAACAACCTATAGAACAACAAGCAGATTTAAATCGTTTTGGATATTATAAGAAAGGTCATAAGATACGAAAATTTCCTATAGAATATACACCAAAACGTATAACATTAGGACCAGATGGAATCCTTAATTTAGATTGGGTTTTATCTCCCGAAAAATTACTACTTGAATGATCGAATAGATTAGCACTAGTAATTTAATTAGAAAAACCATTTGAAAGATTAACAAATATTAGTACTTTATGGAATTTTATTACTTACAAAACTACAAGTATAGTATTAAATTTCTTACCACCTATCTATTCTTTCAGAGTGGCTTAGTCAACACAATTTATTTAACCAATTTACATTGCCTAGTCGAATTTTTAGCTGGGTTTACTCTCGCAGTAGAAAACTACAAGGAAAGATTTACTAAGGAAAGAGAAATCTTTATAAAGGTTTTTAGTACTTATCCTATCTTTAATAAAGCAGAAAACTTCAAAGATTCGGATATATAATTATCCAGACTGGCATATGTTCAGATAAGAATTAGTAATAGACTGTACCCACTAATAGATGAACCTCCAAAGTATGAAGTCACTTGGGATTTAATCAACCAGCTCAATCTCCACTACCTTGAAGGGGTTTATTAACAATGTTTAAAAGTTACTCCTGACTCATTGATTAAACTCAATTATCGTGGACTCAATCTTCTAATGACTTTAGCCTACAAGACCCTAATACTCCCTATAACTAATCAAACAAATTGAAGAACAATTTTCAACTACTTCTGGAGTATTCAATGTCTTATCTAATGGCTAGAAGCAATCCATCTGTAAACAACTACAGTCCTTTCCAGCTCATAAATGTCCTCATTGCCCCTCCACATCAAAAGTCAAAGATGATAGCTCTTCGGACGATGTAATTATTGAAGATTGATCGGTCAGTTGTAATTATTAAATGTAATCATTAAAGTATGTGTCCTCATTTGTCGACCATGTGGTCGACATCTCTTTTCTTTTCTTTTTCAAAAGTTTACTCCTTTTTAGAAGGAATCTACTTTTTAGCTCTTACTTTCTCTTTTCCTTTTTACTTTATCTGGTTTGAACCTTTTTAGGTTCTATATAATGTAAGACGAACCGAGCCTTCTGAGCTATGAAAAAATAAAAGCACTCTTATTGCTTGTCTTTTGTCTCTCCTCTCAAATTTCTCTGTGTAGCCTAAGAATTGGCATTGAAAAAGTAGAAACGCAGAGTGATAACACAAAAGGTGTGAATAATAATTGTGTTTCGAATTTTTTCATCTCTTTACTTAACATTATTATGGCTTGATTTGAGAGAGCGATGACAGTTGATAACCTGCTGAAATCAACCCGCTGAAATGATAAGTACTTATTCTCAATAATTACTTATATATTTGAGATTGTTGTTTTGGTAACTGCTGAAGTGTGGAAATAGGTGTTTGGCAAGTGCAGTTGCAGTTGTTGAAAAGAGATAAAAATGACTAAAAAGTCTATTGATTTAATAAATTATTAATTATTGTATAAATAATTAAAAATATATTATTAGTCATATAAATTTAAAATTATAAATTAAAATAATAAAATATAAATAAAATAAATTTAGTAATTAAAATATTTCATAAAAATATATTATTAGCCATATTAATTAAGAGTGTAATGAAAAATAAGACTTGTAGTGAAGGTTATTAATAGAAAGTAAAATTTCTATCGCAGAAACAATTTTCTACCGCAACCCTCTTTTTGCTTATTGATTTCTACTGTGGCACTGTACTTTTCTCCAACCTCTGGTTGTTTACTACAAATCCAAACATGTGATTGCGTTTGAAAACTGTAATAAATAAGTACTTATCTCCACCAAAATGCAACCTATAAGTCATACTTGAACTTATGTCCAACCAATCCTTTCAGCGGATGGTTATTATATGTATATACTAAGGATGAAGGGGATGGACGACCACGAAATTCATCTCCTTCGTCCATTTAATCTGACGGTCATAACCCCCCCTCCCCGTCTATATGTCATATATTTTTTTTTCCTTTCATTTCTCTTTCTTTCTTTCTTTTTCTATATGTCATATGTTTTTTTCCCCTTTCATTTCTCTTTTTCTTCTTCTTCTCTCTGATTGTGTATTTAGCTTTCTCTATTTCCCTCTCTCTCATTTCTCATATCTCATTTCTCTCTTTTTTCTCTCTCTCTGTATCTCACATTGAGTTTTTTTTATCATATGTCATATGTCAAGGTTATATCCCTCTTTCATTTCTCTCTCATTTCTCATTTCTTTTCTCTTTTCTCTTAGCATCCTGCATATCTCACAGGGAGTTTTTATTATGTCTATGTCTACAGGTGGGTAA
>JAOTAY010000002.1:35914836-35928911 GCA_025629805.1 Erythroxylum baracoense | reverse complement strand
AGTTTAAGTAAACAAAATGTTTTGAAAAAGAAAAAGTGGGCCCAAATTAATGATCATTGATAAGAGTATTCAAAAAATATATATACCGACTTTAATTGTTAAGTGATGTGGCACGCCACCCTCGCGGGGCACGGATTCGGATATCACTATAGATATTGGGTTCGGGTCCAGCGGGAATGGGGTGTTACAAATTACCTCGTTTATCTTTAAGCGAAAGCAGAATTTTATCTAAACTAGAACTTACTTTTATAAGATCTTATTCCACTAGACTAGAAAAGCCTATTAGATTTACAGAACCAAGTATATCTACTAACAAGAACGAAAAACAAGCCAATAATAATCAACTAGCTACTGATATAAGGAAACAACTTCATGAATTAAAAACTCATTTGCAGAATACACTATGAGTATTACTAAACAATTATATGAATTATTTGATAAACAAATTAATATTGAAATCAATCAAAAGAAATAATACAATTATTAACTCAAAATCAACAATTCAAAATAGTTATTGAAACTAAAAAAATCAATGAGATTTATCAACTCTTAGAAAGTTTAAGTCAATATTATGAAAAAATAGTTTAAAATGTATTTGCTATAGACCAAAAATTAGAAACAATGGAAACAAACTTTAAAAACACTATTAGACCAAAAATTGGTATCATATTACAACATACAGTTCAAATATCATGCTTTATTAGTGCTCCAAATAAATTCATTATACCATTTTCCTTATGATTAGAGTCGACTATCATAATCTCCCTTACTTATATTGAAACGCAATAACACCACCAGTGCTTATTCTAAATGAGAGGATTAGAAACAATGAAGAAAAAGATATTCGATTCCAATTCATTATCTAAAATGTTATTTCATGCATCAATGCTAATATAAATAAATAAAATATAATTACCATTCTAGTTTTGAATGTATCAATGGCAATATCCAAATCATTGCCAATATATGTTACATATATGAAAGCAATATGAAAGAAATTAATAGATGATAAGGAAAAGGATTTGTTCACATTTTTCTTCAGTATTTAGTTTACATCTGCGTAACAAAATTACATCAATTTCAATTCATCAATGGATAGAACAATTTATTAGTTTCAATCTAGGAATTAAGGCAATTCCATTCTATAATTTTATGTGAAAGACGGTACTAATCCTTTTATTCTTTTATGATAATAAGGAATCACATGAACTGATTGTTATTTATCTCAAAGAACATATTTTTATTCCACACAAAAGCATGTCGTGGATAATACATTGATATGCCATTTAAAAATGTTTTTAGGTATCAATGCTTTGGAGAAAGAGGGTAAGGGCCATAGCCACCGAATATCTTGATGTTGAGCCCTCACACATGTATGTTGACAATGCTGCAATGCAGCTTATTCGCGATCTGAGAGAAGTTTTTGACAAGCATATAATTCAGAAGAATTTTAGATATGTGGGAAAGTTAGGTGGTAATAGAATTGATAAAGCTTACCAATATCTAATATGTGAACTTTGCAGTTTGATATAATAGTGACTAATACCATATTTAATGATATACTCCCTGATGAGGCTTCAATGATTACTTGAAGTATAGGGATGCTACCATCTGCAAGTCTTGGTGCAAAGGTATGCAAAATCATGTTATTAAAATCATGATTGTAATAATTCCTTATTATACCAAACTCAAATAACACACAATACTCAAACTGACGTTCGTATATAAGCATTTAAATGAAGACTTGAACTAATCACAATAGCTTGTCAACAATTAGGAATTTCACTCATACAAGTAAAATAACTAGGGATATATAACCATTTGATAAAAACTTCAAGAAGAGTTTGTTTTTATAATGGCATGTTGATCATATGGATTCTAAGTAACATAATTCATAACATGTGATGCCCTAACCAATCATTCTAAATACATATGAAGATCACCTTCTAACCTTGTCCAAAACCATATATATATATAAAGATTACAAGATCATCAACATTATCTCACGACACTAAATACTAATTTAAGCATCTCAGGTGGTGGGATGATGCTATCAAAAAAACAATCAAGCAGTTATCTTTGTTTTCTCAAAATCAAGAAAATTGTAACCCCCTCAGGAAAAAAATAGAAAAGCTAGAAAATGAAAAGCATATTTAAGTTGATCTCCAGAAATCTCGCTTCTTACATTCAGGCAAGTTATAATAATATTCAACCTAATCACTCAGGTAGCTCTGTGTACCAATGTCATTAAATTTCTATTTATGAGTGGAAAACTACTTTAATACCTAAAATGGATTTGTCAATTAATCTTTGCAGATCCACGTGAAATGAAATTTTAGACGAATAGTTTAGAAAATGCTATAAATATATAAAATGACAATTATTTGACATTTTATGTCAAAATGATTGAAGAATTAAACATTGAACTCAAAATTCAAAATAGTATCCTGAATGCAAGTACACATGATATTTGAACGGGTAAAGAAAAGAGCCAAAACAACATTTTCCCCTCATAGATATTTCAGTATTCCATCTTCAGATTTCTGTAATTTAGAATTTCCAGCAAGTTTCTCAAGTATAAGTGGATAACACATATGGAAAAAAGAAGATTACAACTTAAAATTGTAAGTATTTTCTCTCTCAAAATTGTTTTTGTTCAAATCGTATAAAAGAAATAGGCTTGCCTTAGATTATCGAAGTGTCTATTTTAAACACAATAAAGAGTCGTTCATAGCACAACAAAACCAAAGTGTTTTAGAGAAGAGCTATAGACCATACTTAGTTGTTACTGCCTCTGAAGCAGATGCTACATCCTTTAAGGCTCTAAAGTAGATGCGACAGAGGAGGGGGGCTTTTCGATAGCGATAGAGACGAGGACGGTGGGGCTTTGATAGGGACAAAGAGGAGGACAGTAGGACGACGATGACAGAGAGAAAAGGCAAATGCGATGGAGGAGGGGGAGGGAGGGGGACTTCGGTAGCTTTTAAGTTAAACGTTTTTGTTTTATTAAAAACATTAAAACTGAAGAAAACGACAACATTTATCTTTATAATTTACCTATAGAATTTATCTACGGAATACTTTTCTGTCAGTAAACCTCGACTTTGTTTATGCTGCCAAGGATTCACGCCTATTTTATTGACCAAAATTTTCTATCCGTTGCTATATTCTGTCAGAAAATTTGTCAGGATAATTTCCCTCTATATTTACATGATTTTTTGTCGGTAAGTTGCTACAGTTTCTTTTCCGTCAATAATTTTCCATCACTAATTATAATTTTCTTGTAGTGGATGAATAGTGATGAACATATTTAAAATTATTTTAAAAATAAAATTAATGAGAAAAGCCTATTTAAGATAAGAGAATAGGCGTGGGTGGAGATCTATATCTTCAAAGACACCGAGTCTAGTTATTAGAGAAAGGCATTTTGCACGATACTCTTTAACTCGATACTAACTATTAATAACTGAACAACTCACTTTTTGTATTGGTTAAGCAACAGGGCTTATACCAACTTAAATATGTCCACCTGGTCTCCATCTCTAGCCATGCCCAACCACTCCTACAGTACAATATAGTGATAATTTCTCTCTCTCTCTCTCTCTCTCTCTCGGGTTAACTGTTCACAATAGATTAGGTTGTTTTATTATATCCTTTTTTCCCCCCTAAGAACACCATGTGCAATTCAAACACATACAAGACTTGAAACAAATGCACAGGGAACGGTGCAACCGGTGGAATATCATCCAGCTAACATTCATCCGAGAAGTCAAATCTTTTTGGTGGGTTTTATTTGACATTTAGGTTTTGGCCAGCCAATCAGTTGAACCAAATCAAAATCAAGCAAATGATCAGAAACATCATTCTTCGCCACTACTGTTGTCCCATTGCCACGCAAAAGGGAGAAAAAAAAGAGCTGCATGATACACCGTTAGCTAGTTATTTGTGTAGGACATGCAGGTTTTAGGTAGGAGTCCTTGTTTTTCAACATTTAGAGATGATCATACAAAGGATACAGCGAAATACTGGTTGTTAGGTGTGATGAAGAAGGAGAAGACAAAGGTGTTCCCAGAAGCTTTATTAGTTGTTTTCCCTCCTCTTTTAATAATACAATCATAATTTTAAGAATACAATCATAGTTTCGTGAGTTTAAATCTTTTGTCCAATTTTACTCTATTTAATCCTGTCTATCCTGAGATTAAAGACTGTTAAACCCTACTCAATGGCCTACACATCGTTTTGTACACTAGACAAAATTGAACATTATAAAATTGAACGGAATATCCTATTGAAACATTTTTCTCTTATTTAAATTAAAATGCATTAATTTCTGATTAATCAATAATTATAATTCTCAACTATATAAGATCAGGAAGCAGATTATACATAATGCGTGAAAAGTATTAGCGTTATTTTAATTCCAGAAATAAATTAAGTACACATTAAAACCTAAAAAAGCAAATTGTAAGTGACCATTGTTAATTGAAAGTGAAGCCATTTCTGAGCCGGCACAGGATTACTTAATTACAACAGGATCGCGACGAACGTCAGAATTAGACTGTTATTACTTACTACACTGAAATCGAGGCAAAAAATAAAATAGACCTCTTTCTGAAAAAAAATGGCTTCTTTCGGTGTACGTACCCCCCAAACCTCGGAATTTTAGAATCGGCGTGATGACAACTGCCATGTGTCAACAGATCTGAACTTCTGGCCCCACTCCACGGTTGTGTCTGAACACCGATGAGCACTCCGGCAATTCTCCGAGATCGGCAAACAGTGACTCGTCCTCCTCTCTCATCGGGAAAAACTCCGTATCGGCAAAGCCCCTCTCGTCCGCAAAAATGTGGCTCTCGAAAATTGTCGACGACGTCGTCGTTTGCATGTCGCCGAACCAGGTAAACTCATCGGTTGTTATTAGAGACTCGTCACCGAGATCCGTGAAGCTCTTCGCGGGTTCGAGTTCCGGGGTTTCAGGTTTGGAGTCGGAGGGTTGTGGCTTAGGACTAGTGTTAGTAGGGGTGGTTGTGCTGGGTTTGGTGGCGGGGGCTTGGTGGTGGTGGGTTCTCACCGAAGGCGGCCAAGGGTGGTTGTGCTCGGAAGAGTAGGTGACCACTAACATCGTGGGGTCCAATCTGCTTCTCTCTACCTGTTTTCTGGCTGGACAACCTTTGGAACTGCTACACCTGTAGTATCCTCTGTAACCAACAAAATCCAGAAGAAAAAAAAAACTTGAATGTTATGTCTATGGTTAGGTTCATACATGTTAATTTTCTTTTGTCTTTCTTGTTCTTTTTTATTTGTTGTATTACCTAGGATAAGGTGAGCCTTTGATAGGCTTTTGGCCGTACTTTCTCCAAGCCCATGAATCGGAGGGTGGCGGAGCGTTTTCACCCTTCAGCCGTCCGCCATCTACGTCCTTGATCGGCACCGATACTACTCTTTTGTGCGCGCCTCTCTTACTGTGTCAATAATTTGATTATGATCAGAAGGATGTTGCAGAAA
This sequence comes from Erythroxylum baracoense, assembly GCA_025629805.1. NCBI lineage: Eukaryota > Viridiplantae > Streptophyta > Magnoliopsida > Malpighiales > Erythroxylaceae > Erythroxylum > Erythroxylum baracoense. The sequence goes on along the minus strand of JAOTAY010000002.1, from coordinate 35,923,406 downwards.
GAACATTACTTTGTATGATTTAGCTTGAAAGGCGATGTTTTTAGCCTCAAAGAATGAACTGTGATCTATGTGGAATTGCAGAAAATAAGTGAACTGACCGGGGATGTGATCATTTAAAGTTACCTTCTTCTTGGAGAGGAAGTAGAAGCCATCTTCGAGTCATTAACCAAGCTAGAAGGTGGTGACTCCGGACCACTTTCTGGGCTAATCTCGTTCTCTTCTTGTTCATAGACTGGTAAGTTTCTATCCATTACTGAACACCAGAACCTCCAAGGACAGAATTAGACGGTATATAACGGATGCAGCGCACAGTTAGCTAGCCACCGCGTGCCCTTAGATGGATAGAAGAAAATAAAAACCAAAGGTGATGATTTGAAGGAGAAATTAAGAAAGAGAAAGAGAAAGGGTTTAGTTGGTGATGTGAAGAGAAGAGATGAAGTATGTGGGGGAAGGTGGAGAAAGAAAAGAGTGGTCCTTTAAACATTGGCCGCCATGTTGACAGATGAGCTTTTGGATATTAGTTTATAGAGGACGTGCAAACTAATGTGAATATAATCCCAAACATCTTTCTTAATCTATTGCCATTCGAAAACGACTACTTCCTTAATTAAAAATACATATATCAACACATTGTTTGATTATTCCACCCACTTATTGGAACTCTCTCTAGTACAGTTCATCTAATTGCCCCTTTTATTATTTGTTTTTATTAGGGTTCTGCACTTATTGAATCATGATGTGCGTGAACATGGATTAAAAAGAAAATGATTTGACAAATTCTCTCAATCTATTCCTTGTGCCATACGTTACTTGAACATTTTTCATTTTTTTTCAACTGATGTTTCAATTCTTCTTATCTTAAAACAAAAATAGTTCAAACTCTCGTGAAACACACACAACTTGGAATTTCGTTGTAGTTCATTTGGTATGAACGAATGCAAGAAAATGAATGAAAAGAGAACAACATAAAATATGCCTCTTCTTTGTGATTAACGAAATGCTTGATACTTGCATTAAGATAAAAATGCTCATGATGATCTCTTTGAGAAAGAGATACAACATATGCTTATCCGAATCCTTAGTTATAAGTTCACATGTTTGTGTTACTACCTTAGCTCATCTCACCAATATTTTAGTATGATTGTTTTAAAAATGTTGATGATTTCATCCAATTTGTCCATTCTGCAGCCTACATTCAATGGCCCTAGAGTTTAATTAATCTTTACTACTATTCATTTTATCTCGATTAGAGGAAAAGTCAAATAGAACCTATCCCAAACTCCTCAATTTTTTAAGAACTCATTACAACGACCCCAAGTTGTTTTAGAGTATCGAAAAGCCACCACATAGATGACTTTTCTTACGTTTTGCCTCAGTTCTATGAGCTGCCATGAGTGTATTATGCGCAAACTTTTCTATTAAGGGCGTCATTCTGATTCCATACATTTTGCTGTCTTGCTTTGGTTTTATATAATGTGCCAATTAGGATAGTCCTTAACCATGATAGTTAACTCCTGGTAATTAGAATTTGTTCTGAACATTTTGATTTGAATATTTTAAAATCTTAAAGTTCAAGTTGTGTTCTATTGTAAATGTTGAAGTTTAAAATGTACTTTTGAACTATTGAGTTACGAATCGAACTCAGCCTATAAACAATTCTTAATCTAAACTCTTGATGTGTTTGTCATAGTAATTGAGTTCATACTATATGATTTTTCAAAGACATTATTCATTAGACTAGCGAAAAAGTTACTTACTTATCAGCTACAGTTTTGTTTTATTTTTATTGAAAGTAAACGCTTCTCTTGATTATCTTATTTTGCTTTCCTACGGTGTGAGATGCGGTTTAAGCTAATCCCTTAAAAATGATTGAAACCTAAAATTCCTGAAATTCGGTAGCCACGGTTTCAGGATATAATAATTGCGATTCGACATTTCTTGACCAAGTCTTTTTTTGATCACTTGTCTTGGAAGGGATTGAAAGAGCCAATGGGCCAATTGCTGCATCGAAAATATCAAAGTAACATTTTCGTTTTCAATATTCTAGAGTACATTGATGCGTGAAGCAATGTGACTATGACATTATTGAGTATTAGGATATTCTTATTGAAAACGAGTTGGGTAAGATATTTAGTAATACATCTGATTATAAACAATTCACACCCATTTTTGACTTCCTCTAACCACGCCAACTTTCATGCTCCCTGTTCCAATACCTAAATCTTTGGGATAATTTGATACATCACTAAATCTGTAATTAGACAAATTTCATGGCAAATACAAGTGAAATCTTTTATATTTGATGTATTATTTAAAGTTACTGAAAGGTCATAAATTCGAGTCACGTAAATAATATATTTGTACGATATAAAAAGATAGCTGCGTATAATTGATAACTTTATCCTGACCTTAACAAAACGGAAAATTTTAACCCGATTCAATAATAGTATTTCACTCCTTTTTTCAACCTTTGTCCAATTCTTTAGTTTTAGGAAGGATCAGAAGCTTCCTCACGATTTCCATATAAGACTAAATTTTGTAATCTATTGAGCGAAATCTCTTCTGGCTAAGGGCCGACATACGCTTTTTTATCAAGACATGATTGGTCCTTCCTTTTTTTTTTTGACGTACGAAATGCTTGGCACAAGAAAAGTTGAAAGTAGTGGTGGAACATATCCAAATAAACAATAGACATAAGATCAAAAGCCAAATCTGCTAAGTTTAATCTTGCATTTAAACTCCCATGATCCCAACGCCCAATGGAATGTAACTTACATGTTGTCTTGCTCACGATCCACGCATATATGAGATCAGAAGAGCTAATACTTGTGGATCATGTTAAGTGGCAATTTCGAGGTCGATCCTTTCCTATGCTTCATTAATCATTAGATGCACACACAATTTGACTTTTCTTTGTTCTTTCTGCATCTAATGAATTGTGACAATTTGACATTGTTTTTGTTATTTCTGCATCTAATGAATTGCGATTTGCTCTAAATTAATAATTTCTATTATATTGCTTTTTTAAAATTCGGTTTCAATTTTCAAGAGGTTGAATGAACCCATTAGACACAATATTTTACATAAATATTCACCGAAGTTAGTCGGGCTCGTAGGCCAGATCATGCTATACCTTAATTTATATTTCTAAGTAAGACTTGCCATTTTTTTAACTTTAAAACATTTTTTAGTGCATCATCCAAAATTATAAATATATACAAATATCATCATGCTTACACCTAATCTTGATAGACGGAGAGGAATTTCTTGGCTATAAATATAAAGAGGAATGAAGTGACATTTCATTTTTATAAGCACAAGTGAGATTCTATATATATGATATTTATTAACATAAAATGACCTATTATCAGAAGAAAAAAAAACTAATGACTTGATTCTAAGTTGATTGAAAAATAATTTGCCAACTTTGTATTTGATCAGTTTCTCTTTGAGCCTTTGATGGGGTGGTGATAATGATAATGCGTAAAACAACATTGCAACTACCAATCCTAGATTCTTAAACTATTCAATTATTGATTGTTAGGCATAATGCTTAATTATTGAAGATGGTTAGGGGTTTATTTCTACTACTATTTAGTTGGCTTTCCAAATAATTGTAGGACTAGTATGCATGGGTATTTTATTTATTGACTTTGTTTATTATTTAGTGAACTAGAGATATGTTCAATGGTTATGATCATATAAATACTGATAACAATCTCACAATGCTATAAAAGGATCTTAGTTAAATTGTTCATTATTGTTGCCAAAACTTGATTAATTTTACATGGGATCGAGAGTTGCCATCTGATAAGATCGGTTACTCTTTTCTGCGGTGTATTGAAAGTGGTTATGTAGAGGAGTTTAGGACTAGTTTTATTAGTTTGGATTTACTATCTTGTGTAATTAAGCAAATGCCTAATTCATTTCATTAATTGAAAGTGACCATTTATTTTGTAGATGTGGAATTGATAATTTCAGTTCTAATGTAATCGAAACTGCAATTCATAATAGTAAACTGAGAAATTTATATTAATCTAGTATATATAAATTGAGTTGCGAAAAAACAAAATCACTTACTCTATCTCTAAAATTGAAATTTTGTTAAAAACAAATTATATCTAAATGCATTATAACTGGACCATTCTCTTTTATAAGAACAGATCTTTTGTTTTGGTTAATTTGTTTTTACGTATTATATTTCATACTATTTCATTCACATATATTTATGAGTATAAAACAAAGTAAAAACAGGCTAACAGAAAGAAAGGATTTCATCCCCTTTATAATGGAGTGGTATCATTATCAGAGGAGTCATATCCCCGTGAAAAAAAACAAAAAGTGGGATGGTGGAGTCTTGCATTTCGTTGATCCATTTTTTGGTTGTATACTTTAGTACGGACCCTTACTAAAATATATCCGTTCTTTTCGACTTTATTGCGTAGTTACTGAAGAAATTCTTTTGGGTAAACAAATGATAAGTAGAAATGTAACTTATTTTACACCCATATTTAATATTATTATTAATCTAAATTATTCAGTTTTATATTTTATTTTTAAAAAGGGTTTAAATTGTATTAAATATTTTCTTATAAGTATGGTGAATTTAATGAAAGAAATTTAGAAGAAAATACAAAAGAAATCCCAAAGCCAGGTCCAAAAAACAAACCAAAAATGACAACAGCCAAAGAGGAAAATGACACAGCTGGGAGGAGAAAAATTCAACAGCCAAAACGCAAGAGAAAACCAAGAAAACGTCAACAGCCAGAAGCAAAATTCCAGCAAAGGGAGAAAATCAGCAACCAGTGGAAAGCCAAAACGACGCCAGCAGTAGCCCAAAAACGCACAGCATAAGGGAGCAGATAAAACGTAAAACACGGAGGAGGACCAACAGACAAAACGACAGCGTGGAAGCAACCCAGCAAACAAAGAGCGAAGGCAAAATGACGGAGCTAAGGAAGAAACGTGGCCCAGCAGATGAGAAGCAAAATAAAACGCAGCGTAGAAGAAGAATCCAAAAGAAGCAAAAGGACTGAAGCGGTAGAGAAGAAAACGACGTAGTAGCTAGAAAACAGAAATAAAACACATAATCAAAAGACAAAACCAAGAAGCTGGATAACGCAACGGACCCAGAAGCAACAGAGAGGAGTAAAACACGCAGCAGAGCAGAAATCTCTCTCCAACGTCTTTGTACACATAAGAAAATCTATTTTGAAATGGACGAGATAAGATTCTATCTCATCAAAGCGACTCAGGTAAGCAGAAAATTAGCTCCACATCCATTCGAAATTTCAAAACCGTTCGTTGTTTGAAGTGTCTCGTGAGGCTATAAAAAGGCAGTAGCGAGAAGGAGAAAAATGAGCAAGCAGTCATGCGAAGGCTGAGAGCTCCAAGAGGATCTGTCATCCTTCCAAGGAGGGTGAAGTTGGGAAATTGTCGTGAGAAGTGTTTGGGGTGAACGAGAATCAAATCCCACCTGTTTTGAGTTGGTTCAAAGTTGGTGGAGAGACTTTCCTACTGGAAATACTATCCTTTCCATATGTGTTGGAGATAAGTTAGGAATGTATACAGAAGGTGTATCAATGTAAATCACTATGCGTGGTAAAGATAAGGCAATAGTTAGGAGTAGTAGCTGATAGATAGGCATAACATATAGAGTAGCATAGTATATGGAGCATATTTCTCCAAACTGATTGTATATATACAGTAGGCATGCGTTGAAGGAAGATATAGAAAATTCTTCCCATAATTCTTGATAATTCTTATATACAAAATAATAAATATTGAGATTAGTTTAAAAATTATAATAAAAATCACTCATCCATTGCATCTTTTTCAAATTGGTAATCCGAGAAAAAATATTAAATTTAAATTATAATACAAATAGGAATTAAAAGCAAAAGTATAAGAGATGTAATTAATACCATTCACTTTAATCTTCCCAGCTTTGATAATCTAGACCAAGTATTTTTTGAGGTACTTATGATACTTGAAAACTTTTTTCTAGTATGTTGTAATTCAACCTTAAGGGTCTTGTTTCTCTCTTCAAGACGTTGAACATATGTGGATTTTGATGAAGTTAAAACATTTGGCTTAGGGCCAAAGCCAAGACTTTTGATATAACCAAAAAGTGTACCAAGCACGGTATGGCAAATGTCTTCTACAGTGACCTCATTCCCCTTTTTGTAACAACTCTTAAATCTTATTATAAATTAAAAAAAACTAATATTCAAGGCAAATATTATTAGTTACTACTACATAAGTAAATAAACTGAAATTTTAAACAATCTTTTATATTTACATAGTTATTTTCTGCTTCTTCTGACGTCCACCATTGATCTTTCTTACAGGGAGTGACTTTATATAGTGTGATCCTATCATACTCTTATCCATGTAGTTCCTTCTCACTCTATTTTATGAATGAAAAATACAAGGCACAATAAATAATGTAGTGTTTATTGATATAATTATAACTTGTAAACAAAAATCTTACATATTAATTTCGGATGACTACAAATGATTTGGACCTTTAATTGTGAGGTGTTTTCATTTTTCCTCTATTGTCCTTTGCCTTCTCACATTTTTTCCTAAATAAAGAAAAAATATTAGGTAGTCATTAAATCATATAACAAGATTAATGGAAGCAAATGTAAAGGGAAAGAAAACAAACCTAAACTTTGGGAGAGGCCCAATAATCACACAAATTAATTCCAATTTTCTTATGACATTTACTCCAAAACATGTCTCCTTGCCTCCACATCAAAAGGAAAAGATTTATAATACTAATGCAACCTATAATGACAATCTCTGGTCCTTGTTTCAATAATGAAGTCAAGCAATTTGAAACATCAAGGTTCTCGTTATGGACAGCATTCAATCTCATCAGTGAATAGTAAGTAAAAGTGTAATTAATCTTAAAATAAGTGAAACAATATTGCATATAGTTAAATAAATCAAAAATTTGTAGCATATCCAAAGCATTTTCAAACAAGTTGTCTTCTTTTAAGTCCTTAGCATGCTTCAGGTAAGGTAATTTTGTTCTCGCAATAATCCCCAACTCACTTGACAATTTTGCAGATTGGATCTTGTGGTACTGTTGTCTTTTGCAACTAAATTAATCCCAACTCTAGTAATAAAAGAAAATGTAGTTAGTGAATAGTTGAGATCGTTGTCATGAGAAATTCTAACGGTAATTGTTTTACAAGTTGGAAACTAAAACAAAGTAAGGTGGGTTTGAATTAATGTAAATTTAAAAAATTAAAATGGCAGAAATTGAAAATTAACAAAAATAATCAGATCTGGAAATTTAGTAAACTAACCTTGGTTTCGGGTCACCGATGTTATCAAACTAATATGGATTCTTGATATAAAACTCAGTCTATTAACAAACATTCATTGGGTGATGTTTTCTCTTAAAATTAAATGAATAGAAACATATATTCTAAACATTCTTATTAGTCAACAACTTAGATACGATCTTAAGTTTAATTGATTAATAGCTTTAAGAACTAAGAAACTAATGAACAAGACAACACACATACGATATGCATTTAATTAAGTTAAATGTCTTCTTAGAATTTTCAAACTCTAACGTAAAGATGGTAATCCTAATTGTCACTTGGGATTAGCAAGACTGAACGCCAAATCCTACTAATCTAACTATAAATTAAACAAAGCAATACCTAATTGCACACCTTAGAAATTAATCAATTCAATCACAAAAAGTAATTCGGAAGACACTTAATATTCATCAATGAAATAAACTTTATTTAGAAATCTCGTGCACACTAGATGATAACGCAATTCCCTTCAACCAAGAAGATGAATTTAGCTACTCATAACAAAAGTAAAAGCCAACAGAAGAATAGCAGAGTACAAAGTATCCATCCCTGGTCTTTTTCTAGAAAAATACGAAAAATCCTACAAAAATAGAAAACTATGTAGAAACATAAAAACTCTTATGCAGAAAATGTTAAAACTCTAAGACTTGTCTCTTCCAACGTGAACAGTGCATCTATTTAATGATTTTCAATCTCCTCCCTTTTCTCTTCTGTCGTAATCTTCAATAGATACACTCCCCACATATTCAGTTCACAGATTCCCATCAGTAAGGCAACAACTTGATTCCCAAAATCATGAAGATCTTAGATGGATTGAATCTGATTTCAAATCAGATTCTGCAGATAATCTTTTTCCTTGCACGTGCCTATGCTTAGTCAATTATTCTTATGCCAGTTGGGAATTCGAATTGTCTTTCTTTCCTTGCATCTTTTTGATCCAATTTCATCTTTCTTGTGTTGAAAATCGTCTGAGAATAATTAAGAATAATTCCATTAATTTTGAATAATAATTTTATCACATTAAAGAGATTTACATCCAATGTAACACCCCACTCTCGCTGGACCCGAACCCGATATTGATAGTGATATCTGAATCCGTTCCCCGCGAGGGTGGCGTGCCACATCACTTAACATCTAAAGTCGGTATATATATTTTTTTGAATACTCTTATCAATGATCATTAATTTGGGCCCACTTTTTCTTTTTCAAAACATTTTGTTTACTTAAACT
>JAOTAY010000002.1:35896071-35906914 GCA_025629805.1 Erythroxylum baracoense | reverse complement strand
TGAGTAAGGTTGGATGCCGCGGTATGTCCCGCAAACACACGCCGCCGACCTAAGGGCGGGGTGTGGGGTCCAACACCATTGCCATCCTTAGATAGAACCCACATAATTTTTTTTTGAAAAATTAAAATAAGTTTTACTATAGTTGAAACAAATTAATTTTAAGGCCTTAAGTCTATCATCATATTACAATATGATCAAAACAACTCCCTAAGGAAGGCAATATATCTACCTAAAAGATAGACCGCAAATAGAACCACTAAAGACACCACTTATATTTCATGACCATGAAAAATGGTAAGATACGATGCTTTGTTAACCCTTTATTGTTGGTATTTAGGATTTTTCTTTCTCTTCCTTACTAACTTTCTTTTTGCAGTTTTGGACTGCACACAAAAATCTCCTGGAATGTTAGAAACTTGGGCTGTAGTAGGTAGGGAATCATAGTCCTCTACTGCTAAGTTTGAACTGCTTTCCTGAGGAGAACCTACTGTCACATAAGCAGAAAAATTACAATTCAATGCCAAGACGAGCTCTGCCCCAAAATTTGCTGCAATATGAGAGATGATAATCTCATACCCCTAACTTGCCACTCAGTTATTATTAGAATTTACCATTGTTGTCTGTTTTTCATACTCCAACCTAGTCTTAAAGGTCTCATTTTGCCTAATTGTTGCTATTGGAGTCAACATGTTGGCCCAATCTATTTAGCATTGCTCTAAATATTGTGAGTTGAAATGTTCCACGCCAGTATCTACCACATTTTCTGCTCTGGAGTTGTCCATAGCTGACTGTTTTGCCACTACGTCAACAATTTCAATATGTTGAGTAACCTCCATAGCCCTCTCAATTCCAGGTTCCACTGTAGAAATTCTAGATGTCTTACTTTGCATTACATCAACAATACTAACATACTCTTCCAACCTCAGATTCTATGTAATATGATCTGTTGACTGTTCCTTCTCAGAACTAGGATTTATTTTGGTTGTCAACCACTTCAGGATGCTCCCCTGTGTCCCTCTCGGTTAGAGGAATCTGGGTTAGGCTGCTCATAAATCTTCCTCTAAATTGTAGTGCCAGCTTCAACTTCGACTATTGATTGTTCAATCCCCATTAACTCCTCTTGCCAACCTGTTTTATACCTCTGTCCAGTTGGAACCCATTTCTTACCATTGTGTGGCTTCCAAGGATAGGATAGTTGTATTTCTCCTTTCACCATCTTTCCAAATTCACTAAGATGCATAATTGGAAGACAATCTGGTAGTGTAGCCTATCGACTCACTTCTATGCATATTTTTGCATATCCTATCCTATCTATACCTGATGTCTGTGTATCCATATCCAACGATTTACTCAAGAAACTAGCAAGAAAACTTAATCCTTGCACATTCCACAATTCAAGCGTTAGATTATAGAATTGGACCCAAATTGGGAAATCTTCAACACATTCCTTATTAAAAGCAATCCCTGACTTCCACTTTTATAAAAACATAGGTTATCCCCCTATATACTAAGGACCCATTCCAATTATATCATTCAGATTACCGTCCAAAGCAAATTTGAAAATAATCATGTCATCATCAGTGAGTAGAGTTTTTTTTCCAAACCTTGTTTACTCCACCTTTCACTAGCCCAGGTCTTGATAATTGGATATATAGGACTTCTGCTCCAGAAGGATCCCACCAGTGTATTCGACCATACTCTTTCCCCCGCTTGTAGGAGTTCAAGGGGAGGACAAGCAATGTCATCCTTTATGACATCAGGGTAATGCTTCATTTGGATCTTATATTGTTGGAATTGAAGTTGTTTGCTCTATACACCAGTGGTCGGGAAGATCCATAGGTCTTAGAGACTCTAGAGACTTCAATTCCAACGCCATATTCAGGTTTAGCTCTCTGAGCAACTTTACGCAAGAGAGCGGGGAACTCCACCATGGACGCTACTGTGGAGCTCCCATGGGTCTTAGCACCGCTTGCTTCTGTTGTCTCTCTGTTGGTTTGGGTCGCCTTTGTCAAATCTGGATATGGGTTAAAAAGAGAGGACACCTGCCCTGTTCCTCCTTGTGTCGCAGTCGCACACACACACACACATATATATATATATATATATGTTTAATAAAGTTTCAAATTTAATATCCGATTATTAGAAAATGCACAGACAATATATACGCAACTTTTAGAAGGTCAAAAGTCGGAAAGAGTCATGACACTTTAATCATGTTGATTCTAATATATTCAAGTACATTTTTGTTATTAAATTTATTCTTAATAATTTGACATGATTGATTTAAGTATATATTGTAAATTTTATATTAAATCTAATAAGTGATATTAAAACTTATATTATGTTAGACTATTGAGATATATGGATTGTTTTGATTTCAGTATAATCTTACATTTTGTCATTTACATTAGGGTCTAAATTTCTTTCATTTACGCACTTCTCTCTCTACTCTTTCACTTTCTCACAAGCGCTATAGTACATCTCTCACCCTTTCAACACCCATCCGGTCCCTTGGACATGGATGTTGATGCACCAATTACAATGCTGGAGCAAAACCCAGCTACGCTGAAGGTTAAAAACAGAGATCCTACAGAAGCTAACAGACATTTAACTCACTCTACTGAACAGCTATCTCAGAATCAGTTCGGCACTGGAGACAATATCCCATTGGGAGGCATTTCCTCTTTCCGATCTGCACTTCTTAAAGGTCACCAGTCCACCCCCTTCCCAGGTCTTTCCCAGCATAACCCCATCGTTGTGGAAGAAGGTGATGTCCGCCACGAACTTCTTGATGGCATCCCTTCTATTGAATTCAGTGATTGAGTCTACAAACAAATCTAAGAAAACATGGCTTATTCAATCATTCTCAGACCACTCGGACGACTCTTCAATTACAAAATTTTATATCAACGACTAATGGCTCTGTGGACTCCCAAGGGCAATGTCCAACTCATAGACATGGCTGATGGTTATTACCTTCTGAAATTAGAGGTCGAGGAAGACTACTTCAAAATTCTACTTGATGGTCCGTGGTCCATCCTTGGGCACTACATAACTGTTATCCCCTGGCAGCCTAACTTTAACACTAAAGCTGATCACATAAGCTCTGTTGCAACGTGGGTCAGAAGTAAAGTTACCGACAGTAAATGTTTTGATTGTTGGTAAGTATTAGCTACGACCGAATCTACGACGCTTTCGTCTGTCGGTAAATTTCGTCAGTAATACATATTACCGACAAATTGTTGAAGTTTTTCATCGGTAATTTCCGTCGTAAAATGGCATTTTTTGTAGTGATATGTTTGCTTAACAGAGAACAAGTTCATTGAACCATTCTCCTATGATAAATCTATTTGGAACAACATTAGTATATCTATGGAAATTCTCTCATTGTGATGAATGTATAAGTGATCGTTTGACTTGAGATCTCCAAAGTCATCTTGTATAGGGATTGTTATGTTTTGATACTACTTATGATTTGTTCTAGTCAATGATAGGTCAGGCGTTAGTCATTGGATATATCATAAACTATATGGAGGTAGTTGAGTGATCAAGATAAGATTCATCACCCCAAAGTAATTAAGGAGAATGTTTCATTATTCTTGATTAGTATTGATTCGGAAAATCCTTAGCCAAGATGAAACAACGTTTTGTAAATAATTTACAAATTTCATTAATTGAATCAATGACTAATGGTGGAGAACTAGTATGATTAGGGTCAGGCATTAATTCCATGCTCTATGTTTACTTAAAATACTGTATGATGAAAGAATTGAATTATACAAAAAAATCATACATGAAAAGGTTAATCAAAATCATTTTGACATTCCTAAATATTTGGGTGGTCATGATGTATTGCTAGATGTCAATCTTAATCTATGGATATAAATTGTTTAATTAGAGAATTAAAGATAAATTAAATGAGTTTAATTTATCTAATCCTAAATATGATTTAAGGTTATAATTTGTATCAATTTATATTTAGTAACCTAATGGGTCACACATAATGAACGAGTTGAAAAGATGAAAAATATTTTAATCAAGTTGGACTTGATTGTAAAGTTTGATAAACTTTTTAATTAAATGTGCAATATTTAATAAATAGGATTAATATTAAATATTCGAACTTATTTGGTTATATCTGGTATTTAATTAGAATCATTTGTAATTCTAATTAATGTTTAATTAAAATTAGAATTTAATTTCAATTAAATTACTAAAATGGTCAAAACCTATTATAAATATGTTGAGTTATAATGGAGCTAGCACTTCTTGTTTAATCCTTTCTATAATAGCTACAGAGTTCTCTTAACTAGTTTTGTAGATACCATTGGAGGCCGAACATTTTTGTAGCAACGATGGTTGAGATAAGCTAGTTTTAGAAACTGTTTGAGGGATATGATAAAAATTTGATTAAGGTTCAAAATAAGGTACAAATTAAGATTCATGCTTTATTATAATTTAATTGTTAATCATTTTATAGAATTTAAGTGATATTGAATTTCAGGAAATCAAATGAAAGTTTTGTGATTATTTCACTACATGTGAGATCGACTCTTGGTCAATTTTCCAATAATAGATGGACTATATTTCTATATTTTAAGGATATTAGCTAAGTTTCTCCTATATTAGTTCTTTAATTGTTGTTTAAAGCTTGACAGAGATCCCCAATAAGGAATAGAGTTATGGGTAGGCTCAAACTTATCTCTAAGAGTCATTAATTAATGACAAATGTGTTTTCAGTCATGAAGATTGGTGCAAATAGTAGCAATTTAGGTCAAGTAGTGTCTTTAAGTGACAACTAATTCTAAAGCTCTTACAAGTAAGGAAAATAACTATGGACAATTTGACTAGGTTATTATTACATACGATTAAGTTGTCTATAAAGTTGAAATTGATTACATCATTAGATACAAAAATAATAGAGTTTTATAAAATCCTACACCTCTTTGGTAATATCAAACTGTTGAAAATTAAGATTAAATATTTTAGCATAAGTGTTGCAAAACTATATTAGAATTCAATTGTTCACACCATCTTAACATACTAGATTTTCTATAAATATATCCTCTACTTTATATTGCTTTTATGTAGGTTTGTGTATTTCTCTAATAATAATATACCAAATAAGTCTTCATTTGAGAAAGCTACAATCTTTTTTAGGTCGTAAATCATAGTTAGATCCATAAAAAATGATGTTAATTGGTTGAAGAATATATTGATAAAGTTTAGAAGTATTTATAGTGTATGCAAGATAAAAACTCCATTACAACAAGACGTGAGAATAAATAAAAATGAAGAAACATACATCCTCATTTCATTCAACCTTGGGTTAAAACACCGTAATTTCTAACTAAAAGAAAAATATAAAGGCTTGCAAAGTCCATAAAAATTAGTCACAATAATTCCCCCACACTTAAACTATGCTTGTCCCCAAGAAAAATAAAGAGCACTAGACTATATAAAGAACAAACATTTTTCTCAAATAATAGTCAAAGATATCAAGATTTATTTTAATAAACACAACTCGAGAACTTGAAACTTATAATACTTTAAGAACTAGCTATTTACAGCATACTTGGCCAAAATTATCAAGTACTTCAACTCAAGACCATTAACAATTGTGTTGGACACTCACTCCACTCTTCCTCCTCTAAAGCATCAAAGGTAAGACATATTCACTCATCATTCATTTCATGAATCTACAATAAGCTTGCTTACTAATCCAATCTCCACCACTCATATCAAACACAAACATCAATCTAAAGGTCTTTATTTTAGTTATAATGGGGCTGGACTATGGGTAAGAAAAAGGAAAATCATAGTTTGACACAACAAAACTAATTAAGCATTTAAAATAACACTTATAATAAGAACAAGAAATCTTTCTCGATCAATAGATCAATGAAGCATAAAATACTCAATTCTTTTCCTTTTAGTTAATAAGATTAACATATCCCCCTACTTTTTTTTAATGCCTCCCTTCTTTCTTTTCATTTTTTGATTGTCTAATTGTCTTTTCTTTTCTATTTCTTTCTTTATTTATTTCTTTTTCTTATATTTTTTTATTTATTTGGAAAAAGGAGATCAAGTTTAGAAGAGGAAAAAAATGTAGAGGAGAGATAAAAGTTGCTACAACCATACCCATTCCTAACTCAATAGCCAACTATATGCTATGATTCTCGTATACTTATTCAAGCAATTATTTCCTAAACCTAGTAATACCATTTTGAATGCTCAACTTGCCCTTATGGTAGGTATAATGAAGAGGATAAATAATTAAGGTTAAAGCTTATATTTTGGGTTTAAAGAAAGAAAATAGTTCATGTTAAGTTCAAAGGGGGCTCACTAAAGGTAACTTAGACTTTTTAAGCAAAAAGGGTAAGTCTTAATTGCCTTCATCATTTCAACGTTTGCATAAGATTATGTGATCTTAACTAGTATCTGCAAGCAAGTTCTAGAGTTCCTTAATCATGAAAAAACACTTAAATTTAGGGGCTGTTTGTTTCCTTTTTTTTCCGTTTTTGGTTGCCATTTTTGTAAAAAAGGAAACAAGTCAATAAAACATGTTTGTTTAAGTTTGTTGTAATTTTTTATTTCTTAAAATTTAAAAACTGCAACAGTTTTAGAAAAAAAAGAAATTAATGTTTTTCTGTATTTTGGTAACACGTTTTTTTGAATAAAAAAACAACAGATCATCTTTAGCAAACTCATTCTATTAAGATCGAAAACAACTGTCATAACTATTCAACATGTTCTCTAACTTCTTGTCTTCGTCTTGGCCTCACAAGTTTCTTCCTTCTTATCTTTTCCATTTTGAATGGATTTGGATGAAGATAATACTTATCGTTCTTACCCATTCGACACTAGAGTTTTTTCTGTTATATTATTGTGTTGTTATCATTGTTTATTCTTGCATTTTTATCTCCTTTGGTTGTATGTTTTACTTTTGGAATCTGCTACGCGGCGTGTTATTATTACGACTATGTTTTTCTCTCTGCCTTTTCTAACGGCTATGATTTTCATGTCTTTTGCTGTCTGCTATGTTTTCTACCGTTTGTGATATCCAGGTTTTCATCTGCTTAATTCTATGTTGTAACTCATTTGCTCTGTTATTTGCGTTGAAACATATATAGGTCCATCACCTTCTCTTCTTCAAAATCACGCACAAAATCTGCATGTTGTGCTACAGTAAAGTCCACCTACACTACTCACACAATTCCTCTTCTCCTAGCTCTCTTCTCTTCCTTGTTTCTGCTGCCTACTATTCCCTTCACTGTAGCTGATGTGAAGAATTAATAAGTTTGGCCCAAGCTACTGTTCACTCTTCTTATCTCTTCTCTTTGGTTCTGCCCCAACTTCTCATCTTCTCTTCTCACGCTTTATTTCTGTCAACAAGAAATTTTAGCATTATTAATTCACATTTGTTGATCCCATGTTCTTGTAAAGAATTTCCTTCTACATTTATGAATTCAGATAGTCACTAGAGGCAATTTATCTTCCATTAAGACAAGCCTTTCATGAAAATCAACATAAGACATTTTCTGGGTTTTAAGTTTGCTTGCTAGTAGGTACATAACCATGCAGCCTCTTCTTCTGTTAGTAAAGAGTTGTACGATCTATTTGTTGACATCCTAGATACTATTAAGTACCACAATGCAGGTGCAATAATCAATAATCATTCAATTATGCCTGTATAAGTTGGATTCATTACAATGCAGTTGATATACATTTATCATGAGATATATATCAACTAAACAGGTTTTGGTTTTTAGTTTATGATACAAATCTCAACCAAACAGGTTTTCATTTTTTTAAGGAAAAAAATAAATACCAAAAATAGGAAACAGGAAACAAAAACCAAAAACAACAACAAAAAAACATAAGTGGAACCAAACGATCCTTTAGCGTTTAATATTTCAAAGGGGCTCAAAATCTTACCAAAGAAAGTGTCATTCATCCATCACAACAAGTTAATGTTCTTTCAATCAAAATCTAAGTCAATCAGCCTAAGCATGCAAGTATACTTATTCACTCACATTATGAATTTCTAACCCCAATCACGTTTACTTTGTGACAATGTATCTCTAACTATTAAATGGGGAAAACACACAACACACACATTTATGTTTATTTAATTAAGTACTACTCCCCCTTAAATATCACGCTATTCCTAATGTGATAAAAAAATAAAAAGAGGAATCTAAGACACAAAATAACAAAAACAAGGACAAACCTTAAACTAAAAGAAATTAAACTAACAAGCAATAAAAATAATAAAAAGAAGAAGGATAAAAATACGATAGGAAGGTGGGGGTGGTAGCTGTATTGAAGTGGTATGGAGCGTGGCATATTGTGTCTAGGAGTGGAGAATAGCTACGAAGTGAGCAAACAAAAGAGATTGAAAATTAGGTCTGCGCACACAAAGCAAACAAACTAAGTTAAGATTCACTAAAAAGGAATAACCAATAAATAAGTGAAAAATAAAACAAAAAGTATATAGGTTGCCTCCCATTTAATGCTTCTTTAATGTCTTGTAACTGGACGCCTCAATAGTTATGCTCAAGGTAGATCACTCAAAGTTAATGATTCCACTGTCTTCTTTTCTTCGTGGGGATCTGTCTCTAAGAATTTTCCAAACTCTCTCTCATTTGCATCGTCTAGCAATTGGCAGAACTTATCAATCTTTTTAACCAAGTCCAATTCCCTTTCTTCTTCCTACAAGGCAAAATCAAAATCTACAGTATTAATTTGATCAACAAGGGAACATTCTTCATAAACAATAGTAGCCGGAATAGGTTCAACATTAAAGATTGAAAATTTTACTGTCTATCGTAAAACAATCATAGTCAGTTTTTTATTCTTCACATCAATCAAGGTATTGGTAGTGGCCATAAAAGCCCTCCTTAGGAGTATGGTGTGTCCCTTTTCTTGCACTTTTACTTCCCTTATGTCTAAGACAACAAAATCTACAGGGATAATCGATCCTCTTACTTTTACCAACGTATCTTCTATTATTCCTTTTGGATAACATATTAACCTATCAGCTAATTGAAAACACATGTTTATAGGTCTCAACTATCCTAGATCCAATTTCACATAAATAGGTAAGACATAAGGTTTATGCTTGCTCTAAGGTCAAGCATACCCTTATCCTCACCATTACCCATTGATAGTCTCATAGTAAAACTCCCTAGATCTTTCAATTTTAAGGGTACTGCTGCTGAAGAATCACACTTGCCACTTTTGAAACTATCACCTTCTTGTTTGGCTCAAACTTATGTTTTTTAGTGCTTAGTTCCTTAAAGAACTTCACATAAGCTGGAATGTTTCTAATCACATCCTACAATGGTAGATTAATATTAACCTTAGAAAACATGTTATAAAAATAAGAAAACTACTCATCTTGTTTCGAATCCTTAAAGCAGCTTAGATATGGAATTGGTGGTCTATAAGGATTAGTTGCCTTATGTAGTCTTGGTCGTTTATTGCCTTTGGTTGCATGCCTAAGTTTTTCACCTTTTTGAACATGACTTTAAGAGTTGTGGCCATTGCTTACCTTATTCTGCTCATCTTTTTCCTTGAAGAGGCTCTCCTCCTCTTGATTAACTACGTCAGATAGATTAGAAGGAATCTCAATATGATTATCAATCACCTTACCACTTCTCATAATAGTAATTTCTCAGGCTTGTTCAGATTGATTGGGCAACCTTCCCTTTTGATTGTTTTGCATTTGAGCAGCAAGTTGCCCTACTTGAGTCTCAATCCTCTTTATAAAAGCTTTCAAGGAGACAAATCTCTTATTGTTAATTTCTTGATTCTGAGTGGTTACTTAAATAAATATGTTCAGACTTTCCTCCAAAGAAGGCTTTCTCGGTAGGTTCTAATTTGAGGATTGCCCTTGGAATTGATTTTGCCTCTGAAAATTCTGATATTGTGGTTGGGGTTGCACTGGTGGATTACTGGTCTTTCATGAAAAATTGGGTTGATTTTTCCAAACAGGGTTGTATATGTTCGAATATGGATCATTTTGCACCCTTAGTTGAAAACCATTAAGTGAGTTCGCTTGTTCTTCCTCATCTGCAAAAAATTCAAAAGAATACAAAAAAAACCATTAGCTCTATGACCATAAGTTCCACATATAACATATACCTCTTGATTTGGAACATTTTAGGGAGTCTCATAGTTAACATTTTGACATGCTTTGTTAAATCATTTAATTGCATAGTCATTTCTTGGTTTAAATTCACTTCATGAACTCCAGCTCTTCTCCCCCTCATGCTTTTTTATTGAGAATTAGCCTTCAACATTTCAAAGATGTTGTATGTCTCTTTAGCAGTCTTCTCTCCCATAGTTCCTCCTACTGTATTGTCAGCCATATACTGACACAGTTGCATCAATCCATTATAAAAGAATTGGTTTTACAAGTGAAGTGGAAAATGACGCTGTGGACAATGTATTAGCAAGATTTTGAAGCGTTCCCATGACTCATAGAATAGCTCTCCCTCCATCTGAGTGAAGGTAGCTATCTTCGTTCTCAGCTCAAAGGTCTTTTGATAGGAATAGATTTTTCCCATAAATTTGTTGTACACCTCCTTCCATGTATGTAGTCAATGAATCGAACGGAAGGTTCATCAACCATGCCTTGGCACGATCTTTTAATGCGTATGGGAAGTATCTCATTCTGAGTTGATCTTCTTTCAATCCATCCAAAGGAAATGTCTAGAGAGTAGTATAGAATTCCCGAATGAAGTTTAAAGGGTCTTCACTTGTAACACCCCACTCCCGCTGGACCCGAACCCGATATCGACGGTGATATCCGAGTCCGTGCCCCGCGAGGGTGGTG
>JAOTAY010000002.1:35876917-35888351 GCA_025629805.1 Erythroxylum baracoense | reverse complement strand
GAAAGTCACAATGTAGACAATCGGGTTTTTATGAAATGAAATGAGGAAAAAGTTGGGTTTTAAATATTGTGATTTTCTTATAATGCTTTATAAGTGAGTAATGATATGTTGCCTTGTGAAGTGAGTGTAGCGATCGAACGTAGCGTGCCTTTATCCTAGGTTATATGTCAAATGACCATCGGGCGTCCCGGTGTCTACCCTTCAGTAAGGGGGCGTTACAATAGTTGTTACAAGCAAAAATCATTTCCACCTTTCTTTTCCATTCCAAGTACACTTCAGCATCATTCCTACATTTAAAGGGTGGAATTTTCATCTTGATGGCATTGATGTTGCTATCTTTTTTCTCCACTATTTCTTCCCTCCTTAATCTACCCCTCATGGATTGCACTTCATCTTCATACTCATCATACATTCTTTCCAATTCTTCCTCCCTATTCTTATGTTAGTTAATTGATCTCCTACGGTTTTGGATTCTACTGGTTTCATCAATTCATTCATCTATCACATCCCATCCCATCTATCCTAGTAGATAACTTCTTGAATTCATTCATGAATGCCTTATACATCACTTTTATATTAGGCACATTTTCATCCTCTTCATGTAATGTTTCCTTTCTATCCCTTTTGTTGGCCATTCCTATATCAAAAAGTTCCAAGCTAATGGTTAGCAATAAAAAAATAACCTCACAATTCACTCTGTTACGTGTTTTACTCAAAAGATGGCATTCCACTCGTGTTTCAATCAAAAATTGGCTTTTACCCTCTTTTAAGCTTACACACTCAAGCCTTTTTACACTTAAACTTATTGTCCTAAATCGCACTTCAAAATTTAATTTCCAATCAAGGTAATTCACAAACAGTAAATTAAAATTTAAGAATGCAATATAAACTCCTAAGAAAGATGATAAACACAAAACTAGAAGCAAGTATCTTGAAATGAATAAAGAAAAAATGGGCGCACGAGAGGAAAGTATGTATGCTGCCTAAAAATAGGAAGCCAACAAAAAGCAAATCCTAGAATCACGCCAACCCCAAAGATGGAATTTATGCTATTTGACTTTTCTAGTTAATTTTCCTAATTTAAGATATGACCAAATCTAAATAATTTCCTAAATGACCAAATCTGAATTTTGGTTGTTTCGTTGTAAATAATTATCATAAATTCGACCCAAAACAAGATCTCACCACCAACCAAATCAAAACTTTCCTTCCTTTTTACTTCTCTAGCAACTGATTTCTTCTTCTTCTTTTTTGATGCTAGCAATTGATTTTTCGTTCTTTTTTTGTTTTTTTCTTTTTGTTACACAAAAACAAGATGAAACCTAATTTCGAATGCTAATGAAAAGTAACAATAATAACATCAAATAAACATAAAATAAATAAGAATTTATCCCAATCCAAGCTCTGATACTAAATGATGCAGAACTCTAAGGCTAAAAAACCTGAAACTCCTTAAACACACACTTTGGATAGAACATAAACAAGAAGAAATCTCCAACGCTAATGAACCCCAAATTAATTATATGAATGGAAAGACATATAATAAAGTTGATTTTAAAATAAGAATAGAATTCGCCATAAGTGATTACCTTGATAAGAATTATATTATTGATTCAATAAAAGAAGACAAGAAATCCTCTATTAAAGAATTCGTTATTCATATTAAAAAAATACCTAAACAATGTTCGTTATGAGGTATTTATACCCCTTGAAAAGAAAGAAATCCTAAATATATAAAAGGGCTTTAAAACATGAGCCTCCCACCAAGACAACTAAAGCTCAAACTAATATTTTTAAAATACAACTCATTAAACCTAAAATGTTTAAATTAAATGGGCTGAAAGTTAATAAAAGTCTATCTTACTAAAACAAGCCCAAAACACAATTAGTGAGTTGCCTAAAGCTTTGCTTTTAACTTAAAATAATTAATTAAACAAGAATGAAAGTCTTCTTGCACATTCCACCCAACTTGATTAATTGTAATGTCATTGACCTTCATTGTCTCTTGAGATTCTGTGCTATCTATAATTTGACCCATGTAGGATTGAAGCATTTCTTTAAACTTATTGGCTCTTGATCTTGTTATTGGTCCCTCCGACATTACTAACTCATCTTTAGTTTCATATCTATTACAAAGTACCATGGTCGTGCTCACATCAGCTTTTGAAGATGAGATTTGTACCGTTGTGATCGCCTTGGAGAATGGAAGAGTGTGGTGTATATAAAATGCTACTAATGTGACTAAATAATCTCTAAAAATTAAGAATAAAAAGGTTTTTATCCTTTTATAAAGAAGCTCTGATATCATATAGAAATAATTTGAGTAAAGAACACTTTAAATTTATATACGAATCTGTGCAAAACATACACAAGAAGATGTTATTGTAATTATTACATAAATTTTCATAAATACACAGCGTATACGAATTTACATTGTAAATTAAAAAATATATTATCATCAATCGCCTATTCCATCGATATTAAACAAATTCTTAATATTAGCGTAGTTGTTATAAAAGCTTCCTTTGATATAACAAAGAAATGACTACTTACACATTTCACATATGTTTGACTTATTATGGCTATTTAACCATTTCATGAAAATTCGAGCAAATCTTATGTATCAATTAACCTGTTCTAACTATTTTTTTGCCCCAAAATGACGTTATTTTACGTGTAAAAAAATTAAAACAATATCATATTGGGGCAGAAATAGAATTGAAATAGATTAAATGATATAGAAGATCTGATGCCATCACCAAATGGGTTGATATATGTTATTCCTAATTTCGTATCATCTATATCAAATAATGTATCTATATTCACGTTATTATATTAAAAATATTCTCAACTTTTTGCTAACTTTTATCATTGTTTGGACTTTGGAGCGTGTGATTTTCTTTTCTCGTTTCAATGTTTGATACAATATTTTTCTTTAAACTTAACATGTTTAATTGCTTCAAGTCTTCAGAAAGAATACCTCTACCTACTACATTACCCTAACAGAGTGGGTAACCTAATACTTTTTATAAAATGATTTCTTCTTAACAAATACAAAATATGAATGGCTCAAAATAATGTCTGCCACTAACTAAATGGTTGCTGTATAGTGATCTCAAAAGAATCACCAAACTTGCTTTTCCCAGCCCAAGAAAAGTTATGAGACAGGGTGCTATGCTCATTTCTAAAAGAAGCCTTAGTTTGAAGCCCTATAAACTACAGGATAAAAGGCCCTTGTCTTTGAGAAATTATAGGTTTAAAAGTCTTCGTCGATGTACATAGGCGAAAAAAGACATTTAACACTGATTATAGGACGTAGATTTTGACAAGGGCCTTTTATAAAGAAGAGTTACATACATTTGGCAAATCCTAAAAGAAGTAATTATAGTTTTAATACTGTAGATCAACATTTTAATTTTTAAAAATGAATATTTATTTATAATATCATGATTAATTTACAATTACAAAAAATTATTTATTATTAAACTTTAAACATTTTGAAATTTGTGGTAAGATGGACCAATTAATATTAATCTCTAACCTTTTTAAAAATGTACACATTTAGTATCACTAAAAAATATTTAAAAATATATTCAGTAATATTAAATATATAAATAAATCATTATGAAAATTAATACATATTTATGTATCTATTTGATATAAAATTAAATCCACACATATTGAAATATTTTTTATCTTTATTGTAATTTAGTCATTTTGAATTTTATAAACATTTAATAATACTTTATAATCTGCATTAACATACACACATATGTTAGAGTTAATTTCACATTGAGATAAGACGCATCCTAATAAAAATAAGCTTACTTTGTATTTATATAAAAATGTTTTTTTATAAATCAAAACAAAATATAAGATTAAGATATAATATAAGTTTATTGGTGTCTTTTTACTATTCTAAAAAATGATCATAAAATTAAGATACAATATAATAATTTTATAAATAAATGTACTTATAAAATTAAAATATAACTTCAATGAATTCATAAGATCGAAAACTTATATATCGATATACATATATCTAAATGGAGACATTTATATATATATGTAATGTATTACATATGAAAGTAAATTCACATATATCCTAATATTATTCTTTATCTTATTGTATTTTAATCATTTCTGAAATTTATATAAATTTAATATTACTTTACTCTAAGTTTATTTGAAATCATATTTTTGAAATTCAAACACATTATAAATTACTCTAAGGAATATATTTGTAAGATTTAATATATAATATAAGTTCATTAGAGTCTTTTTATCATTCTGGAAAATATATTTTAAAATTAAGATATACTAAAATATTTTTCTAAATAAGTGTATTTATAAAATTAATATATAACTTCAATGAATTCATAGGATGTAAATTTAACTTATATATACGCACACACATATGTCTAAAAGAGGATACTTTTGTCTTGACGAAACAATTCTTGTTACAACTAATGTCACTTCCAAAAGAAAACGTAAGGATTCTCAGCGACTTGTTACCGCTTCGATGGTTTTTTTTTTTTTTTTGGGTGAAGCGCTTCGATGTTTTCGTTTCTTGGAAATGAAAGTAGAAGTTGAGTACGGACATACTTAAAGTTAGAAAACTAATTTTCAAGCATCACGCTGCACATAATAGAGTACAAAGCCGCATTATTAGTTAACTACAGAGTTCGGGTGGTTTTCCAATGGCGTTAAGTACAGCTTGAGTTAAGGTTCTACCATCGATGACCTGTCCTTCTGGCACGACAATGGCTTCCATGCTGAAGTAGAAGTTGCATGACACTCTAGCGTGCAATACAGTCAGACCCATTTCTTCAAATGTCTCCAGGACTGACACTAGTTTTCCTTCTCCCTTTTCACAAATTGCTCTTACAACAAATACGTTTCCATCGCTCTGTACATTCACCTCCCTCTGCAATAAAGTATGCACAACATAGACAAGAAATTTTGAAGTTCGTTGTTTTTTCTTCCTTTCCCAAGGGAGAGTTAAAAGCTAAATTTTATGTCAGAATGAAAGAAGAGCGGGACACACCTTAGGTAAATGGGGTTGCTTCATAAGGCTCAAGTACTCTCCTTCTATTGCAGCTAACTTGGAGAGTTCTCTTTTGATCGCTTCCACCTTGAGTTTGAGCTTGCAAATGTAGAGAAGAGCATCCCTGATAATGGATCTTTTTTGAACCTTCAGACAGACAACAATATAATAGTTAAACATTTGAATCTTTCACAAGTTACATGAAATAAACTTATTTCCAGCACTGTAAGTTGCAAAGGAGTGCACTGTTACTGAAGAGAGAGACACGTTGAAGATTTTAGTTCTTGATATTTACAGAATTGGAGCAGGTAAGCGTCCTTAGAATGCGAAGCTTCCTGCGCAATGTTATTCTCCTTTGCAGTCTAGACACCATGTCTCTCTCTCCCTAGCTTTTGTTTAATCAGTAAATGCTTACGCTTGGCAAGTGTAAATAATAGAGCACAACAGCTTGGCTTTTATAGCAGGGAATGATGATAGAGGTTAGGTGGATATTGAGTATGGTATTGGGACCTAGCTAGGCTGCCCAACCTTATTCTAGTCCCACGTAAAATAGGTAATGGGGACAGTCAAACAGAGGTTAAGTTCTATTACCGCTTCTACTGTAAACGTTCGTTTCCACGACCTTTTTCCAACGTCGATGCCTGAAATGACGTGATAGACATTTTTTTTATAAGGTACACTTTCAGAAAATTTTAATAATTTTTATTTATAATAAAAATTATTATTAGGCCTACAAGATCAAACATGTACATATATAAAAGAGATGGGATGTTATTAGGCCTAAACAAGGAATAACAGTGGAAAATCAAGAGAAAAAGAAAGCCCCGTAAACGTACAGATCAGAAGAGGACGAAAGGTGGATGATATAATTGTCATATTTGGTTGTGGAGCTAGCGTTCTTTGCATAGGAATGGATGTGGGAATTGGATCTATTGCGGGCAAGTGACATTGATCACGGTCAGGTTCAGTGTTTGAGTCAGTCAAGACATATATATAAAAGAGGATGAGACAGCAAGAAGTATGCAAAAATTTTGTTGCCAGTGTTCACGGGCCTCTGGTTTGGTTCCACTTTGTCTCCCATCTTGCTAGTGGCCGTAGGTCACATGCTCTGACACCAATGAGACTTCCTGTGTTTTATTCTTTATCGTTCTATTCTACTTCTGGGGTCACCTACTTGGATCTGTTCACATATGCCGGCCTCTCCATAACAGCCTTTCCACTCAAAACAAATCCTCCACTGTACGGGAATGCGAAATACTCGGCCACATGTACCCTTGTCTCTAGGAAAAATTGTTTTACATCCAAGAAGGTACCACCTTCAAACTTTGTCGTTTTCATTCAACTGGGATATCTTAGAATTTGTTTTTAAAATGGAGTTAGAGATCCCTTTACGACGTAGTAAATCGTTAAGCAAATTTTAGGATAAGTGGGATTTGAATTTGAGTGAATACTTATACTGTTTGAATATTTCAGTATCTGTCTTCAATTCTGAACACAGGGAATCAGGCTTACAACCGATGCCAAACCGTTTCACTAAAACAGGTGATGATAGTTTTAAAATTCATTCCCTCTGCACATAATAGGCCAAGCACATAGCACCATGAAACACAGATAAGCAAATGCTGGCATGCCCTCAAAACACAAAAAAGCATAGAGGACACTGCATGTTGGACTTTAATAGCTTGCTCCCTATCCTTAATTCAATCTTATTAGCCTTTGCTTTGCTTTGTTATTGGTGCAAGGGCTGAAAGGTTGGCATAGGGGTCCCTTTCCTGTCTGTTTTCTGATATATGTTGTAAGCCCATGCTCCCACCTGCCTTATTTTGTCCACTTCTGCTTGACATCTCCTTCTCAATTTTGGGATAGAGGTTCTCCTTTCTACTAAAACTGTTTTCTGTTGGTTCAAGTCATTTCCTTTCTTATCTTCTCGTCTTTGGCATATTCAGGATTCACAAGATCATGTAGACATACTTCTTAATTCATTAATGCTGTCCATATTGTTTGAGCTTTGTAAGTTGAACTCTACATTTAACTTCTTTTTGTTTCTAATCAAAAGGAAATATGAAATTATAGAGCTAAATTAGATATAGCTGTCCTTCTTACAAATGAAGAAGGATGTACATTTAGAGAATCAGATTGGAGACATCTAAACAACAGATTCATGCAAAACAGAAAGGCAATGCTTGATTGATTGCTGTCGCTGCTATCTTTCAAAATTTTAATGGAAACTCTAAGTTAAGCTCAAGTTACAATTTGTTTATGGCATTTACTGATTGATTCTTACCAACTTTGCCTATTTAATACAAAACTTTATGTTTTGAGGTTTCACTTATAGTTGGATTAGGTTTAAGCGACTCATACAATTAATATATCATATTTGAATTCAAAACTTGAAGACAATAAGTTATGAATCCTATTTTAAAGTAAGAGACATAGATATCCCTTATAATTTAAGAAACTTAAAAAAAAACTCCTTAATTTTTAAAATTCTCTAAAAAATTCTTTTCATTTTTTAGTTTTTCAAAAAAATCTCTTCTCTTAAACTTTGATTTAAAAATAACAATAAAACACCAAAATACTATTTACATGACTATCCAATATATGTTTTAAACTCTATCCAAACTAATTAAATCTAACTCAAAGTAATAATTTATTGTAATTATATTAAATTATTAATTTAAATTAATTTTAATTTGTACGAGTTGGATTTAAGAATTAAACTGAGTTAATATATTAGTGACATTTAATTAGTTCAATATGATGTTCATACTATGTGTATTTTATTGTTATTTTTTAGTTAAAGTCTAACAGAAGGGTTTTTTTTGAAAAACTAAAAATTATACAGAGTTTTTTTGAGAATTTTAAAATCAAAGAATTTTTAATTTTTTTAAACAACATGAAATATCTATATATAAAGTGACTTATAGATGAAAATAAGGTAAAATATCTATAAATTTGACCTTATTTTTATATATAAGTCACTTTATTCTTATATTTTTTCAATAGAAGATTACTGCTCTTGTAAATTTCCAAAAACTATTTGCCTATAAAGTTTGTGGTAAATTTTTATTCACAAAAAGGTCTCAAGTTAAATTCTTCTTTCTCTAAGTTAAATTCTTTTCTCTTAGGAAACAGCTAAATGAAGGATATATTTATTATATGTTCAGGGAAATGTTAAAAGATGAACAAGCTTTGGTTTCAACCAGTGCCTTTTAGAAAAGGTAAGAAACACGTACGGGAAGGTCAAAGATTTAGTTGCATAATTTATATTAACTAAATATGACAATATTAAAAGGTTTATAAGCGATAAGGTTAATTATCTAAATGATTAGTTTTAGACTTTTAGTCATTTTTATAATGGTTGACCCAAGCCCAATTATTGATAGTGGACTCTATACTCTGCTCAAATTAAAAACATTTATTATGGTATTAAAGCAGGTTTGGTCTAGATTATTAATTTTTCGGTTGTCTATCTGAATGTCTAGTCCCAGCTGCCCGATCTGATTACCACTGCGTTTATTTCAAGTGACAATTGGATGTCCAATCTCAGTTGCACTTGAGGGGGAGTGTTAGAGTATCTCATACTGATTAAACATGAAAATGTTAAAGGGTTTATAAGTGGTAAGAGTCAACTATCCAAATGATTAGTTTGTTGAAATTTTGGATAAAAAAATAGGAAAAAGTAAGTAAGAAAGATCGATATATTTTCTGTGTGTTATATAAATTTATTCTATTTGATCATGCCTTTATATAGGCTTACAGAAAAACTGAAAATAAAAAAATCTTCAATAGAAACAGATATTTTGGCCATAACAAGTAGAATAATATCAGGAAACTACCCTACCAAAATCTGGAAGATTAAAATAGCTTAAAGATTAATTAAGATTTTGAATCAACTTTCTAACATAGTTTTAGTTATCTTGACAATATTTAACCCAAATTTATTTTTAATAGATTCTGTCCATATTAAAAATTCTAATAATCGTGCGAGCAGCCTTGATGATATCTATGAATTAGCTGTAACCATTTAAATTTCGATGTTTTCTTAAATGTAAAATAAAGAGATCTAACATAAACTCCAGTTCTTACGTTGGCTTGTTGTCAACGGAAATAGCAGTTTTTACTCGGTTAGGCACAAAGTAAGCTTAACAGAAAAAAAAAAGAAAAGAAGAAATACTGAAAATACATATTAGGTGTACAAGTATATGAACTCAATCAACACCAGTTCCAGAGATTTTTTGTGGTTGGAGGATTTATATATCGGAATCAACTATAGCATAAAGTGATCCCAGAAAGAAAGCATTGTTCCTTTGGATATACTTGCTGCTTTTCTTGCATGGACTTGTATATATACACATTCTAACAGTGTGTGATTTTATAACAGGTTCAAGTTACTGGTCATTGCAGGACCAAATCTCCTTTGGAACACGTCCATCTACAGTTGACATGCAAGTAATGCATGCCAGTTAATGTTGCCTTTGCCAAAGGAGATTTGTCCTGCAATTATTCTGTAACTATCTTCGGAATGATACAGCAAGTTTAGCTTTATATCTGTTGCATGAAAGGGGAAGCACTTATATTGTCTCAAGTTCCAAATGGTTAACACTTACACGCTCTTTTCCTTTGAATAAAATAGCATCTCCTTATATATGAGTTTCTGCATTATAGGTTCTACATCTTCTTCCTCGATCAATAGTTATGAGAATTTCTTTTCAGATAATGTTGACATTTTCATGACTTTACATCTCACATGCTGACTAATCGCTGTCATTTATTTCAGGAACAATGGAAATCATGTCATCTAATGAAGATGTACTAAATTCCAGTTTTCTGGTTGTGTAATTTTATGCAGTAATTTTCAGCTGCTTCAATTGCAGGGTGAGGTGAGCTTTGTGAAAAGGAGTGCCTTCTACTATATATGCTGATGAATTTATACAGCAATTATAATTATTTTTTCTGGAATATTTAAATTGATAAGAAAAGACAGCCAGAGATTCAGATCATGGATCCTTTTAATAAACATGACTCCAAATCTACCATGAAGATTTCAAGCCAGAAAACTGATAAAAGGTACTAAAAGCAGTCTATTTGCCTGCAGAAATATTCAGATTTCTTGGGAAGTTTATTTTTTGTACTTACCATTAAATAAAGAAAAGAATGAGACAATCATGTGCCAAAACCATTCGATAGTCACAGACTCACAGATCTGTTCATCTGTGGTAATAAGATAAAAATAGCAGCTTTTCCTTGATGTCAACAGGCATAAAAGCACAAGGAGTACTTAAAACTTTCTGCATCCAAGCAACACAATGGTATAACTTAGCATTTGCTATTAAATGAACTAAGTGAATATACATGGAAATTACTTGTTCCCGAGGTGTCAAGTTTCTCTCGTACAAAAAAAGGGTCAGGATTTCAACGTCATCCACGTGGCAATTTAATATGTATTCGTAGTAAGACCTTGCATCCATCTGGCAAACGCTAGCTGAAGGTTCAGCACTCAGCTACCCCTATCATCACCAGTTGATTTTGTGCTTCTTATTCGCATATGCTATGGGATAATACCTTTACATATATTCTCTTCATCATTTTTCGGTCCTGTCCTCATTATTTCTTTTTAGCACCATAGTCTCTGATCTTTTTCTTCCCTTTATTTTTACTAAAGTTCAAGAAACGAAGTCTAAATTGTTGACTCTTTGAGTTGGATGGAAAACATGAATGACAAATATGGCTCTAATTGTTTATTATTGAGGGAACTGAAAAGCAACATCTGTTAACAATTCACGACGAAGGGAGATGAATTATTAGAAAAAGGAGCTAATTATATGATAATTATTTTAGTGATTCTTGGAGTCATCATGATTATTATTACTTAGTTATCTCTGACTCATAACATACACATAGTAATATACGAAACACATGGTAAAAATTTACCCAAATATATATTAAGATGGTAAAAAAGATTCTTAGGTCATTGTTAAAAGAACGAAGCCCAAGGTGACGACAATGCAAAAATTAGATGACCTTCATAATATACCACTCGAATCACTCCTTACCTATGAGATGAGATTGAAGAGACTCAGGAAGAGGAGGCTACACTTAAAAAGGAAATATATAGCCTATGTAACCATAAAGAATGAAACTGAAGAAGAAGAAGAGCTTTACTTAGTGAAAGTGATGATGACGATGTCCGAATTAACACTAACTAATAGTTCATAATATGACTTCTTCAACCCCAGTGAAATTAAATAACATGGTGAAGTCCTCATATGATAGTTATGTTGGGAAATCGGGTCCGGATCTGATCCGAACCGCAGCGGAATAATCACGAAACGTTTTCATGATTTTTGATTTCCCGAAAACCAAGATCTATTTAATTCTATAAAA
>JAOTAY010000002.1:35842114-35864134 GCA_025629805.1 Erythroxylum baracoense | reverse complement strand
AGAATAATGGGGATGTCTATATCTTCCTCCATGTCAAGGACTAAGAAATCCACCGGGAAGATAAACTTCTCGACCTTGACCAATACATCCTCGATGATTCCCCTCGGATAAGTGATTGACCTATCTGCTAGTTGAAGTGAAATACTAGTAGGTTTGGGCTCTGCCAATCCTAACTTCCTGAAAATAGAAAGAGGCATTAAGTTAATGCTCACACCCAAATCCATTAAAGCCCTATCTATATGTAAATCACCAATAACATAAGGAATAGTAAAACTCCCTGGATCTTTAAGCTTCGGTAGTAGCTTTCTCGACAATATGGCTGAACACTCCTCATTCAACTTTACCGTGGCATATTCCTCAAGCCTCCTCTTATTAGACAAAATTTCTTTCAAAAACTTAGCATAAGAAGGCATCTGTGCTATGTCCTCAACAAAAGGAATGTTTATATGCAACTTTCTAAATATCTTGAGAAAACGACCAAATTGCTTATCTAGCTGCGTACCTTTCAACCTTTGAGGATAAGGAATCCGAGGTCTTACTGGATGTGTGATGGGGTCTGCAAATAACCTTGGATGATCCTCCTTTTCAGCTGGTGCTTCCTTGGCCTCCTTGTCACTTTCCCAACTCTCTTCTTCTTCACTCTTTTCCACTTCTTTATCCTTCTGCTTCTCCTTAACTTCTTCAAGCTGTCTGCCACTTCTCAATAAAATTGCCTTTTCATGTTCTCTTAGGTTGGCTTCAGTAGTGCTAGGCAACGAACCCGGAGGTCTTTCCTTGAACAAACTTGCAATTTGACTTATCTGATTCTCCAAATTTTTGATAGAAGATTCTTGGTTCTGCATCCTAACCTCAGTAGTGGAAATGTACTTCGAGAGTAGCTCTTCGAGATTAGATTTCTCTATTGGTGTAGGATTAGGAAGCTTGAAACCAGGAGGTGGAGGTGGTTGTCTCTAAACATTGGATGATTGTGGTTGTGCCACTTGATCATTCCGCCAAGAGAAATTTGGATGATTCCTCCACCCTGGGTTGTAGGTGTTAGAATATGGATCCCCTCGTTGTCTGTTATAATTGCCTACATAATGGGCTTCTTCTTTCTCTTGAGCAAAAGGATTCCCAACTTGACACTCAGAAGATGCATGGAAATCTCCACCACAATGCTCGCATATGGCACAACTCCTCAATGAAGAACTAGCTCCTCCTTTTACAATGTGCATCAGATTATCTAGCTTTTTTGTCAAAACATTCATCTAAGCTAATAAAACAATTGTATTTTCTACTACACGAGCTCCTGTAAGTCATCTGGTATGCTTTTCTGTATGATATTGAAAGCTGCTAGTGGCCATCTCATCAATCAACTTGTAAGCCTGATCTGGTGTCTTTCTCATTAAACTACCTCTTGATGCATCATCTATGGTACTCCTGGTTAATGGGGTCATTCTTGTATAAAAAGTGTTAACCTGCTGCCATGTGGAGAACCCATGACTAGGGCACTATGTCAACATATCTCGAAATCATTCCCAAGCTTCATATAGGCTTTCATTTTCATATTGGGCGAAGGAAGTAATCTCATTCTTTATCTTTACAATCTTTTCAGGAGTAAAAAATTTAGCTAGAAATAATTTCATCATCTCATCCCATATAGTAATCGATCCTGACTGCAAACTAGCCAACCATGCTTTGGCCTTATCCCTTCAAGAAAATGGGACTAATCTTAATCTCATCGCATCATCCGATACTCCATTCTACTTGAACAAATCATAAATATCCAAAAGGTCTCCAAATGGATGTTTGGATCCTCCAAAAGTAATCCTCCAAACTGAGATGCTCTCACTATGGATGTAATGCTGTGAGGAATCTCAAAACTTGCAGCTGTGATCATCAACCTTATAATGAGAGGCATGGGTCTATTGTTGTGGCCCATAGTCAAATCTATCATAGTCAACTCCTTTCTCTCTTCAAGACATGCTATCAGCCTCTCATCGTGTTGTTCCATTTCTACAAACTGCTCTTCTCTAATCCCTTCTTCTGTGTTACTATTTTGAGCCAATCCGGTTTCCTTGCATAACCCTCGAGCAATTTTTTCAATCTTAGTATCAAGTAGCAAATTCTTGGGCTTTTGACCACGAGTGACCATAAACAAAATGAAATAAATAAATAAAAAATAGAGCTAAGAATTGAAAATAAAACACACCAAATTAAAGCAATCAAGCAAACAACTAAAATACACAAATAAACAACGAAACAAGAATTAAATTTGAGACAATTAATACCGCTAATCTAATAACTCACAATAAGGGATATCCCTGGCAACAAGGTCAAAAACTTGTTACGGTCTAAACAAAGCAATATACATTAAATTCTATCTAGACTAACTAGAGGTAAGTGTACGTCGTCGACAATTAATGTAAAACGGTAAGAACCAGATATTGTACCCAAGAGATTCCAACATGCAAGACAATTAAATTAAATGATGCAAAATTACTCAGACGATCAAGAATTGATTGATTTAAAAATGAAATAAAATAAGTGAATTAAGGAAATATGCTTGATACAAAATATGAACTAAATGCGACTAAACTTAATCAAATGACAAAAATTGGCTAAGGTGTCAAATTTCAATTGGATTGGACATTAAAAATTGTAACGGTGGATTAATCTAGGAATTACTTTACTTAAGCAAGTCGAACCCAATGTTCATAGGAATTCCGTTCTCTTCTAAATCTGAGTTACCCGCTTAGTTTATAGATAATTTAGAATAAAAGGCATTTAATACCAGAAGCCTAAAATTAAGTTCGTTAATCCTAGGTATCCTCACACAAGATCCTAAGGTTGGTCTACACTTTAGTCTCAAGTATATTGCTTGGTTAATTTTTTGACAAATTAAATCCCATTGGTTATGACATTCAATCATCTAAGGCCTTAATCTAGGTGATCAAGCTAAATTAGGAATAAAAAATGCATTCAATCAAGCAAAAACCAATACCACAAAAATTGTCTTAATCCAATATTAATTCTAACCTTAACCAAAAACAAAATTACTCATACATATCCATCAATGTAACACAAATCATAGTCATAGTGTATAATTGCGTTAAGTAAATCCACAAGAATTAAAATAAATAAGGAATAAAAATAAATTAAATCCCAACAAAACCGTAGCTGCTGGGATTGAAAAGCTTTGGCCAAGTCGCTGTCTTCTTTTGAGGCTTGCGTGAATGGAGACTAATTATGTTGTTGGAGGGTTGCATTGCTGTGTTGTCGGATGAAGGTTAACTTGATAAATAATTAGTTGTGGTCCACTCCTATTCACACACGTTCCTTTTCCACCGCCAACTCTTGCTTTTGTTTCACTGTAACGCTAGTCTCCTTTCTTCCTTGTTCATTGATGTGACTAATAACATTATTGGTTCACCTTTTTGCCACTTTATTCACTCATGTTCCTTCTTTTTCACTCCATATTGAATATGTATTGAATGGCCCTCTAGCTGCTGCTTTCTTCATCTTTTGTATTGAATGATGTTTTCAAAGGGTTTTTGGTCCACCCTTTATCAAAATATGCCCTCCTCGTTTTTCTGCCGCCGCCACTGCTCGTTTCTCTTTGGTTCTTGTTCTATCTTTGGCTGCAGCTCTCTCCTTCCATTGACACACTACCGCTGCTCATGCTATCTCCTCCTATTCATGCACAGCTGCTAGCTTCGATCTCTTCTTTTCACACCTTCCAGCTACTTTTCTCTTCTCTGTATTGATGATGATTTTTTATTAAGGTTTTTGGTCCACCTCCTTTTACACCCAATCAAGCCTGCCAACTGCTCTCTTCTTTTCTCTTCTAGCTATATTCTTTTGTCTCTTATGCATTGAATGTCCATCAGTTCATACCCTCCCTTGTCTACTGCCGCCAATGCTTCTTGTTTCTATCTGTTACATTACTCTCATCTATTTTGTTTTTTTTGGTATGTCCAGCCTCTCTATCATGGACACTACCCTCCTTCCAATGCCGCCAGCTATCTCCTTCTTTTCCCAGCCTTCACATTGTTGTTTTATTCTATTTTCATTGCCTCCAGCCTTCACTTTACTCTCATGCTCCTCACTCTTTCTTTATCTTTTTCGCTGTCCTCTCTTCCAACGCACCACTCTTTCTTCCCTTTGCTCTTCTTTCTTAACGCAGTCTTCTCTTTTTCAACATGCTCATGCTACTCTCTTTTCTCTGTTGCTCTCTTTCTGTGTGTCACCAAGCTTCTCTCTATTTCATTTATTTATATCATGACATAATCAAAGTCTTCACGCACAAAAACCCTTCTTCTTTTGGCTGAAACGTTTTAGGTCTTGGGCTGCTACGTTTTCGTTTTTGTTTGTGTCCAACTTCCTTACTTTGTACTTTAAATTATTTCAAACCCAATATGTGCGTCAAACAAATAACTCTTAATTAGTGTAATTTAAACATTAAATGGACAACATTTTAGTAAATTATGTATTTAAAATCAATGTAAAATGCCCATTAACAAGTGTCAATGTATAGTTGAAGATCTCCATCTAATTGGGTCATTTGATCTTTTAGTGATTTATATAAGGATTGGACTTGTGAGGAGACTGTATCGACTAGTTATTAAGTAGCCTACGTTTGTTGATGCAACCCATCAAGTTTGAAATCAATCTGTCTAAGGACTTCATTTTGGGCTAAAGCATTATCAGTTGTTAGTTGAAAGTTTCATTAATAAGATTGAATGTCATAGTTTTATGAGATGTTATGCCTTTAGTACGAATATAAGGGTTAGAGATAACCCTAGTATTGTTGTTAGTGCATCTCTCCAATATAGGCTAGTCTTCTTCATATGGTTTAATCATCATACAAGGGATCAAAGGAATTGTGTCAATTGGAGATTGACTTTAAATGAAACAAATGTTCCTTATCAACACCTTTGAGTAATTCTTAGAGATTTCTTAGTCTTGGTCTTAGGTTTTTAATCCCAATCTAAGGCTTAGAATCAGGATCATGATCATCTTGATGATAGGAGAGTTGTAGAGAAGGATGAAAATGATGGATTTTTCTAAGTTGTTATCTTTGTTTGTTGTTCTTTTTCCTTCATCGCCGATTATAAAACACATCGTTAGATTCTTAATAATTAATTTATTTAATATTAAATTAAAAAATTAAAAAATTAAACAGACTTTTTTTCATCAAAAATTTCCCCTTCTCACCGCGAACTCTATTTGAACTTAGAGTATTAAGAAAATCATTAGACAGATTGAATCCTCATTAACCAGTTCAAACTAATACTAAATTCTATTGTTACTGTTAGATATATGGTATATATCTTCTTATTTTGTTTTGGAATATTTATTATTAATTGGACCTATAAGATATTAATTGGATTGTTAGGATATATGTTATATATCTTTTATTTAGTTTTGGCATCTTATTTATTAATTGGACATATAAGATATTAATTGGATAATGACTTAGATTCAAAAAGCTACTAGTGATAATCTTCTAGTTGTGATAGAGTTCTATCTCTAATTGATATGTATCTTGGCAAGATATGCTGGTGAATATCATGTATGATTCTATCCATAAAAGATGTGCGTCTTGTGTGGGAGTCAAAAAATTTGGGAATCTTGAAATAAACAGTGAAGTGGGACTCTATGTGCTTGTGTGGATTGTGCACATTTTTTATCAACAACCGAAGAAAAATCTTAATTGGGTAAAGGAACAGAGTACTGGTGGTGTGCGTTAATTATTGATTAAAAAAAACACTATGACCGTATGTATGTCTAATCGGAATCTATGGTAAAGAGGAGTTACAATGGTGCAATAGGTGTATCATTAAGTGCATAGTGAGGAATTAATTGATTTGGAAGACATATATATACTACATCATTAATGTGCTCCTAATGAGGTTGAGCTACTTTGCGTACTGCTTCTCCGTGAGTGTTACTTCTCTGTGTGCGTATTTCTTCTCTGCTCATTTCTTGTCCATGCGTGTTGCTTCAGTACTTTCCTTTGAAGGATGATGATTCCTTCAAGCTGGTTGTAGTGTATTATGTGCGTAAAAGGCTAGTGGACTTCTTACTTGATTGATCTCTCCACCTTCAAGAGCTATATAAATATGGATTCAATACAACTTGTTTGTCATCATATCAATGGACGGTAGTTTAGAGTATTGTGTGATTTTGCCAATTTTCATCAACAATTTTCAGATCCATTTTAGAGGAGCAGAACCCATCAGGAAGTTGTTCTTTTTTATCTCAAGTGAATTCGTCTTTATTTCTAGTTATTTTAAATCACTTGAGTTGTTTGTTTAATTATCTTTATTATTAAACAGTAAGTGTAAATCCTCTGTTAAGGTTACTACGAGCTGTCGTACTACTGGGTGTAAAAATCTTTCACGAAAAGTGAGGTTGAGAGATAGTGTTAAGGGTTGAATGGTATCAGCTCATTAAAGCCTTGGGTAAATCTATTATACTTCGGTGAAAGTAATTAAGTTGGGTGAGAGCCCTGTAGATGTAGGCAAGGAGTGCCAAACTGCGTTACTAAATTTCTGGTGTTATTTGTTATTTTACTTTTGATTGTTTTTGTTTTAGTTTATGCTAGAGATGTCCACAGTAAAATTGGAAAGTTTGCGAAAGTACTATCCCCTCCGGTTTTTCAATTGGTATCAAAGCAAGGTCACCGATTCAGAACTTGGTAGCAAGTTGGTGCATATTCTTGTTTCGCGAACATGGCTACTAGAGAGGGTGCATCGATCACCAGACCACCACTGTTGGATGGTTCCAATTATCCTGCATGGAAATCACGGATGATGGTCTTTATTCAGGCATAGGGAACAAAAACATGGAACTCGGTGTTACATGGCTGGACGTATCCGATGATTACTAATGATAAAGGAGAGATAGTTCTAAAAGATCCTTTTGAATGGATAAGGGTCGAAGAAGTGAGGCACTTGGAAACTCACAAGCAATGTGTGCAATTTTTAGTGCTGTTGATGAAGGACGCTTCTCAATGATATCGGCCTGTGAGTCAGTTAAAGAAGCGTGGGATACGTTGCAGATTATTTATGAAGTGTCCAAATCTATGATAGCGTCAAGACTACAAATGTTAGTTGTGAGGTTTGAAGAACTGAAGATGGATGAAAATGAAACCATCGGGGACTTTCATGAAAGGTTGCGAGATATAGCAAATCAGGCGCATCAACTCTGAAAAAAATATTCTGATTAGAAACTTGTCAAGAAGATGTTGAGATCACTGCCACCAAGATTTATTCCAAAAATTGCAGCAATAGAGGAAGCCCATGACATTAATGATCTATTATTGGAGAAGGTAATCGAAATTCTTACAAATTTCGAAATGAATTTTTTAAGGGGTAAGCAAAGAGAAGCTAAGGATTGGCATTACAGGTTAAAACTCAAAAAGGTGAAAGAAAGGTGAAGAGAATCAAATGTTATAAATGTCAAGGTTTCGGGCACGTTCAACCAAATGTGCTAATACTTTGAAGAAGAGAAAAGGATAATCCTTTACTGGCACTTGGAGTAAGAATGAATCCGAGAGTGAAGATGGTAGTGAAGAAGAAATCACTAATGATGCTATATTAGTTACTTTACATAGCAAAAGTCCAGTTACTTGTTTAACAGTAACCGAGAAGGAAGTAACTGAAGATGAAAAAGTACGAAAATCAAAAAATTTTGGGAAAAACACAAATGATTCAACTCAAAGCTCGATTTTAGATTATGACAGTGATGAAAATGGTTCAAGTGAGAAAAAGGAGAACATTTACATGGCTTACGAATTAATGTACAAAAAAATGGGTGAAAATATGTAGAAAGAATGAAAGGTTGAAGGAAGAGAATCTCTCCATAAAGAACACAATCCAAGAGTTAGAAAAGAAATTGACGTTGACGTCAGATGAGCTTGGTGAAGTTAGAATGAAATTGGTAAGTACTGAAAAGGGATTGAGAATGTTGAATGAAGGCACAGAAAAACTAGAAAAGTTAATAGAAATCGGTAAGGTTAAAGGGGATCTTCAAGGCATCGGTTACAAAGGTGAGTGCTCTAAAATGAATAAGAAGAAAGATGACATATCCAGATCTGTCCAAGAAGAAACTTCGAGAAGGAATCGAAGATTTATACCCACATGTCATTTTTTCAGAGTCATCGGGCACATAAGGCTGAGATGCTATAAGATGTTACAAATGTTGTTTCAAAGAAGCCAAAATCAAAGGACCTTATATCCCTCATATAAATTTCAAAATCAACCTTCAGTATCGAAATCCACTTGGGTTAGAAAGAGTCAAGGACAAGTACAAAGATAGAGTGAAGGAAAAACAAGAAAGTGTCCAGATTTACAGTTAGTTACTGCTTTTGAAGCAACTGTTCAAACTGAGGATAAGTCAGTTACTTCAGATGAAGAAATCAATTAGATAGTTGATGACTGAGATAATGTAATGAGAAATAATCCCAGGTTTGAATTTCTTCGAGGAGCATCGGGACTGTGTGTGCTTTACATTTTTGAAGTATAGTTTGTTGTTATTTATTAAAAAAACAAAAAAGGGAAAGAAAAGTCAAAAAATTGTTTTCTTTAGCTCTTCCTTAGTTTTTTGTTGCCATTATTGTCTCATCTTTTTAGTAGTTTGCATTGTGACTTCTATTTGGCTCCACCGAAGACTCTTCAACTCTCTCATCAGTATGGTCTCTCTCTCTCACTACACTGACAACATTCTTCTTTATTTGTTTAGGTTTATGAATTTGATCAGTCTTATAAAGATGGAATTGAAGTAAGTAATGATATGTTGGCATGTGTATTGACTGATGGTGGATTGTCATCTTGGCATGCTTATGATTCTTCCGCTGCACCTATTGTTGAATATCATGATTATAAGTGTTGATACTGTTTTGTCCTATGGGAGAGACATCAAATTGTTTATGGTGAATGGTCCACTTAGGGGGAGATTTCAAGGTATATGGGTGACTATTCATCTTAATTTTTCGCATCTTTTTGTCCCAAGGGGGAGAAACTTAGATGATTGGATAAACTTGATGTTTTTTAGAACTTGATGTTTGATTAAGGGGGAGTATTTGTCATATGAATTGTGAATTTGATACTTATATGCCTATTTATGTTATTTAGGGGGAGTTTCATATTTGTGAAAAACAATACCAAAAAGGAGGAGACTGTTAGGATATATGTTATATATCTTTTATTTAGTTTTGGCATCTTATTTATTAATTGGACATATAAGATATTAATTGGATAATGACTTGGATATTAAAAAGCTACTGGTGATGATCTTCTAGTTGTGATAGAGTTCTATCTCTAATTGATGTGTATCTTGGCAAGATGTACTGGTGAATATCATGTATGATTCTATCCATAAAAGATGTGCGTCTTGTATGGGAGTCAAAAAATCTGGGAGTCTTGAAATCAACAGTGAAGTGGGACTCTATGTGCTTATATAGATTGTGCACATCTTTGATCAACAATCGAAGAAAAATCTTAGTTGCATAAAGGAATAGAGTGCTAGTGATGTGTGTTAATTGTTGATTAAAAAAAACAATGCGACTATATGCATGTCTAATTGGAAGCTATGGTGAAGAGGAGTTACGGTGGTACAGTGGGTGTATCATTAAGTGCATAGTGAGGAATTAATTGATTTGGAAGACATATATATAATACGTCGTTGATGTGCTCCTAGTGAGGTTGAGCTACTCTGCACACTGCTCCGTGAGTGTTGCTTCTCTGTGTGAGTATTGCTTCTCTACTCATTGCTTGTCCGTGCGTGTTGCTTCAGTACTTTCCTTTGAAGGACGATGATTCCTTCAAGTTGGATGTAGCGTATTGTGTGTGTAAAAGGCTGGTGGACTTCTTACTTGATTGATCTCTCCACCTACAAGAGCTATATAAATATGGATTCAATGCAGCTTGTTTGTCAACAAATCAATGGATGGTAGTTCAGAGTACTGCGTGATTTTGCCAATTTTCATCAACAACTTTTAGATCCATTTCAGAGGAGTGGAACCCATCGGGAAGTTGTTCTTTTTTATCTTAAGTGAATTTGTCTTTGTTTCTAGTTATTTTAAATCACTTGAGTTATTCGTTTAATTATCTTTATTATTAAATGGTGAGTGTAAATCCTCTGTTGAGGTTAGTGTGAGGCCATCGTACTACTGGGTATGAAAATCTATCACGAAAAGTGAGGTTAAGAGAAAGTGTCAAGGGTTGAGTGGTGTCATTTAAGTAAAGCCTTGGGTAAATCTATTGTACTTTGGTGAAAGTGATTAAGCTGAGTGAGGGCCCCGTAGACGTAGGCAAGGAGTGCTGAACTGCGTTACCAAATTTTGATGTTATTTGTTATTTTACTTTTGATTGTTTTTGTTTTCGTTTGTGTTAGAGACGTCTACGGTAAAATTAGAAAGTTTGCAAAACTACTATCCCCTCCAGTTTTTCATGGATAATGATAGCTAATAATGTATCTCTAATTGATGTGTATCTTGGCAAGATATAGTGTGGATCATGAGTGCGCGGCTGAAGGGGGCATTGTTAGACTTTCTGTGTCAAGTGTTAATTGATTTTCGGTGTAAGGTGTGTGTTTGGTGTTATATAGGTGTTCATTGGCTGTTTTGATGTTGGCTGCACATTAGTGAGATTTTTTTTGGTGGTGAACTTGTTTGTTTTGTGTAAGCTTTTGGTTGTAGGACCTAGGTGACGTTAATCTTTTCTATAGTTGCAATTGGATGTATGGGAGTGCAGCTGTGTTTTGATTTTATCTTTGCATGAATCAACTTAGAAATTTCATTTTATGCTTCAACGTCTTTCCTTCGTGAAAGCATTCCTTAAGATAGTCTATTTGGATTTATAACTAATTGGTTATTAGAAGAACTCCACCTCATGAAGACTCTTTGAGCATCTTGTGACCAAAGGGGCTAAAGTTTCTATTGCCTTGGGTGTGCTTATTGGCTAGGTTGTTGATGGAGATTTTGGTGCATCTATGATTTTGCTTTTGACATTGCGTGAATCAGCTGTCCATATTTCTAACTCTTCAACGTCAAATTGTTAATGGCATTTTAAAGATTCACGACTGAAAGTAAGGCGCAAAATCCCAGCAACTGACTATGACAATTTACTTGGTGAACTACTTCAGATCTGTCTTAGAAGGAGCTGAATTTATTGGGAAGTTGTTCCTTCCTATCTCAAGTGTTTTTCGATTTTGTTTCTAGTTATTTTAATCACTTGAGTTGTTTGTTAATTATTTGATTCATGTCTTTCATTAAAAGTTCTTAAGAAAAATCCTCTGTTGAGGTTAACACGAGTCGGTTGT
This sequence comes from Erythroxylum baracoense, assembly GCA_025629805.1. Lineage (NCBI taxonomy): Eukaryota > Viridiplantae > Streptophyta > Magnoliopsida > Malpighiales > Erythroxylaceae > Erythroxylum > Erythroxylum baracoense. The sequence goes on along the minus strand of JAOTAY010000002.1, from coordinate 35,852,827 downwards.
GTTATTAGGTGTGAAAATCTTTCACGAAAAGTAAGGTTATGAGATAGTGTCAAGGGTTAAGTAATGTCGGCTTAGTAAAGCCTCGGGTAAATCTATTGTACTTCAGTGAAAGTATTAAGCTGGATAAGGGCCCCGTAAACTTAGGGAAGGTGTGCTGAACTGCGTTAACAAATCTCAGGTGTTGATCTATTTAATTTCACATTTATTTTTCTGTTTTCATTTGTACTAAAAAATTAACAGCAGTTGATATAGTTACTTTATATCTAATAACCGATAGATACAGTTATAAGTAACTGGGGCAGAGCTTTACAAGTAACTGCGGCCAAATTAAAGTTTGCGGCACACCTACTGCTACGGTTTTTCAGTTACCAAATGTATGATGAGCAAAATGAATGTGAACTGACAAAACTGCCAGAGCCACAATAAGAAAGTTAATTGGCAAGGCAAGACAATAGGGAGATTATGTAATTTCACATTGCTTTGTTTTTTATTTCCCTTTAAATATTATTCTATTACAGGATATAGCATCAACCAATCCAAGGCCAGAAAACCCATTTAACTCCTCGACAAGCCAACAAGGCACTTTAACACAAATCATTTTATTCACCCAGCATCGCCACTCCTAATAGGTAGAGAACTTGATGTCTGTTAGCTACCTTTCCACTTTGCTTGAGAATCAAAATGCAGTGCATCAGTTGATAAAATCCTATAGACCGCTCCTTGCTTCATCAGAGAAAGAAACGTTGTGGGCCGATGTGGAGAGAAGGACGAGGAAATTTTGAAGGAAAAAAAAGATTATGTTTAGGTTTTTTTTTCTTTTTAAATTCAATATTTTAATATTAAATAATTTATTATTGAGGTCAATAACTAATTATACTTGACATTTATGTAAAATTATCATAATTGACGTAATTTGTTACATCAGTTTTATTAACAGAGAATATTCGAAAAATAAATTTAAAGTTTGAATATTTTGTATCCACTTTTTTAAATTTGAATTAAAATTATCAAATTTAATAAAGTTTAAGATTTTTTTATATTTAACTTTAAAAAGTATACTAAATATAATCGATTAAATTTCTTTGGGTTTTATTGATACAAAATAATAATTATCTTGTAATAAATCTTCTTTTGTGAAACTCATGATTTATTACATTAGTTCCTAATATATGCATACAGAGAAAAGATAGCTCAATGGTAGTCCTTGGCTTTAGGCACAAGCTGTGCATATTTCAGTATTTTGCTTCACTATTTCGAATGAAATTCTATATATGGCAAACATCAGATGGCAGTTACTTGGAATAATTGCGAGACTGATACATGGTTTCACTTGGTCATTCTAATATAAGCATTTCACTAAGCTATTATAGTACGTCCCAATTATATTAGAGAAATTACAAATAAAAATAAGGTTAGGATTAAGGATTTGAATGATGGTTAGTGTGGCAATCATGCTCAATGTGAGCAAATTTGCAGTTATAGAAATTGCAATGAATTGACGTAGAAGTCGTGATAAACCCAACCGTGAAACGTTATTTAAACCATGAATGTGAACACTTTTCCAGTTATAGAAATTGCAGTGAATTGACATAGAAGTCATGACAAAGGCTTTGAATGATGGTTAGTGTGGCAATCATGGTCAATGTGAACACGTTTGCAGTTATAGAAATTGCAATGAATTGACATAGAAGTCATGAAACGTTATTTAAACCATCAATGGGTTGAAAACCGAGACAAGCCTGCATGATCTAGAAGCAATATGTATATAAAACTCTTCAAGATGTTTCAATTATCATTTTTTGGCTTCATCACCAATAAGTTGTCATTTTCTTTCTTTCTCTTTTTTTTGATGATTAGATTATGGTAAAACTCTTGACACCGATAGGAATCTTAATCTGACGACAAATGGATAAATTCGAGGGGAGACTTAGAAAATTTGCCATTTATATCAATTAATTAATTAAGTCTTTTGCCGGTCCTGATGATCTTCTGTTACACCCTTTGCATGGATGATGGAACGCTTAGTAGATAAAAATAGATGTTACATCATACTTCATTGTCGTTGAGGTGATATTGATCTTGACATGGATAAGTAAATAAATTGACAGCAAGTGTTAGACTACCAAAAGGAAGGGCAATTGTAAAATGGTGATAACAAAAAAAAAAGAAAGATAATTAATTTGAAGAATCCTACATATAGGTATTGACATGTTTCATTAAGAACCTCTGGCTGTACATTGTTAAACACTTCCTTTAATTATCAGGGGGCCGAGGTCGTACTGAAAGCTTAAAGGAACTCTAGCTTTTAACGACAATCTTTCGACTCCAAAACTATTATATTGCAACTTATCAAGTTAGCACCTGAAACGAAGTTTATAATTCTGTAAGTGTATAGAAGCCAAGCCATAGAGTTAAGCTTCATGTTTGCAGATGGTCAATCTTCTATTTTGAGTTTATAAGAAATTTTATTATCAGAAACAGTTCGATACGTTGAAATTAAGCAAACAATTCATTGTAATTCGAGGAAGGTGAATTAAGCAACTATTTTTATTTGCCAGAAGTAATGAATAGGAATTATGAGTGAAAAATCATAGGGGTGTAGTAGTTTTGCAAAATCTTTAATTTACCGTAGTCGTTTCTAGTAGTTTTGCAAAATCTTCAATTTACCGTAGTCGTTTCTAGCACAATCAAAAACTAAAAAAAATTAAACGCACAAATATAAATCAATACTAAAAATTTGGTAACGCAGTTCGACACACCTTATCTACGTATGGGGGCCCTCACCCAGCTTAATTCTTTCATTAACGACAATAGTTTTACACAAGGCTTTACTGAGCCAACACTACTCAACTGTTGACACGATCCCTCGATCTTACTACCTGTAAAAGAATTTTACACCCAATAATAAGACTGCCTCGTACTAACCTCAATAGAGAATTTTCTCAAACAATGTTTAATGAAAATGAAATAAAAAAAACAACTCAAGTGATTAAACAAAATTCAACATAAACGAAAACACTTGAGATAAAAATCAACTCCCCTAAATATGTCGCTTTATCAACAAAAGAACAAGAAATTGTCAACCAAGAAATCTTCTATGAATCTTCGATAAAGTCACTCAAAACATCCCCCGCACTGCAACCAAAAAATATCTCAGATCAACAAACGTTTCATTACCAAAACGTTAACCCAATAGAGCTGCAACAACCAAGATAACTATTGAAGTTTTTCACACCAAACCAACAACAAAAATAGCAGCTACAAAGTCATGAAAACTTCTGGAATTTTCACATATCAACACCGAAAATGATAGCCCCAAAATCACCAAGACTACTGGAAATTTTCCTCACAAAAACCACTATCGATGACAGTGAACAAGTCAACAAAATCACACAAACACCAGAGAAAGCCAACTGCCAAAACTCACGAATTTACCTAGCTGAACCACGCAAAGACAAAAACAAGAATACAACTGCACTAAAACTTCATCAATGACAACTAACCAATAAAGACACACGGCTATCAAAACACCTCAGTGCGGCATGTCACCTTCAGCCCACTCACATGAAACTCCAGTAAAGACAACAACATAAAGATCAGCACATCAAACCTTCCATGCACTTTTTAATCACCAAAACAAAAGACCCATAGTCTCACCTCGCACACTACTTACAACCAAACAAAAATAACGTAAGGAGGGAGTCATGCATTCAACGAATCATAATCAAACTTAACCAATCTCCTCCTCACATAACCCATATGAACACATATTACCCAAACTCAGGCAGCCCACAATATAAAGAGAAACCAAAACAAAACTTGAAAAATTCTAGATGTTAACTCTTTTGAAACTTTTTTTTGTTTTTTTAATAAATAACATCAAATTATACTTCAAAAATGTAAAGCACACGGTCTCTGTGCCCCTGGAAGAAATTCAAATATAGGCTTATTCCTCATCACATTATCTCGATCATCAACTGTATGGTTGATTTCTTCATCTGAAGCAACTGACTTACCATTAGTCTGAACATTTTCTTCAAAAGCAGTAACTAATTATAACTCTGGACAATTTTTTTTTCCTTCACTACGTCTTTATGCTTGTACTTAATCTTTCTAGCCTAAGAGTGCTTTGGTAACATGGGTTATTGCTAGAAATTTAATGGAGAGTGTCTAGTTTTTCGATTTTGACCCCTTTAAAACATCATTTGTAACAACTTCTAACATTTCGGCCTTATGTGCCCGATTACTCCACAAAAGTGACATATAGGTATGAACCTTCGATTTTTCTTTAAGATTTCTCCTTGGATAGATTTGATCGCACCAATTTTCTTATCATTTGACTTGGAACATTTATTTTTATAGCCAATTCTTTGAAGGTCCCTTTAGTCTTACCAATTTTCAATAACTTTTTTAACTTTTCGGTACCTCCATTTAATATCTAGCTTTTTGATACCTCTATTTAATATTCTTATTCCCTTTTTCGTACTAACCAGCTTCAATTTTGTTTCATTAGGCTCATCTATTGTAGATAACAACTTCTTCTCAAGGTCTTGAATTATTTTCTTCATGGTAAAGTTTTCCTCCTTAAACTTCTCATTTTTCTGACATGTTTGGACCCATTTAACATACATTAACTTATAGGATTCATAAATATCTTCCTTTTTATCATTTAAAGTACTATCATCACTGTCATAATATGAGATCAAGCTTTTAGCTTAATTGTTTGCATTTTTTCCAAAAATTTTTTATTTACTTACGTTTTTATCATCAGTTACTTCCTTCTTGATTACTGTAAAGCAAGTAACTGGACTTTTACTATATAAAGTAACTAACACAGAACTATTCGTAGCTTCTTTTTCACTACCGTACTTAGTTCCGGATTTATTCTTACTCTAAGTGTTTATATAGGACATCCCTTTTTCTCTTGTTCAGGCATATTCCACTTGCAGATGTCCGAAGCTTTGACAATCATGACATTTAATTTTCTTCACTCTTCTTTTACCTTTTTTAGTTTTAGCTTGTTGTTTGAAGTTGTTGTTCGATTAACTGCCATCATTTTGCCTAAACTTAGATCTATCCTTCTTTACTTTTGTTAGATATATGGTATATATCTTCTTATTTTATTTCGGCATATTTATTATTAATTAGACCTATAAGATATTAATTGGATGATGATAGCTAATCAAGTATCTTTGTTTGACTTGGATTCAAAAAGCTATTGGGGATAATCTTCTAGTGGTGGAAGAATCCTATCTTGGATTGAAGTCTATCTTAAGAGGTGTTGTGACACATCACGTGTGTGTGAAGTTTTGGGTTGATTGGTTGGAAGTTTCGGGTATGACTATGTGTTGATTAAAAAAATTCTGTGAACAGCTGAAGTGTTGGTGTATGATGTAACCTATCGTGTGTGGTCGATGCGTGTGTTGCTGAAAACATCTCCATGTGTTATTTTTTGTATGTGGGCAGCAGGGGTTTATTGATTAATTGATTTTGAGTGTGTGAAGTTTTTATACATCAGCTGATAGTTCTTTGTGGGTGTGACATCTTGAATTGCTCACGGATTGGTGTTGAGTTTACTGCATGGCTCACGATTAAGTTAATTTGTCCATTGTGTGCGTCTTTTACCTAAGGCATATTTTCTTGATTAATTATGCGTGATGTCTTCCTCTACTACTGTGAGTTGATGTTGGAGTTTGTAAAAATTAGTCCATAGTTTGCTGCAACAATTTTTAGATTTAATTCAGTGGAGCTGAACTTTTTGGAAAGTTGTTCTTTTTTATCTCAAGTGTATTATTGTTCTGTTCTTAGTTGATTGATCACTTGAGCTATCTGTTTAATTGTCTTCTATTAAAAGTTGTTTAGAAAAATCCTCTATTGAGGTTAACACGAGTCGGTCATGTTATTGGGGGTGAAAATCCTTCACGGGAAGTGAGGTTGAGAGATAGTGTCAAAGGTTGAGTGGTGTCGGCTCAGTAAAGTCTTGGGTAAATCTATTGTACTTCGATGAAAGTATTAAGCTGGGTGAAGGCCCCGCAGATGTAAGCAAGGAGTGCCAAACTGCGTTAACAAATCTAGGTGTTGATTTATTTTTGGTTTTTTAATTTTTCTGATTTTTTTGTTTGCTAGAAACGAATCGGAAAGTTTGCAAAACTTCTACACCCCTTAGGTTTTTCAATTGGTATAAAAGCAGGTCACCGTATTAGAACTTGATACATCAAGTTGGTGCATATTCGGGTTTTGCAATTATGACCATAAGAAAAGGAGCATCAATTATTATGCCACCGCTGTTGAAAAGTTCCAATTATCTTGCATGAAAATCACGGATGAGGGTCTTTATTCAGGCAAAGGGAACAAGAGTATAGAACTCGGTGTTACATAACTGGACACATATGATGATTACTGACGATAAGGGAGAGACAGCTCTAAAAGATCCATCTGAATGGACAAGAGCCGAAGAAGAGTGGGCATTTGGAAACTCACAAGCAATGCACGCAATTTTCAATGCTATTGATGAAGGACGCTTCTCAATGATATCGACCTGTGAATCGGTTAAAGAAGCGTGGGATACTTTGCAGACTATTCATGAAGGTTCCAAATCTATGATAGTGTCAAAACTACAGATGTTAACTATAAGGTTTGAAGAACTGAAGATAGATGAAAATGAGACTATTGAGGACTTTCATGAAAGATTGTCAGATATAGCGAATCAGGCACATCAACTTGGAAAGAAATATTCCAATATGAAATTAATCAAGAAGACATTGAGATCACTTCCTCCAAGAGCTATTCCGAAAATTACAGCAATCGAGGAGGCTCATGACATCAATGACTTGTTGTTAGAGAAGATAATTGGAATTCTTACCAATTTCAAAATGAATTTGTTGAGGGGCAAACAAGAAAAAAGCAAAGGATTGACACTACAAGCTAAAACTAGAAAAGGCATAAATGATGTAGAAGATGAATCTGATGAGAATGAGGATATGGAATTATTGACAAGAAATTTCAACAAGTGGCTAAAGAAAGTGAAGAAGGATAGATCAGATTTTAGGCAAAATGGTGGGATCTCATCAAATAATAATTTTAAACAAGGGAAAACTCAAAAGGGTGAAAGAAAAATGAATAAAATTCAATATCATGAGTGTCAAGGCTTCGGATATATTCAAGCGGAGTGAGCTAACATCTTGAAGAAGAGAAAAGGGAAATCTTATACGAGCACTTGGAGTGAGAATGAATACAGAAGTGAATATGGAAGTGAAGAAGTTATGAATAGTGCTGCGTTAGTTACTTTATATAGCACAAGTCCAGTTACTTACTTAATAGTAACTGAGAAGGAAGTAACTGAAGACAAAAATGGGGGAAAATTGAAAATTTTTCATAAAAACGCAAACAACTCAGCTCAAGACCTAATATCAGATTATGCTAGTGATGAAAGTGGCCTAGATGATAAAAAGGAGAATATTTACGAAGCTTACAAAGCTATATATGAAAAATGGGTGAAAACATATAGAAAGAATGAAAGGTTAAAGGAAGAAAACTTCTCTATGAAGAACACTATCCAAGATTTAAAGAAGAAATTGATGGTAGCTTTAGACGAGCTAGGTGAAGCCAGACTAAAGTTAGAAAGTACCTAAAAGGGTTCGAGAATGCTAAATGGAGGCATAGAAAAGTTAGAAAAGTTGATCGAAATCGGTGAGGTTAAAGGGGATCTTCAAGGCATTAGTTACAAAAGTGAATGTTCCAAGTCGAATGATGAGAAAATTGGTGCGACCAAATCTGTCCAAGGAGAAATCTCAAAGAAAAATTAGAGGTTCATACCTACATGTCACTTTTATAGAGTAATCAGGCACATAAGACTGAAATGTTACAAACTATTACAAATGATGTTTCAAAGGGGTCAAAATCGAAAATCTAGACACTGTCCATTAAATTTCCAGCAGCAACCCATGTTACCGAACCACTCTTGGGTTAGAAAGGGTCAAGTACAAGTATAAAGACGTAGTGAAGGGAAAATAAGAAATTATCCAGATTCACAGTTAGTTGTTGTTTTCAAGAAACTGTTCAAACTGAGGGTAACTCAGTTACTTCAGATGAAGAAATCAACCAGACAGTTGATGACCGAAATAATGTGATGAGGAATAAACCCATATTTGAATTTCTTCAAAGGTAACAGGGACTGTGTGCTTTATATTTTTGAAGTATAGTTTGATGTTATTTATTAAAAAAAAGAGGTTCGAAGGAGTTATCATTTAGGCTTTCCAAGTTTTTATTTATGAGTTTTCTAAGGTTCAGTTGATTAATGTGTACATAAGGCTATGCTTGATGATGGGGTTTATGGATTTGATCAGTCTTACGAAGATGGAATTGAAGTGAGCAATGATATGTTGGCGTATGTATTAACTGGTAGTAAATTGTCATTTTGGCTTTTTACTATTGCACTACGTGCTTATGATTCTTCCGCTGCACTTACTACTGATTTTTATGCTTCTTTATTCATTGAGATTGATCACATTGAAGGCATTTTTTGTTTTGGTATTGTTTTGATCCAAGGGGGAGACATCGTATTGTTTTTGGTGACTGTTCAATTCAGGGGGAGATTTTAAGGTATCTTCGTGACTATTAGTGTTGCTTTTTGGCATCTTTTTGTCCCAAGGGGGAGAAATTTGGATGATTGGATAATTATGATGCTCTTTGGAACTTAATGTTTAATTACGGGGAAGTATTTGTCATATGAATTGTGAATTTGATTTGTGAACTTATGTTATTTAGGGGGAATTTTTTATTTATGACGAATAATGCCAAAACGGGAGAGATTGTTAGATATATGGTATATATCTTCTTATTTTTTTTGGCATATTATTTATTAATTGGACCAATAAGATATTAATTAGATGGTGATAGCTAATCAAGTATCTTTGTTTGACTTGGATTCAAAAAGATATTGGGGATAATCTTCTAGTGGTGGAAGAATCCTATTTTGGATTGAAGTCTATCTTAAGAAGTGTTGTGACACATCACGTGTGTGTGAAGTTTGGGGTTGATTGGCTAGAAGTTTCGGATGTGACTATGTGTTAATTAAAAGAATTCTGTGAACAGCTAAAGGTGGGTGTATGATGTAACCTATAGTGTGTGATCCATGCGTGTGTTGCTGAAAAAATCTCCAGGTGTTATTTTTCGTGTATGGGCAGCAGTGGTTTATTGATTAATTGATCATGAGTGTGTGAAGTTTTTATACATGAGCTGATAGTTCTTTGTGGGTGCGACATCTTGAATTGCTCACGGATTGGTGTTGAGTTTTTACTGCATGGCTCATGATTATGTCGATTTGTCCATTGTGTGCATTTTCTACCGAAGGCATATTTGCTTGATTAGTTGTGCGTGATGTCTTCCTCTACTGCTGTGAGTTGATATTGGAGTTTGCAAAAATCAGTCCATCATTTGCTGCAACAACTTTCAGATTTATTTCAATAGAGCTGAACTTTTCAGGAAGTTGTTACTCGCTTTTATCTCAATTGTATTATTGTTCTGTTTTTAGTTGATTGATCACTTGAGTTATTTATTTAATTGGCTTCTATTAAAAGTTGTTTAGAAAAATCCTCTGTGGAAATTAATATGAGTCGATCGTGTTATTAAGGGTGAAAATCTTTCACGAGAAGTGAAGTTGAGAGATAGTGTCAAGGGTTGAGTAGCGTCAGCTCAGTAAAGCCTTGGGAAAATTTATTGTACCTCGATGAAAGTATTAAGCTGGGTGAGGGCCCCGTAGATGTAGGCAAGGAGTGCCAAACTGCATTAACAAATCTAGGTGTTGATTTATTTTTAGTTTTTTTATTTTTCTGATTTTTTTGTTTCCTAGAAACGAATCAAAAAGTTTGCAAAACTACTACACTCCTACGGTTTTTCATATCTTATCCAGAGGACGACATTGTGTGGGGTCAATGGTCATAGACAAATTGCTGTTCATTGTAACATTCATCCGTTGCAACTAAACTCCTTTTGTGATACCTCTATCTCATTTTCTAATGCCAGTTTTGGAACCTGAAAACAAAAAAAATCATAATAAGAAAAACACACTAAACATATAATGAGTAATTTCAGCATTAATGTAAATATGTTTAGTGAACAATAACAAACTTGAAGATCCCTCATGACTAACAGACAATGTTGGTAAAGGTTGTTGCTGACTTTCTTCATTCGAGGATGCAGTTGTTGGTTGTTGTGTGGGAGGAACTTCTTCGATCGTTACCACCCTCTTTCTCTTGTTCCTACCAGGTGCCATTATATTGAACCTATGTAAAATGAAATAAGAACATAACGTATAATCTTAACTCAAGCATTAATTTTCCACATGAATATAATGAGATCAGTAGTCAAATACTAAACATTCGGCATAACATTCCGTAAAAATATCAGTGAAACATAAAAAATATGCATCTAGTCATCGTAAATTAACATAAGTAAAACGTCAACAACATAAGGCAATTATGAACATAACATTTTAAACAATACAAACAATTTATTTACATTCAATCATCATGATCAAGATTTTGAAAATCATTATCGTTAAGTACATTATCGTTGGATTGTTCATCACTAATATATTCGAGCAAAGTATCGTCATTGTCATTTAAGTCATCCTAAATATAGTCTTCTTCTGTTTGTAAGATAAGATGGGCTTGGACTTCATCTAGTTGAACTATGTTGGGCTCGACATCTCTC
>JAOTAY010000002.1:35823911-35842014 GCA_025629805.1 Erythroxylum baracoense | reverse complement strand
AATTGCATGTCGTACATGTATTATCTTGTTCATTGGTTTCTTAGTTCTTAACGCTATTATTCAATTGAACCTACGATTTTATCTAGGTTGTTGCTTAATAAGAATGCTAGGATACATATTTCTAGTCATTTACTCTTAAGAGAAAACACCACCCAATGAATGTTTATTAATGAATAAAATTTTATATCGAGGATCCATTTTAGTGTGATAACATCACTAAGGTTTGTCTATTAATTTTCAGATCTAATTACTTTTATTGATTTTTTATTTTTGTCATCTTTTTCTTTAAGTTTACGTGAATTGAAAGCCCCCCTTTCGTTACTTTATTTTCGTGTTGAACTCCTACAATCATTGCCGTTAAAATTTCTTGTGGGAACGATACCCACTTTTCACTACTACATTAATTTGTATTAACAAAAGTTTTTTTTAATTTGGTTGCAGGCGACAGCAGTACCAACTAGTTCAGAAGGTAGGAGAACTTTGAAAAATATTAACTTGTGAGCTTGGAGAGGCTCATCAAATTACTACTTAATTTTATAATGAAATATTCAGATTGGATACTTGGGACTGGGCGTAGGCTTGTGTTGTAAGTCGAATCAGTATAAATTGACTGTGTTCTTCTCTCTCTTCTCTTAACTTTTATATTTCCGTATTATATTATTTGTGTGTTTATTTCAATAAAAGGCTCCTTCACTTTTAACTGGCTTTTCTATTTTCAACTTCAAAGAGGCTCATTTTAGATTTAACAGGCGTCTTCTATTTCTAATTACTTTTAACAAGACTTTTTGTTTAACAAGCTCCTTTCATTTAAATAAGATCTTGTTGCATAACAGGCTCCTACTGTTTTAACTATTGATAGGCTCCTGTCATTACTTCTTAAACTGAAAGTAACTTGCATAATTTTTTGTGTGTGTTTGTTTTTCACTTTATTGCTTTCAATATGTTTCTAGAAAGTGATAAGATTGAGCTTTAATAAGTATGAAGATTATTCAAGACTGAAATAACTAATTGGAGACTCCCTATAAGAAAGAAACTTATTGTTCTAATGGTTAATTTTCTTTTGTGTGGAGTTTAAGAGGCGTTGATAGTCTTTATATGTTGATCTTATAGTAAGTAATAAAGCCCCCTAAATACTATAGTAGAAGTTGAGCACTTTGAAAGTCCGTTTCTTGAGCTATATAGTTATTGAGATCAGAGTCTCCAATTGAAATACAAAAGCTACTTTTCGAAGTGTTGATAATAAGGCATGAAAGTTTCTTTAATTCTTCTTGATAATAAAGCATGAAAGTTTCTCTAATTCTTCTAAAGAATTTTCTAATACTTGAATTGAGGCTTTCTTTACTCCATACAATAACAGTAAATCATTTAAAAAAGAAAGGTTAACATTTATAGTGAAATTTAAAAGCTCTTTCCCTCTCCATTTTCTAGGCTATCATTTAGGTTAAGAACTCCATATAAAGGGTAAAAAGATACAGTGATAATGGATATCCTTAGTTAGATCCTTTGACTCCTTTAAATAATTGGTATGTTCACCATTAATAAGAATATTACAAGATACGTCAGGAAACTATGATACAACCAACTGGAGTATTTAATTGAGAATTCAAAAGCTCTTAACACTAAAAAAAACAAAATTCTATCTTACATTGAGGTCGTTCATCAACTATTCCACTTCTAGAACAACGCTTGCTTTCTTATGCAAAATGGCATTTATTACGACCATATAAATGATATGGAAGGTAAGAAATAATCGAATCTACAAACATAGAAGGTAAGAAATAATCGAATCTACAAACATATGGAGGTAGACAAATATCAACTAGCTAATAACATTGTAAACTAGATTAGAGCAGCTATTTAGCTAACAATGCTAGCCATCTTCTCACCGAGAGTATGAAAGCGCAATGGCATATATGAAGAGCTGTTGGTGGTAGTTGATATGATCCATGTTGCTTAATTCTAAACTTTTGTAGTAGAATTGCAAATCCTGTTCGTAAATCCTAGCTACAGGATAGTAGATTATCCTTGTAATATTTAAACATTGTAATAGTTTCTACTATAGTTATGATATTATTCATTCATTTTCCAAAAAAAAAAAATCAAAGGCCTTACGAATGTCTACTTTTAATACACAACATTTGTAATAATTCTTGATTAATTAGGATATTATCACTTATATTTTTCCCATAGATAAAAATGCCAAGATTAATCAAATACTTCAATATTATTTTAAACCTAATTGATTGATATATAATAGTTATGCATTCACGAGTCAAGACACTACAAGAATATTAGTTATTAGCGATGGACAATTACCGATGGAAACTGAATCGTTGGAAATTACTGACAAAAAATCATATTATGTCGGTACAATTGTCGGGAAAATTTCGATTTGCAATGGAAAAATATCTATCGGTAAATATGAAGGGAAGTCATCCTTGCAAATTTTTCAACAGAATATAGTGACAGTATGAAATGTTTGTCGGTAAATAAAGCGGGAATGCTTTGCTGAGTAAATAATGCTAGAGTTTACTGAAGGAAAATCCGTAGGTAAATTTTAGTTGAAACGTCGTCGTTTGCTTTTAGTTAAGCGTTTTTTTAAAAACGAAAACAATGTCATTTGGTTTAACATCAAATGACTTCGTTTTTATTTAACCTAAACCTACCGCAACTTCCTTCCCGCCCATTTCCTCTCATCCATCGTAACGCCATTTTTTCTCTCTTTTGTCGTTGTCATCTGTCCGCAGCTCTCATCGTCCCACCACGCCTCCTCGTCGTCCCACTACGCGCCATCATCGTGATGCTATGCATCCTCAACGTGCCACCATCCTTAGCGAGCCAGTGTCGTCATCTCTGTTGCAACCAAATGCCACCGCGCATCATGCCACCACATCTCTTCGTCGCTCGTCGTGGCAGTCATCGTTGCATCTGCTTCTGGTACTATATAATCATCTCTTGTGAACCACACTTCGTTGCCATTGTGGTCCTATAAATGTATAGGTTGATTACGACGTCGTTAATTTGGTTCTGTAAATGTTGAGTTGATTCTATAAATGTGGACAGTGAAATTGTTAAATTTCTTTGTTAGATACCTTTCAATCTTCATTTCGAACGAAGTCCATTTTTAAATGTGGAGTTGGTTATGTTTTTAAAATGTGAAGTCCATTTCGAATGAGGTTTGTTAAATACCTTTCAAACTTCTTTTTTAGAGATTTTTAAACGTGGAGTTGGTTATGTTTTTGAATGTTGGACGGTTTGTTTTCAATCTTCATTTCATTTTAGATAATATTTGTCGTATGTTGAATTAAGAATAATTATGTAATTAGTAGTTAAGATTTTTATGTTTAAAAATCTCTCTCACGTCCTGCATTTAATTAGATTAATAAAATGAAATTCAATATGTAATTTAGAGGAAAATTCATTCTTTAGTTCTTTTCCTGCCACCATTTCTAATAAATGGTATCAAAGCAACCCTTTTAAGAAAATGTGAGTTTTATTTCCGAGTGAATTTGTGAGCTTAAACACTTGATTCTTGTGATATAAATTTTGCTTATATCTTTGACTTTCATTTCATTTATCAATGCTTATAGTAATAAAAGATTTTAATCTGTACTTGCAATGGATCAAGTTTGATTAAATGTTTGAAAGTTTGAGCTTAAATTTGATTGAAATTGAATATTTAAATTTAATTTTGATATACTAATATTAAATTAGTTCAATTTAAAATTAATTAATTTGTCATAATTTATTAGGTTAAAAAATTATCTTTAAATCTAGTGTGACCATATATATGCATACTTAGTGATGGAAGAGGGGTTAATTCGTTGTGAACTCTCATCCCACAGGTGTTGTAATATGATTTTACACTTTTAATATATTAATCCCTTTATGTCCAATTTTTTTAAATGTGGCGTCCTTTCTCACATGTGGACTATTAATAATTAAACTTTTCTTTTTCATGTCATGAAATTTCGAATGTTGGGTACACTCTAAAGGAACCCAATTTTTAATCAACCATTTTATAATTTATAATTATATTCCTTAATAAGGTTTAATATATTAATTAGTTATATTGAATTTTTATTTTAATCCTTTTATTTTAATCATCATATTTATTAGTGATATTATTTAATTCTTATACAATTGTTATAAACATTATTTTATTACAAGTTATTGCAATATATATTATATCAATTGATCATTTTTAAAGTTACGTACGCTTCCTCATTTTTCTAATATGTGAAGTCTTTTCTTGTTGAAGTTTCTTATTATAATTTTTATGATTCCTTGTTTCCTAAGTTTTTCTATTTATTATTGATATGATTTGTTGTCAATTGTTTCATAGAAATCAGAAGAGGAAGATCCCTATAGTTGAAAGTTTCTTATATCCTGCTCTAACTACAAAATTCCTAAACTTAAGTGGGTTAGATTGCAATTAAGAAGGAGATGAGGAGAAAAAGTGAAAGAAAACGAAAAAATAGCACGCTTGAATTGATAAGAGGAAGTCGAGTGTGAAAAATGTGAAAATGGGGGGTAAAAACAGGAAGAGGACTTTATAACTTTAGAAAAAGAAAAAGTTGGTATTTGG
The DNA here is from genome assembly GCA_025629805.1 of Erythroxylum baracoense. Taxonomy (NCBI): domain Eukaryota; kingdom Viridiplantae; phylum Streptophyta; class Magnoliopsida; order Malpighiales; family Erythroxylaceae; genus Erythroxylum; species Erythroxylum baracoense. Next base: position 35,837,426 of record JAOTAY010000002.1, on the reverse strand, counting down.
AACAACCTATAAGAAATGTAGGCAATGGCCCTTGGTTTTCCTTTTCCCTCTGGTGAACTAACTCTATTTCTCTTTTAGCTTTGCAGAAAAAAGAGCTTAATGGATTTGAACTTCGAAATTCTTAAATTGATGTTCACAATGTCTTTGTTTTATCTTGCATACTTTTGAAGATGAAGCAGATTTTTATACCGGTTGTAATCCTTTTCAAATAGTGGTGCATTCCTATCAGTTAACTAATACGAAATATTTTTTTACAGGCCCTACTTTGTGTTGAAGAGCATCACTCATCCTTTTTCTTTATGGTCTGTAGTTGTCCGTCCATCAAGATAAGTCATCCAACTAATATCTACCATATATTTTTCTTTAATAATACATTAACTAGATGCGTTTGAGTTTTGTGTGAATGCAAAGGAGGTCTTGATTTTGTGTTGTTTAGAATATTCTTATAATCATTGACGAGTTTTTATGTTCTTCTTTAATAGTCTAACTATTTATTTTCAGGTTATGTTTGAATCATTGATGAGTAGATGTATGATTACATAAGCATTTACTGTATGTGAAATGAGTTTGAAATCTTATGGATGATTTGAGGCATAATACCCCTAAGATGGTATATAGGCTAGAAACCTGTGATGTAGCTCCCATGAGGCTTATCGGTGAAAAATTCCACGAGCCTAGGAGTTACAGTGAGAACTTGCTTTCTTGATTCATAGGTGTAAACAATGTCACATGCTATAATTTTAAAATCAATTGTAGGTGATTAATTCAATTGATTAATACTTCAACTTTGATGTGATTAATGCAAACTTAGTATTAACACAAAAAATTCATACGTTTTATAAATAAGACAATTGGTTGCATAAAAAACCCCTAAGATGGTATATATGCTGGAAACCCGTGATGCAGCTCCCGTGAGGCTTATTGGTGAAAAATCCACGAGCCTAGGAGTCATAGCAAGAACTTGTTTTCTTGATTCACAGGTGTTGAAATTGATTATTTAGGTTTTGAAATTTAATGTTATTCACAACTGAAATACATAATAATGTTTTTAGATTATACAAGGAATGGTTACACAAGCTAATGCCCGACAAAACATATGATGATATTAATAAAAAAGTTGGAAGACACTTCCCTCGATGGTTTAAGAAATATGTAAGTTTTCACTTACAATTATTAAAATGATTGAATTATAAGATTAAAGTGTTCAAATGACATTGTACTGTTTAATATGATAATTTCTTTTATGTAGGCCTTAGGAAATCCAATAGAGAACAAGTTCATATGTAATTTTGTGAAGGGACCTTTGTGAACTATTAAATCATATCTGGTGTATTTCGTTAATGGATACAAATATCATACAAAATATCATAGCATGGCAATGGTAAATAGTGGAGTTTGTATACAGGAAAAATTGATGGATTACTATGGTAAAATTATTGAGATACTTGAAATTGAGTACCCTGCATTGCCAATAAAGTGAAGTGTGATATTTAAGTGTAACTGGTTTGGTCCAACTCCAAATGTTGATATAAAAGTGAATAGCCGATACAATCTAGTTAAAATTAACAAGCGAAGAAGATTTAAACAATTTTAACCTTTCGTGTTGGCAATGCAAACGATCCAGGTGTATTATGTCCCTTTTCTTAGCTTATGACGAGATAAGTCATATTGGTTGGCCATTTGCAAAGTTAAACCTAGAGGTGTTTTTAAATCATATGGAAAAGGAGAACAAAGAATTGAAAGTGAAGTGTTTTCAGGAAGATTTGAAATAAATGCATCTATTACATATGACGAGAATGAACCTTTGAACGATCCAAATAATGAATATGTTGAAATTTCATCTGGAGAGGACGAGGAGGGTGAGAGATCTGAAGAGGAGCCTAAGTTTGATTATAATTCTTCAAAAAAAGAAGATGATGATGATTTTGATTTACAATTAAGTGATGATAGCGATTAATTTCTGTTTGTAATAGAATATTATATTCAAAAAATCAATTATTTCCTTTTCAATATATTGTGTGAAATATTGAATTGAAAGTGTTATATTTCTAGAATATTCAATCAAATATGAATTTCAGGTTGAAATATGTCACCAAAGAGAAAATAGGATATGATGCGACCAAGGTTCAGATCACGATTTAGAGCCAATTAATGTCTAAATGAAACATCATATTCTATAGCTACAACCGAATCAGATGTTGTACCTCTAGCTACTACACTTGCAAATGAGGCATCACCTTTCGTACCTACTACTACATCATCCAGCACCCCTATACTGATAGAGATAATAAGGGTAATGATGTGGATGAAGGAGACAGCCTCCAGCCTAAAGCTGAGGGAGTTGATGGAAGATCTTACATCACAACCGTTAACAATCCGTAAGTGAAAACACTTGAAACACCATATGTTTATGATTAAGTTATAGGTTTAAATTTAAAAAATGGTATAAAATTAATTGTTTTTATATTAGGTTGATTCCTTCTGGGTCGTACTTAACAAACATGACGTCCGAATTCAAAGAGAAGATTGATCTTGAGAGTTATATATGGAAGAATATCTCTTAGGCAACAAAGGAATTTTACTATCAGGAGTTTGAGGTACAAAAAATATTTTTAAATTTTTTAATTGATTTTTATACATTAATTAGATAAATATTATTAGATTATAAGTACTTATAGTATGTTTTTCCTTTTGTTTCAGAAATAATTTTTTTAAGATTCTGAGTTTGACATGGTCATTTATAAAGTATGAGAGAGATGAGCACGTACACGTTATCGAGACTTTGCTGGTGTGATACACAAGACTAGTATACAACCGCCTTATATTTCTGAACAAATATAAAGTCGTTGGCAGTAGTGTTGGATATCGACCGAGGCAATGTCCATTTTAAAGCGTAATTTTACCAACAGACATGAAGGACCGGAGGGAGAGAGTCTTCCCGTACATATTGGAGGATCTATTACCCACCAAGAGTATATAAAGAGATTTGTAAGTATCTACACTATACATTTATATTCTGATTTTTTACTTTGGTGTATTTCAATTTAATTTGATGTGTGAATTTTGGAATGAAAATATGTGCATTATGGAGAATGATAATGTTATAAATGTCTGGTGCCATATATGACTGTATTATACAGTTACTTTCTTTGTTCAACAGGGGGTAGTTATCATAAAAATAGAGGAAAATTTATCGAAATTTTTATAAATCATAGTTCACTTATAATATTTTATTCTGATGCGGGAAAAGTCCATGGGCACAAAGCCTAAACCCCGTCAGCTCTTTTTGCACACTCAAACTAAAAAGCATGACGGTGTGACCTTCGTCAACACCTGATGTAGAGAACTAAATGTATGTGAAATTTATGCTTGAATATTAATACTTAATAATTATCACTTACTAATATAAACATTGCCTTCTAATAGGACCAAATATAAGAAAGCATTCAACGACAGTCTCAGTAGTCTGAAGATGGTAGGGACCGTCGTGGAAGGATATTTAGCTTAGGTTCATTTACGAACACATGTTATTCACAATCCTCCACATCCAATTCAGCAGCATCTAGTAGGTGGTCCGCACCCAGTGAAGTCCATGAGCTTCGGAGCACAGTACAAACATTGGTAACTTAGTTGCAACAGTTGATGGAGTATATAGCTCAGCTCCGTAACGAGGTGGATGAGTTGAAGGGGAAAGGTAGCACCTCATTGTAGTAATCAAAGCATCCACGGTCACCAAATGAATAGCGTACTTGTAGTCATTTCGTATGAATTATAAATATTTATTACATACAAAGTAATTTTTATTATCAATTAAGATAATTTTTACTTTATATCATCAATCAACTTTCTGTTTTAACAAATTAAATGTAGAAACAAATTTAAATAATATCAACAGATAATTGATAACTGTATAAATTATGCATCAACTATAAGATTATCACATAAGATTAAATGCAGGGAAATTTTTTTTAAAAAAAATTTAAGTAAATTTACCGATGGAAAAACAAAGTTTGACGATAAAATCTATTAAATTTACTAACAGATAACTAATTTCTGTCAGTAATGTTAGTCGTTAACTTACCGATGGAATAATCAAATTCTGTCAGTTAAATTACCGATGGATTAGATATGTGTGTCGGTAACTTTTTCGACCGAAGCAATCTTTCTATTGTTAAATTTACGAATAGTACAAAGTAACCGTCGGTATATTCACCAACGATAACACAAAATATTTGTCGGTAAATTAGCGATAGAAAATGTGTGATTAGTTACAAATTATTCCCGAATTGGATTCCAAATTGACGGGTTAGTATGAGCTTATCTATGCAGTTATGCACTCGGAGGCGAATTGAAAGTTAAGCAATAGGAATTCTAAAGATTACCCTGGGAAAAATAAAAATAGAGATGTCTCCTACATTACCCTTAATATATGGAAGTAGTGACGTAATTTCATAGAGTCATTCGGTCTGAATGCTACATGAAGAACATACGCCTTGATCCGTCGGTAAATTTCGTCGCTAACTTAGCTTGCTAATGGAATCTATAGGTGTTTTGTCGGTAATGTCCATTGCTAAACTCCATTTTTTCTTATAGTGGCAGTTATGATTGGTGATACGGGTTCAAACATGGTAGCAGATGGTAATAGCAGAAGGTGGTCCAGACGGTGAAGATGGTGGTGGTGGTCTTAGTACTAGGTAAATGTCATAGGAAGAATTGGCAAAATTGGAGGGGAAGTTATCATCAGATAATGCAGTGGATTATTACTATCCAGCAAAGAAAATATGTGAGATGAAGAGCAGATTAGAAGATGTTAGCTACTGATATAAACAACGGTGGGAAAAGTTACAATAACATTAGAGATAATACGAAAATCCTAATTTATGTACAAAAACCAAAAACTTTTTTTAAAAAAGTTAAGAAGTAATGGTGATTGAGTTAATAAAACCCTCTTGAACCTCTTGATTGATAGAGCTCCAATCTACTCTTTGCTTCTGGTAGAAGTGGTTCAATTATAGGATCAACAACTAAATGTGCTTGCTTTGCAGGCCACTCTTAACACAATGATCACCTCTTCTTTAGGAAGAACATCACTATTGGGACAGTTTAATGAAATGAAACATAGTAAGATCAGTGAAGGAAGCTGAACCATATGCTCCTTGAAGTATACTAGTTGAATCAGGTGCCTGGTGCCTCCTGTACTTATAATTGCCTTGGAGTGATTGACACAAAGGAAATTGTCTGTGTAGGCAAACTTGTTAGGAGTAATTACTGCTTCCTTTGTAACCTCAAGTTTCATTTCATCAAGCAACTTCACTAATGGTGTAATCATCCTCGTTTCTGTTGCTCAAAAAGTCCTAGCCAAGTTACCAATAGACTTGGTACATCGGATCAGAAGGTCTGACTCTGCCTTTTCAACTACTCTCAGCAATTAGTCAACAATTGCTTTGGCTACAGGGGATGTGGGCTTGAAAGAAGAGCGTCTCAGATCAACATTTTCCTCAGCCACTTCTATGATTTCCATCAATGCCATTGTCGAATAGGTTTAAAGGTCTTCATGTCGTTTCTCTAACAGAACTGCAAAACATAAAAGGGCTATTGACTCAGTTATACTACGACATATGGTTAGATTTCTCTTGGCAAGTTTCCGAAGTGCTCTTGCAGCCATTGCCTTCATTTATGCTTTTGTTGATGGATCTTCAAATTCCCTTCCTTTAATGCTACTCCCCATTAAGGAGACCTGAGGATTATTACGAGAGTGGTGTGGTCTTGAGTTTTCTGAGCTATTTTTGACATTGGTTGCAGGATTACTAGGCGGGTGATTTGTTCCATAAGTTTATGCTTGTGATCGTGTCTGTGTTTGCTTACCTTTGGGAAGAGCACCGACCACTGCCATGGTGTTTGACACCACATTGTGCATTTGGTTAGTACTTTTATTGTTCATCGGATGAGCAATTTTTATGGTATTTTCATCTTCTTACTCTTTCTTCTCTTGAGGATTTGGATTATTGCATACTTGCTATGTTCCTGAACCGTCTCAAAAGCAAGATGACTAACGAGAAATCGAATGATGTTGTTTTGCAAAAAATGGTCCTAACATTTTGGGTGATTTGCAGCCAAATCAGACACAACCCAAGCCACCACATCCTGAACTTTCATATGACCTTCTTTCAGATTTTTACAAATGCCGTACAAACAGCAGCATTCACAATCTATTCGACATTTCCTGGTCACATCCTAACAACCAAATAGCCCTAGCAGCATTCTCCTGACCCACCTTCATTTTACCTTCTTTAGCCAACTTCGACAATGGTGGAACACCACCTTCTTCTATAATCAATTTTCCATAACGATTATTATCTCTAGCCAATGAAACGAAAGAAGCTCCAGCATCAGACCTCTCCTTCAACAACCATGTATGTAGAATAGAAATCTGCTCCCATATAAGACATAAGATTGGTTCATTGGCAGTGATCGAAGGCAACCCCAATTACTCGTCATCACAATCATCAATCGAAGCCGATACACGCAAAAGCCTAGAGACATCACTGATTGAATTCTCAAGCTGTATCGATATCTTTCGAAAGGCTGTAGCTGGTATGAAGGTAAAGATATACTTCAGGATGCCACTGACACGACATTTGAAAACTAGGATAAGTGATTTATCAAGGACTTGTTCCGTGTCATCGATAATCTGACGTGTGAGGCGTTCATAGAGATCGTTGCTTGCATGAGCAACATGACGTAAAAGTGTAGACAATACCACATGGGTGGCGCTGCTTCGTCAAAGTTTGTCACGTGTAATACACGTGGTTGTAAATTAGTAAAGTTAGATTAGTGTGAGCCTCTGTGAGGTGCTTTATTTGTAAAGATATTTTGAGCTTTTTGTATACGATACTGTTGAGAAATCAATAGAGAAAAAATCATTTTTCTCTCTGCTACTTCACACTTCATCTTTTAGCCTTGCTCAACTTCTAGATGGTATCAGAGCCACAGGTTCAAGGAGGTTACTAAGTTTGTGATCGATTTGTAGACAGACGATGTTGAGTTGATCTGAGCTGGTCTGAGTGATGATGGAGTTTGCAGTGAGTGATATTCAACAAAGTGTGGTAGGAGCCAGATCTGTTTCTTCTTACGATCCACTGTTTCTCTCAAGTGTCCATCATCCTGGTATGAACTTAACTAATACTCAATTCAATGGAGTAGGGTTCCTAGGATGGAGTAGGACTGTGAAGATGGCTCTAGCTGCAAAATTGAAGTTAGGTCTTATAGATGGTACTTGCCAGAAGCCTACACTAATGGATCCCACTTATCATAGATGGCTAAGGTGTGATAGCATGATTGCTTGATGGATTCTGAATTCAATGATACCAAAGATCTCGGAGGCTTTTATGTATACTAGTTCTACTTTTCAACTCTAGAAAGAGATAGAAGAAAGGTATGGTCAATGCAATGGACCCTTAATATACAAGCAAGAGAGAGATCTCACACAGATAACTCAAGGTAATCTATCTATAGCTGCTTATTTCAATAAGCTCAAAAGACTCTAGGATGAATTGCAGATCCTCAATGGAATACCAATTTCCATATGAGTCCTTTCAAACATCTTTTCTGTAGCCTTGAGCCTTTATATATGCCAATACCCATACTCTACCAGATGGATCAGTGAAACTTGTTCATTTTGCTGGTTCAATTCAATTAAAGCCCTCTTTAACCATGCACAAAGTACTTTATATGCCTGATTTCAATTTTAATTTGCTATCAGTTAGCAGATTGCTTAAGTCAAATAAATGTACTGCAATGTTTTTTCACATTATTATCATTTCCAGGACCTTTTGAGTGACAAATTGATTACTGTTGGCAAGTTTCACAAAGGACTATATCAATTCAAGGCAGATCAGCCTACAAAATACATTCCAGAAATACCAACTTTAAGAAATTGTAATCAATTGTCTCACTTTCCTTCTTGTCATGTAAATACTTCAGATACTACTCTTCAAACACTTCATGCTAGAATGGGATATACTTCTCAATCTAAGATGTCTTATATTCCTGTATTCAATAAATCTGATGTATCTTCCTTCCAAAGTCAGACTTGTGTAATGGCCAAACATCACAAATTTCCTTTCATAAGAAGTTCAAGTACATCTAAAACCAATTTTGAGTTGTTGCATGTAGATCTTTGGAGACCTTACAAAGTGATAAATTTAGATGGTTCTCATTTTTTCCTAACCATTGTGGATGACAGATCAAGGGGCCCCTGGACATACTTATTACATAGCAAGTAACAAGTGTGTTCAACATTAGCAGTCTTCCTTAAATACATTGAGAATCATTTTCGAGCTTTTCCAAAGTTTGTTAGGATTGATAATGGGAGTGAGTTTGTAAACAAAGAGTTTGCCAAATTGTTTGCTAAAGCTGGGATAATCCATCAGAGAACCCTGACCTATACTCTACAACAAATGGTGTGGTTGAGAGAAAGCATAGGCACCTTTTAGGTACAGCTCGAGCCTTAAAAATTCATGCCAATTTACCAAATGAATTCTGGGGAGAGTGTGTGTTGGCAACTACTTATTTGATCAAAAAAATGCCAATGCCCCTACTGGGCTAGAAATCACCTCACGAGGTCCTCTACAATGAAAAACCAAGCTATGATCATTTGAGAACTATAGGCTACTTGTCATATGTTGCAATTGTAGGTCCCAGGGGAGATAAGCTAGCAATAAGAGCAAGGAAGTGTGTTCTTCTTAGTTACCCTCCTAGTCAAAAAGGTTATAAGCTTTACGACTTGCACGATAAACAAGTGTTTTATAGTAGAGATGTTGTTTTTCATGAGAGTTGTTTTCTATTCAAAGAAGTTTCCTTACAAGAAAAGGCTATTCCTGATCATGAGAGCTCAAAGAATCCTAACTTTGTTCCTTCTTGCCTTAATGATGTTGCTTTAATTCTGGAATGTCTCCAATATGATTGTTCGTCTCATTCTCATCTAGACAATCAAATTCCTTCTTCTTCTAGCCCTCATCCCATACACATGTCTCCTGCTCATCCTGACTTAAATGTTAGGAGGTTTACTAGATTCAAATCCCAACCTAGATGGCTGCAAGATTTTGTCTTAAGTGTTAATGCCAACAGTAGCAGTAACTCATTTCCTTATCCCATCTTTAAACCTAAAGACTTCAGTTCTCTTCCCTATGAATATGTAGCTTCGCTTGCCAATGTTTTGTCCACCTAAGAGCCTACAAATTATGCAGAAGCTTGCCAGGATGTAGGTTGGAGGAAAGCAATGGATAAGGAGCTAAATGCTTTGGAGAAAAATGACACTTGGGAACTATGTGAGTTACCTGTAGGGCATAGGGCCATTTCTTTTAAATGGATCTATAAGATCAAGTACAAGGCTAATGGGACTGTGGAGAGATTAAGATTGGTCGTAAGGGGCTTTGATCAACAAGAAGGGAAGGATTACAAGCATACCTTCTCTCCAGTAGCTAAGTTGGCAACTGTGGGGGTTGTTATTGCTTTAGCTGCTGCAAGGCAATGGCCAATATAATAGCTAGACGTGAATAATGAATTCTTACATGGATTTATCAAAAGGCTAAACCTAATCAGGTATGCAAGTTGAAGAGGTCTTATATGGCCTTAAACAGGTATCTAGGCAGTGGAACAAGGAACTCAAAAGGTTCTTGATTCAACTTGGTTGTCAGCAATCTGTACATGATTATTCGTTATTCATCATGAGAGATGGTACCAAGTTTGCTGCAGCTCTAGTGTATGTAGACGACATTCTTATGACTGGGAATTGGGATGAACAAATTAACTCCACTAAAGAGGCATTATATAGCAAGTTTACTATCAAGGATCTTAAAATTGCTAGGTATTTTCTAGGAATTGAAATTCTCAGAACTTCTGGTGGTACATACCTTTATCAAAGGAAATATATTTTAGATCTATTAAAGGGTGTTGGTTTGACAACTTCAAAGGCTGTTATTACCCCATTTCCTCCTAAATTGAGATTATCTCATGATGTTGTTGATTTGTTGCATGAACCTGAACAATATAAAAGATTGGCAGGGAAGTTGTTGTATTTGACCATGACTCGCCTAGATATTTCTTTTGTAGTGCAGCAATTGAGTCAGTTTTTAGCAGCACCGAAGACATCACATATGCAAATAGCAACACATGTTCTTAAGTATTTGAAAGGAACAATCTCAGATGGAATTTTCTATCCTGTACAGTCACAGTTGCAATTGACTGGGTTTTCAGATTTAGACTGGGCCACTTATCCCATGAGCAGGAAGTCACTAACAAGTTATTGTATGTTCTTAGGATATGCTTTGGTCTCCTAGAAAACGAAGAAACAAGCTACCGTATCCAGGTCATCTGCCGAGGCAGAGTATAAGAGCATGGCCAGCACAACTTATGAACTTATTTTACTTTTCTACTTGCTTAATGATCTTTCTATTCCTATTTCTTTTTTAGTTACTCTTTTCTGTGATAATAAAGAAGCTCAACAAATTGCTGCTAATCCTTGTTTTCACGAAAGGACAAAGCATTTGGACATTGATTGTCACTTCACAAGAGATAAGATTGAGTCGGGTTTCTTGCAAACTTCTTATGTTCCTTCACAGTTGCAAATTGCAGATGTTCTCATAAAGTCATTGAGTCGTGCTACTCACTCGAGACTGAGCACCAAGATGGGACTTTCGAAAGCTCCATCTTGAGGGGGGAATGTAGAGAATACCATATGAGTGGCACTGCTTCGTCAAAGTTTGTCACGTGTAAAGATTTATGTCCTATCAATCATACCCCAAAACAATTTTTGCACATGAAAAATATCTGTATATGCATTCATGACATTTTCCCGGTATAGTTGAGAATAAATGGGAATTTTTGAAAAATAGGCTTTGTGTGTGTAAAATTGTGTTGGAGAGGGTCATTAGGGTTTTGAGATTTTTAGAGAATTATAGAAATTTTCTGGGAATTTTTCAGAGTCATTTCTGGACCCGGAAAACTGTCAAGAGACAGAATAGAGGTTTACCGGTAGTGAAAATAACTGTCCAATGGCACTGGAAACCTAGACATATGGAATTAAGAATTTTTGAATTAAGCCATTGGAATTTTGGAGAGAAATTGGGAATTGAATTGGGAAGAAATTAAGTGAGCAAATGAGATTGTGACATGTGGCAAGTGACACATGTCACTTGCCTACATGATCACTTAAGTTAGTCTTTATTAAAGTATTCTTTTACTTAGTGTTTTACGACTCCTTCTTTGCTTCTTCATTGATCAAAGTATTTAGGGTTCTTTGAATGCAAGATAGCATCATCCGAAGTTGCTCTTCTCCTTCTTTATTCTTCTTTGAATTTTACTCACCTTTCCAGTCTTCTACACCTTGATTGATCTTCTTTGGTTCTTTTAAACTCCAACCTAAACTCTTACCCCCTTGACAAGGTGATGGCCGTGAGTGTGAGTGAAGTGTAGAGAGAGTTGTGTGAAGTGATGAAGGATTGAAGAAAAGGAAAGCTAATTGGTAAGTAATGTACCTTTTTATGTGCTTAATAAGATAGTTTCATGCATAAATTGTGGTATGACATGAGTGAATTGAATGAGATTATGTTTTGATTAAATTGGGTATGTGATGTCTTGAATGATTGAGGATTGATGAGGTAGAAGGTGAAAATGTAAGTTAGAGATGTTAAGATGTTTTTGATACTAGTTAATGTTGTAAATGAGTGTTTATTTAAGAAAGATGATGGAGTGTTGTGTGCTGCAATTTTGTGACCTAATGGTTAAGGATGGGTTGTGAGTTAGTTATAGTGGATATATGAAGTGGATTGAGTGAGAATTGTGTTAGAAATGGTATGGAAGATGTAGCATGAGAGTAGGATCAAAATCTGGAAAAAAAATTGTGTTTGTATATGTTTCAGTGTTTCTGACATAACTTTTTACGTGGTTGTGCAATTGAGATGCTTGTTAGCTTGAATTAAATTAGAAGAGTTTAGCTACATTTCTTGTGAAGGAAGTGAAGTCTAATTCTGGCCTTAAGAGTCCTTAATTTGAACATGAATGTGAGCATATGTGTAGGCATGAACAGTGTAAGTTAATGACACTAAAGTTGAATTTTGTGATCTGAAACTTTAGAAATTAATTGGGGTTGATTTAGACAGAATTTGATAATTTGGTCTTCATGAAAGTTAGAGATCTTCTTGTTAGCTTTCAATCTCCATAAAGTATGAATTTGTTTGATGTAAGGATTGAAAGTTAGGACTTGTTGAATTTCGGATGTAATTGAAGGATTTAGGTACCTTGTTGTGTGGAATTGCTCATAAGTGAAGATTTTGTGATTTCTGGATTCTGAGGTCAATTCTAGATTGTTATGATCTGAATTGGAAGAAGTGTCCTAAGTGACAGTTGTAGAAGAATGTAAGAGCTTTTCAATGATATATAATATGCAATTTTTGGATGTAAGAATTGAGAGATATGAATTTATGAAGTTTGGATATGGTTTAGGTGTTAATGTAACAGGGCAGAAACTTTGATTGAGAATTTGACCTAGTTAGAGGTCGAATTTGCTTTTGAGTTCTCATAAGAAGTGTAGAGCTTGTTCTGATCTTTCCATTGCTATAAAGCATGGAATTTTTGAGTAACAGAATAGGAACTTATAATGTCTGAAAGTTGTGTTATTGTTTTGGGGTATGAGTGATAGGACAGACCTCTTTGCAGTGAATTTTGACCCCTATAGAGGTGGAATTTGGTTGTGAGTCCTCATAAAAATTGTAGGTCTTTTTGTTAGCTTTTCATTGATACCAAATTTGTGAATTTTGAAGGTCTATGTAAGAAGATATGTTATTTGAAAGAACAGGTGTTTTGGATGAGGGAAAGAAGTGAAAGAGAGAGGAGAGTTGCGATCGTACCACAGTACGATTGCAACAAAACAAAGGATGTCGCGATCCTGGCGAGCGCGATGAGGTAGCGTTACGCGCCCCTCGCCAGCCTCGGCGCTCGCTAGTGCGAGGCGCGTATCGCGCTGCTCCCGAGCGCGACAGCTCGCGATCGCCAGCGCCCGCATTCAGCTCGCGCCTCGTGACCGCGAGGCTGTCGCGATGGTGCGAAATCAGTGGCATTTGTGTAATTTTTGCTACATCCGAACCCTTTGACATTCAATTGTGTATAACTTTTGCATCCGACCTCCGATTGACCCCATTCTTGAAGCGTTGGACTTCTAAAACAGTCCTCTACCTCTCCATACCAAATTGTGATTTTTTTGAGATTTTTAAGAATTATTGGATTAAACCCTAAATGAGTGGATCCAATATTTTTTGGATTAAATTTTTGATTGACACTGGGATCATCATGAACATGCATTGTACTCATTTAAATGCTTACATGTGCATTATTATACATTTTGATTGATCAATTTGTAATGTGTGTATATTTGCTTTGTTATAGAGGCACAGTTGGAACGTCAGCATACAGACGTTGCCGAGACTTCCAGGCATTAGCTCGGAAGCTATTGGTGAG
>JAOTAY010000002.1:35802824-35819056 GCA_025629805.1 Erythroxylum baracoense | reverse complement strand
AAAATATATAAAAACAAGTAAAAGCTCACATTTAAGCACAATAAATCACCAAATAAGCATAGAATTAGGAACTAAAAGATGCTAGATTTACACACTATCAATATGCATACAAAACAAATATTCACGTACTTAGATTATTGTTGTATTTCCAACGGTTAAAGAACTTTTCTATAGAACTTTTATTCTTCTTGTTCTTCGTATGAAAAAAAAACAATGCAGAAGAAGAAACACACGCAGAGAGTTCTATATTTTTCATTCTTTCGTTTTTACATTCAAAAAACTTGACTACCTTTGGTAGTTATTGAAAGAACAATTATCACAATAACCCTCATGGGTGTATAATGATTCATTAATAAATATGTTGAGTATTAAAATGAAATATGTTAATGTCATATAGTTATGAACTTATCTGTTAAAAATTAAAATTGTTCTGGACTTAGCTAAAACAAAAAGTTCATGATGTAAATAGTAAGTACTACAACTATCTACCAAAGTATCCATTTCTAACAAAGTTAAAGTTACAGTTTCTACAAAGAGAATCTATGCACGATAGCTGTGTACTGCACTTTGTTGCCCTTCAGGTTCGTGTGATAGTTGTGTACTACACATTGTTGCCCTTCAGGTTCGTGTTAAGTTTTGTACAACTAAGCTTTACGGTCTCAGAATCTCCTTTTACGCATGGCTTTAATTGATGCACCACTCACTCGTCCATCAATCCAGGCAACAGCTGCTACAATTTTCTGCGTGCAGAAGACCAATTGGGGTCCAGTTGTTGACTTGTGATAACCATGTCGATGGTCTTTACCTCTAAATGACAAAGGTTTGTAGAACATGCTCGGCATCTTCCATTATAAAGTATCTTTAATGTGCAAGAGACTCTCTTTTAAAAAAGCTGCACTCTTCTTTCTGAATTACATGCAAAGGACAAGGGTTCCAGTTGTTCTTTGACGCCCACAATAAGTATAAGGTTGCCTGACTGCTACATACTCTATTTTTTTCTAGCAAGAAGATTTGTATCCCTTGAAATACTTCATCACTTCTTCCATATTATATAGCGATAACAAAAAATGACCCTTCGTAGTTAGTGAACAAGTGAGATTGCGAAGACATGAATCTAATTGTAGGAATTATCTGGATGTATACGCCCCTAGTATAGTATATATATCTGTATGGTATGCCATTAACTCTGCGCCACAAATTAAGTGCTTCCTTGAGAAAAAAATCATGTCATTCTAAGTATGGTAAGTTTGATGCATCGCATATAATAGTTTCATTCTTAGATGAGGCATCTAAATGCTGTTTCTCGGTTCTTTTATATTCAAAGCGACTCTTCACTCCAGTTGGCGACCCTTGGCAAACATGAAGGGGGAGTTCTTTACAACTATAATATAAACATGTCAAGAACATACCCCAGCATCTTCTATGTGAAGCATCTTTCACAGCTTGTAAGTTTTCACTTTAGTGTTTGATGGTACTACCCTCTTTGATCGACTTTTAAGTAGATGCCTTGTGTGGATATCATACACGTATTGGGAAATCGGGCTGAGATCGAATCCCAACCACAGTGGAATAATTATGAAATTTTTTATATTTTAATTTTTCGAAAACTAATATCACTTTAATTCTGTAAAAAGATTAACACATAAATCATAACAAAGTATGAATCTTAATTAGCATCTTATTCTGAAACTTGATCTTTTTCTTGTCGTATCCCACAAACCGTTTCTGAAACAAATCCATGTCAATTACCGTAGTTGCATAAATCTCTAACCTCTAACGTATCCATAGAACAGATTGAGAGAACTTTATAACTCTGAGAGAGTAAAATAGGAAGTGTTAACTTCATTAGAGCTTAAGTTTATTTGTAATAAGTTTTGAAAGTTTTAATAATTTTAAATTCTATTTTCAATTAAAATTTAATTAGAATTACAAATAATTCTAATTAAATACTAATTATGCCCAAATAAGATTTAATATCTCATACTGATCATTATTTATTAAATATCTTATATTTAATCATAAGGTTTTTCAAACTTTACAATCAAGTTCAACTTGGTAAAATATCTTTGATCTCTGAAACCCATTCTATATCTGAAACCTATTAGATTCCCAAATATTTTGACAATAATTATATATTATAATTCTAGTTCATAATTAGAATTAGAAAAATTAAAACTTTTTCAATTTATCTTTAATTCTCCAATTAAACAATTTATAATCATAAATTAAGATTGACGTCCCGTAACGTATCATGACCACCCAAATATTTAGAAATGTCAAAGTAGTTTTGACTAATCTTTCCGTGCATGATTTGTTCCGTATAATTCAATCTTTTCATCAACATATAATGTTCCAAATAAACAAAGCATGAAATTAATGTCTACTCTTTTTAGTTCAATCTTATTAGTTTTCCATTATTAACTATTGATTCAATTAATGACATTTGTAAACTATTTATAAAGCGTCGTTCCTTTTAGATAAGAATTTTTCGAATCAATACTAATCAAGAACAACGAAACATTCTCCCTAATTACTTTAAGGCGATGAATCATATCTTGATCACACAATTACCTTTATATAGTTCATGTTATATCCAATGACTACCGTCTAAATGACCTATGATTAAATAGGTCATAAATAGTATCAAATCATAACAATTCATATACAAGATAACTTTAAAGATTTCAAATCAAAAGATTACTTATACAATCATTATAATGAAAATTCCATAAATATACAAGTAATATTCCAAATGGATTTGTCATATCAGGTCTGTTCAGCAAATTGTTCTCTAACAAGCACTTACATATTTATTTAAGTATTTCCATAAGAAAAAACATAATGTGTGCTAGTTTTATATTCTATTAATGTCCAGTCTTAATATAACAATAACAATGAACGATTTAGGAATAATACATAAATTCAATATAATACTTATAACTATAATCTCATTATAATTTTATTTGCAATGTATAATTATCTCATGGACTTTATCATATATATCTAAACATGTACAAAATAAAGAATATCATTAAATTATTTTGTTATTAAACTACAATCAATTAATTAGCTGTAAGACATAAACTAACAACACCTTCTTATATCAGTAGAGTCATTTAGTCAAAAGATTATCATTCTTAATTTACGAGTATCCAAAGGATCACTAAATTAAAATTATCAATTGAAAGAAAAACTACATGTAATCTTTACTCTGGAGATAACGTTCCTTTTCTTTCTCGTACCAAAACCTGGATATGATGCTCTATTCCAAAATAAAATTTGCTTTCACAAAGTAAATCTTCGTTACGAATTCTGTCAAGAAGCTTCAATTTGTGGAAGTGGCTTCCATTTAAGGAATATACTGCTGTAACAATCTTCTACCACACAATGAAGGGATTATTCCTTCGTATATGCTTCCTCTGAGATGGTATAAATAGTTGGTTTCGAAGCCATGACTTTCAGACGAGAAGTGTAGCTGAATTACCGGGCAAATCTCCTTTGGCATGCATCCATCTTGAAGCACTTCAAAATATTGTGCATTCTTTTAGTGTGTGTCATGCCAAAGGAGATTTGCCCGGCAATATTTCTGCATTATGGCTTCACAAGGAGAAGGGTCATCCTCATTTTCTTCAGGAGTTTTGACGTGATTAACTTACAGTGTGGTTTATGTCCTGATTATTTTTCATCAGTGATTTTTTGTATAGGGTTGATAATCTGAATTTCTATTATTCTCCGAACAAGATTTTACTCTAGGTTTGGTATTCTTTCCGCATTCAACATATTCATGATAACCTTAAGTGACTGTGTGACAATAGTATTTACACTTTGATCAGCATCGACTAGTATAGGCATATCCATTGTTAGTTTGTAATTATCATTAGTCAGTCTTTTGCTTTACCTGCAGGTAAGTTCATGGTCTGATGCTTTACAGATAATTCTTGCTGGTATACCTTAATCGTTCTTCCCTAGAGAACTTTTCCTGCCATATGAAGTATTTATTAACAGAAAGAAAAAGAAGCCATTTGTAGTAGTTGAGAGATTTCCAGGCCAAACTATTATCATTTTCACTAGTTAATTTGAATTGGTTCAGATGGGAGCGGGTGTATATTCGGAGATTAATTGCAGTTAAGCAGTTGAACATTGACCATGGAAAGGCAGTTGATGAAGATATAGCAGCCTATATTTATGGAACTGATGGTTTAGTGCATGGACTGAATGACATTTAACTCTAAGATAAGGCCTTCTGACTATTTCAGATATGCAAACTAGTGGGATCTGATGCACATAACGTGCTGGATTCTGAGGCCATTTCTACATGTGATGTATATATGTAAGGAGATATTGTATAGAATCTGCTGAGAAGAACTTCATATACAAAGGGACATATATTTCACCTCCTCCATAAATTTTTATGTTTGTGAATGGGAGAATTTTAGCACATCTGACGTCTATACAAATTGTTCTGTTTTAGTTGTGGAAGTCAAACAATATATAACTCTAATAAAAGAAATTACTAGATGAAAAGTGTATGACGTATAAATGTTTCCATTCATAGAGGCACTGCAATCATCATAGTCCAGTAAAGCTCACAATTATCCAAGAAATTCTAATCCAATGTCTACACAAGCGAGCTTTTGATCTCCTTAATGCATATGCTTTAATCACCAAGCAAGAACCATTGAATAGCTGAGTATCCAATTTGGCCTTAAATTTTAACTGCAGAGTAGGCAACCAAGTATTCATGTAATTTTTTTTCTTGATCTTACAAGCAGGAGCATAATGTCAGATTTTCTGTGTTTGTTAGACCAATGCATTGAGCAAACTAACCTAAGAATAGGTTAAAACGGCTTAAATTTGTAATTCTCTGATCATGAGAAATGTGAGTTGAAGAAAAGAAGAGATTTTTTTTGCTTTATTTTTCACTTAGTAATTGCAAGATATTATATGAAACATTCAACAATTTCTCAAATTTGTTCAAGCTCTTTTATTTTAACGAAGTTGTAATTCTTGAAACCCCAAGAACCATAGGGTTTTCTTTTCATTAGTTTATCAATGTCAGAAGACGTCGAATATTGTCATAGATTTAACTCAAAACTAGTGAAATTGGCCAACAGATACATAAACAACAGAAGAAGAGTAAACTTGTCACAGCCTAACAAAATTCTGGGTCAAAACTTTGGTAAACTTGCTACTGTACTGGAATGGTAGTTCGACTTCATCTTTGTAGCTTTGTCTGAATTGTTATTCTTTTGGATTTGTACTATTTACTTCCTTTTGGAATGAATTTTCTTCAATTTCCCAAAAACATTCTGCATCATAACTGCGAAATGGAGAGAAGAAAAGTTGCAGATATTAATTCTGTGTTGATTGAGCTCACTATATATCAAGCCAAGTTCCTCAGTTTTCTTGGGGGAAAATATCAGGTTCTAGCAAAGGTATGAATCATCTCGAGTGAATTTGTTCTCATTTTGATATTACCTTCTAAGATTTAACATTTGATACTTCAACAGCATTTAGATTGTTTAGATTGGGTTATGGTTAATAGCATCTAAAATTCTGAACATTAACGCCAAATGAGTATCTTCTCACTAGTTACTGCACATAGTGTAAATGCATATCTACATTGTTTATGTGGTCTTCTAAAAGTTGATGATCATTGGACAAATGTGATATATTAATCAACAGTGGAAATTCATTCTATTGAAGATAACAGAATGCTAAGTCAGTAATAAGAAGGAAGTTGCTCAAGTTGATTTTCCACACGCAACCCCTTTATGGCCAAAAGATGATCAAACCATGACCTGGGAAAATTGCTCGGAAACAATCATCCGTTAAGGGATTGACAGTCCACAACATTAGCCCCTGGTTTTCTCTGATAATGCCCGAATCTTTTATACGACGTATCAGGAAGAAAACAAATTAGACATGCAAAGACCTACACGTACTGTGCGAAGGGTATTATAGTCGGAACCATTGGCCTTGTGGAAGTAGAACTGCAGTGCAGTGGAATGGCAGGCCAATTCTCCTTGGGCGGTGAAGTAGCGAACTAGAATTGCACTATTACTCTTCATCACGCTTGTCACCTCTTTGCCCACGTACAATCATCCCCAAGGTTCGAACTTAAATTGTTGCATATCAATCATCCACTATTCGTACACAGTGGATATTATGTCTAGGCTGATAGGTATATGCCCAGGATCGTTCCTTTAAACCTTGTTCTTTCACTTGTACCTTGTTCTTTCACTTGTAACGTTGACATCAGGGTCCCCCATTTTCTGTATAGAGGTTTCCTTTCAACTACTTTTTTCATGCACTACATATAGAGCTTAAGGAATGAAGATAACGTTTCTCTAAGCTGATTTTCTTCAATCGCATGAACCACATTTTGTACACCCAGTGCTACAAGTAAGATAGGATTGTAGGAAAACAGACCGTTTACCGTATGGAAGCACATTCTAGTGGATCTTCCTTATCTTGATGCCCATAGAACTGATGCTGTTACAACCTGTCTTGAGTCTCCTTTCATGATCCTTTTTCCATATTCTGACAAGCAATTCCTCTCAATTACTGATCTGCTAATAGTTGTTTGCCTTTTAAAATCTAAGGACCACACATATCGAACAATATCTAAAGGATTTCCCTGTCTAACCTCAAACTTTCACATGGCATGACCAACATGTTCAATAAACCAAATGTTGTCACACAATACGGTATTCATGTACGGAAGATCTTACTATTCTTCGAAGAAAATGTTTACCAGTTACGAAAGTTGCAAAGGTACCTTTTATATGTCGATGCCAAGACATGAAATTCTTGTATGATTGCGCCTTGAGGATAATAGAATAAAACCAAAATGTCAACATAGTGAGAATGTGGACGGCTCACATATCTTTATATCATGTCGAAGTACCTCTGCATAATCCCAAAGCTTCACCCTATAAGTAGAATGATTTTAATCCCTTACAGATTAAATTTATGTTATGCAGGTCAATTACTGAACAAGTCTTCTTTGGCAGATCAGCCGCAATAGGGAAAATTGGTGGCAGATTTGCCAAGGGAGATTTGCTCAGCAATTAACTGCAATAGTTCTCTTCATTACCTATCTCCTTGTATCCTCTGTCTCTTATCAACATACACATATAGTGTCACCACCAGCTCATGATGAAATATACAGAAGAATGAGAATGGTATGCATCGACATTATCTATGCCACTTTCCATGCTTTCCTGGATTACGTAATGGTACTTGCAAGCTTGTTATTCAGTGTTCAATTTTTGATCTATATATTTTATTCTTCTGATTAGCAACAAAATTTAGGATGTCAAAAGTTAGAACAAATGGAACTTTGACAACGAACTTCTTACTGAAATTGCAGTATGGTTGTTTACTATTAGAAACTTGGTGCATCTTGGTCATGCGAAAGAGAAATAAAATTCTACAAATTTGATACGGACTTGAGGATCTTTACACTAATTGCTTCAAGGTTGATAAATTGCATCTGTCAATAATCTAGAGTCTCACTGGCATATCATCAATGTTCTGTTGATGAACATTCTCAATCAGACTCTTTGATTACAGCTTCTCAATTTTGGACTCATTTCAATTCCAAATTGCTCCCTTTGTAACTTTAACATCTTTCGCAATCATAGTATCGTTAATTTCCAACCAAGAAAAAATCTTTACACATTATGCTTGATTTCTGATCTAGTTTACCTCTTTTAAGTTCTCCTCTCACTAACTGCACTTTGTTGTTGAAGTGTATCGAACAGTTAATAGATGTTTAATTCCTTCCCCTTTAAGATAGATCATAAATTGTTTAGATGTATATTCATTATCAATAACAGGTAAACAAGTAGAATTGAAGTCTAATTTAAAGCTTCTAGCAACCATCATAACAGTAAAAAGCAATTCATCGTTTCTATTCTTCACATCACACGCTCCATCATGAAAATTGAGTCCATAACCAATTTAAATAAGTTGACCAGTACTAAGGAGGTTTCAACTACTTCAGGGACAGAAAAAACATCAGTGAGCAGTTTTATATATGTTAGAATCTAAATAATGAGGTATCTCTTCCTTTCACCTTCGTGTAGCTTCCATATCCAATTTTGACCTTTGATATATAGGCTCTGTCAAGGATTTTTTTTACAATTCTTGGTTTGGTGTCATGCGATTGATGTATCCTGTGTCTAGTAACCAAATTAATTTGTGTTTTGTAACTCCGTGTTGTTTGCAACTTTTACTCTATTTTGAGCCTCAATTTTGGGCTTAAAATACTTTTGACAATGACCAAATTGCTTGTACTTTCTGCATTGGATATCCCCCTTCCAGCAGTAAAACTCATTGTGATAGTTCTCTGGAGTATTTGCAAGGAGGGAATTCTCTTTCCTTCCTTTTCCATTGCTGCAACTGTGTTGTTTCCACCTTCGAAGTTGCCATAATCTTCCTTTTCCTTTGTTGTCATTGTTGTTCTTATAGGATTCTCTCAAGTGTTCTTTTCCTTTTGCTTTTGCAACAAGTGCACCTTCAATTGGACTTACATTCCTGAAAGCTTTCCTTTACTCCAGTACTGCTTGCAGAGAATTTACAAATTGCTGAAGACTCATTTGTGACAAATCCTCTGAATCTTTGAGAGAAACAATCTCATGCTCAGATTTTTCGAATGAACTGACTAGAACTTTCTCCACCACCCTTGAATCTGGAAAAACTTCTCCCAAATACCTCACTTGTTTCTCAATCTTAAGATTTTTCCAGCGAACTTTACGATAATCTTTGGTTCTATTGATAAAGAACTACCTGTTAAGAAAATAATGATCAAGTTGAACAAAAATATATTCTTTTCTTGCGTCGGCAAAAATCTCCATTTTTAGACGTTGTCACAAGAATTTTTATTTTACATTTTATTACGAAAAATTATCACTAACAGTTCACTATACTATTGTTTATATTTCTCTTGCCTTGTTTATTTCCATTTTGATCTTTAGCTTTGTTTGCATTTTTAAATTTATTATAAAATTCTGTTCAAATTTTAATTTTAATTTTTGTTTTAGTTTCTATCTATTTTTAACTTATTTATAATTTTTATTTTATGTTCCTATTTTTATACTGATCTACCATTAACTATTTATAATTTTAATTATTTTTTATTTTTTATTTATTAGTATTGTTTCTCTTTTTTTCTTCTTTTTTCCTTCCTTATATAGATTATTTAGAAACAATCTCCCTACTAATTTGGAATAAAGCTATAGACTCTATATCTCAACAAGATTTTCTACTGGGTATTATTATTGTTGTTGGTTTTCTATGATTAATATAATATTGATAATTTAGTCTATCTTAATTTTATAATTATTTTTAATAATCAAAATATATATTAGCAAATAAAGTTTAATTTACAAATAACTTTTTAGTTAATAAATTATTAATTTTAATAAAATGTAATATAATATATTATTTATTTAATTAATTTATCTATAATATATTATTTATTTATTTAGTTTATTTAATTAATTTTTTTAAAATTTTATTTAATATTTAATTATTATAGATAATAAAAATATAAATAAAGTGATATTAAATCAGGTAGATTTTTATTTTTGTTTAAAAGAGGAAATCAAACAAAAATGAAATCCAACCCTCCTAACGTCCAAGGTTAGGTACACGCCATATTTCAAACTGGTCAAAGTGTAGGGTAGTCAGTGCACCTTATCAATGATTATATACACACCAAAAGATAGAATCGTTTTAAAGCTTTTATCTTGACAGATTTGTTAGAGATGTTGTCTCTGATCTGCTCTAATATGTTCGCGGAATGAGAGTCTATGAGACTCCAGGGTTCGCTAGATCGGTTGTCTATGTGTTCTCTTAACTCCCTTATAACGTAGTTAACCCAACTTAGTTGAACTAGCTCCACCGCTCATGGAAGGTCTCTGCCAAATGCTTGCCGATGAGACACCTACTTTAACTGTTCTACCTCTTTTGCTTTTCTCTGTGACTGATTTGTTTGTCCAGAGAGTCATTCTACGGAAAAAAAGAACCAAATGCAGAATTATTACACCATTTTCTTCGGTACTGTCAAATGATTCATCTTTGGGGGACAATTATCCATATTGTTCAATACTTCAATTCATGTTAACGTACATACTACTCCAAATCACATAAGGAAACGAAAATAGTAAAATCGAAGAACTTGAATTTCTAGAATTGGGAAAATACAGCAGACCCACGTAGATACTTTTACTCATATGCATGCATACACGTAGAAACATGCAACAGAACATGCCAGTGGGTCGTACTTCGCCATTATACATATATTCTTATCTTTTATCACGCCAATATTTTCAGATAAAAAGGTGAAAGGTATATGCTTATGGAAGTCTCTATCAACTTGTAATTCCAGATTGCATTGGCACCCTTCATCATCCAAAGTGAAATCTTTAAGACCCATTCTAATATGTAATGGTACGGTTACTAAATAACTAAGCAAACATAGTTTTTTTAATCAACTCACTCAAGTAACTTTTTCTGAATGGGACATAGAGTTGATTAAATGGGGAAGCAAATATTGATCATACGTTATTGTAATATCGATCCTAATACAATATTAAAACAAAACTTTTTAATTCAACATTGTGACAATTATGAACATTTATTGTGAGTTTAAAGTTTTTTTCCTCTTAAAAAAATTTATAACATGGTAAATTAGAGAATAGTGGCCTCTTCCCTTAAAATTTGCTCATAAAAGTATTGTAGAGTTCCTATTTTAAAAATAAGCAATTAAATATAGAAAATCGTAATAACCCAAAATTACATAAAAAGCACATGTTTATGTTTATTAAACATAACTTATCATAAATAATGATATTTATTATGTGACGAAAACTAAAAATTAGAGTTAATTAACTTATTACTATGAAAGAGACCAATATATTTGTTCAAACAAAGTACACGACCCAAACTAAGAAGAAGAGTCAAGTTCGAAAGTAGCAACACTCTGAGACACAATATTTAGAAAAATAAGCAAATATAACAGAGGAATCAAGAGTAAAGCATCAAACAATGCTGGAGTAAGTTCAAGATTTAAAAAAAGGGGGGAAACACCAATCTTAAGGAAGTCACTTACTGATAAAGATTTTGTAACTAATCTGGAAGTGGACCAGAAATTTTATTATGTGCTGAGAAACAATTTAAAGAGGAAGTCTTGATGGGAATCAAGGTTGACATGATCCTCTGTCCCCTTTACTCTGGCCCTAATCTGTCCCATTTTATCTCAGCCATCTAATTATGTGGGACCCACTTAAATGAATGGCTGAGATAGAATGGGACAGGTTAGAGCCAGAGTAAAGAGGACAGAGGATCTGAGGGGAATAGCAACCCCCACTAAAGACTAGAAGGTTCCTAACATTCAAAGCACACAACGAGGTAGCTTGAATGACTTTTTTTTTTTTTTCCACCTTCTCTGTCAAGCTTATTCATGTACTTGATAGGCAATTGGTTAGGAGTCAGCAATCGAGTATATTTAATAGGGTTTGAACTTTTTAATAATTGGTGTAGAATGTGTGCTAGCTCAGTTAAATTTTAAGCTTATTTAATAGCCCTTGAACTTGTATTAATTTAATTGAAATAAAAATAAAAATTTATTACTATTATAATTAATCATAATTTAATATCAATTAGATTCAAATAAGATATAATATTTTTTTATTAGTCCTTATTTATTAAATATTTTATATTAAATTTAAAGTTTCTTAAATTTTATAATTAAGTCCAACTTATTTAAAAGATCTTTTTTCTTAAATATGTTGACAGTAGATATAAATTATAATCATAAATCATAAATCATATTTAAGATTAGATAAATTAAACTTCTTTAATTTATCCTTAATTTTTTAATTAAATAATTTATATCTATAAATCAAGATTAATATCTAGCAACGCATCATACCCATCTAAATATTAGGAATGTCAAAGTAATTTTGATTATAATTTTTATGCATGATTTTTTGTATAATTTAATTATTTCATCATACAATATTTCAATTAGTTATGAAGTACAAAATTAATGTCTACTATATTTGAGTCTAATCATATTAGTTTCTCATTAATAGTAATTGATTTTATGAATAACATTTTAGAACTATTTTCCAAGTATTATTTCACATTGGCTAATGATTTTTTAAATTAATACTAATTAAAAATAACGGAATATTCTTTTAAATTACTTTCGGGTGATGAATCCTATATTAATCATTCAATTACCTTCATATAACTTATGTTACATACAATGACTACTGATTGAGCTACTCTTAATAAAGATAAGTCATAAGTAATATCAAAATAACACAATTCTTATATGCTATAATTTGAAAATTTCAATTCAAATAATCACTTATATAATCATCATAATGGAAATTTTTATAAACATACAAGTAATATTTTAAATATAATTCTTATATCAAACGAGCTTAGTGAATTTGTTCTCTAACAAATACCTACAAGTTATTTAAGTATCTTTATAATTTAGTTTATAAGATCCGACTACTTTTTTCATAAGGAAAAAACATAATGTGTGTTAATCTTTTTATAGTTTATTAATGTTCAATCTTAATAGAACAATAGTTAGGAACAATTTAAAAATAATGCATAAATGTAATATAAATTAATTTTTATAATTATGATCTCGTCATAATTGTATTTGTAATGTGCATTTATATTATAGATTTTATAACATGTATCTAAATATGTATAAGATAAAAAATATTTTTAAATAATTTTATTACTAAAACTAATCGATTAGATGTAGGGCATAAACCAACATATTCGTGATTTGTTTGAAGTTTGGAGAGAATTTATTCATATGTTCGGTGCCGATACTCTCCAATAATATGGATTTCATCTGTATTTAACAAGTAATAATTTCTTTCAAAGTACGTTTGGACAATTATAAATTTGTGCCACGTTTATTAAGAAGTGAAATATTCTTCTTAATGAGATATTTAATTCTAAATCCACCAACTTATTGTCATTGAACTTTTTTTTTCCTCTTTAAAGTTTTTTTTTTCTTTAGAGTGAATAAGTTTTTTAAAAAGTTGACCACTTCATTCCACATTTTATAACTTGAAGTGGTAATGCTTAAGGGAAGAGCAAGATAGTTTTTTTTAATTAAAATATTATTTTTAAGCCCAACATGGCTATATACAAAGCATTACTTCTCCAATATACTTGACAACTCTTTCAGGGGTCCTGTTTTCACATATGCTATAAAATCCTTATGGAGGAGCTAGCATTCAGGTGAGCTTTGTGAGCACAAAGAATTTCTTTGGTCCAGCAAATGGTATTATGAACGACAACATTCTTCTCCAAAGCTTGGCCTCTGAAAATTATAATTCCTTTCTCTCTAAATTGAAAAAAATACGGCAATTGAGTGAAGTTGTAAGGGAGTAGCTATCTTTCCCTAGTCTCTAAGTTGTATCTGATGCTGACTGTATGGATTCTGTCTTTGGTGGCCAGTCTGTGCTTAGCTGCAATCTAGGAAATAAATGAGGTTTTAGGCCTTAAAGATTTTTTCCATAGCTTAAAGTAAGAGGAATTGGTGATGTTGTAAGAGCTGCAAGCTAGCCATATAGGTTTGTCATCTCCCTTATACAAGGTTGATAGTTAGGAAAGTAAGGATTCAATCTACTGGCACTTCTGACTTCACAGCCCCGGTTACCAGCTTGTATCACTGTATTAACTCTGGAGTTGAGAGGTATTCTTGGTTTTTAACTGAGTTAAGGGATACCTCTTAATTTTCATGCGAGGATTTTCCAAGTCCCTGGGAATAGCAAGATAGTTGACAGAAAGGAACTATTTTGCAGCCAATAGTATTTGTTGAACTTCATTAAGCAATTTATTGATTTTCTGAAAAGTTCAGCTACCGTACTGAAGCATATAGTAAATATATGTAGAGAGAACACCCAGCATAACAACTTTAAAATTTTACAAGTGGTAATTATGTCGCGATATTAAAATATGATTGCAAAAACTATTAGAGTCTGATTTCACTACAAGAAAGTAGAAATAGTTCTTTCGCTTATGAGAGTCTGAATTTTGGTAGATGTAAAAGGTAACAGATGCATGTATATAAATCCATTATCGAATAAATTACAAAAAAGTGTATTTGGAGATGCAAGATGCAGTCCGACTCACTAACGATATGTCATGGATTGACAACTGATACACAATATAGTACTTGCAGATTGGTTAGAATTACCTACCTTTTCATGATTCAGTTTCACAGACGGAATTACCTTTAGCTGCTCCATGCAACATCGAGGCTTTTTCCAGACACACAAGAAGGATGCATGCTAATTAACGTTCTGTTGAACAACATAGAATGGAACTACGTAGAGATTGCCAGTCCTTCTTGATACACCATGTAAGCTCAAAGTAAACAATCATATGGATTACCTGCTAAATCACGGAACGCGTTAAACTTCACAGCAAGAGAGATATAAGATGACTTCCATGCATTTCAATAACCCAAAACATTTTTACAACCTGACAGAAATATAAATTGAGTAGGTGGTTGTGTGATTGAATTGCAGGGCAATTCTCCTTTGGCAAAAGTAAGAAATCTGCTTTGTAATAATATTTGCGTGTATTCCCTTTGCCAAAGTAGAGTCGCCCCGTAATTCATTAACCACACTATTGCCTTTGCTTTCACAAACACACAGCTTCTTGAGTATGCTACAGTGAGAGTAGTAAAATCCTTTTTATAGAGCATGATTCGCACCTGATATTGGATATGCCAAAGAGGAGAAATAGCATATGCCAGTACAATTCGCTCTAGAAAATGTTCTCTTTCCCAGTCATGGCTTTATGGTCCCTATATTAATTACTTCGCCATCAACACCATGGTCCACTAGTCAACATCCTCATTCTGCTGTTTCTTTTGAAGGACTGCATATATACCCCTTTTCTCAAGTCAAATATACTACAGATATTTACATTGTATATCATGATTCAAACATGTAATGGATCTGGTTACTTGCTACGCCTTTTACCATCTAATTTATTGCTGTTATTTGATCTTTAGTTTCTAGACTTAAGGAAGAATATGAAAGGCACTGCCGGTCTATATTTATTATGTACATATATAATATCCATTAGGGAATTGTAGGTTGTTGTACATGTTAACCACCCTCAACATGCAAGATGGATATCATAACATTATCTCCAAATTAGAAAGCATTCGTATGCATGTCCAAGACAACATTATGATTTGTCATGTTATTAAGATTTGTTTCAGGCTTTAATTAGAGTATAACTAAATTGTAAAAAGAAATGGAATACAAATATCGTAATATTCCTCTCCCTTTAAAGCCTATTTCTTTTGTATGTGATGCAATTTCTCTTTATATAAACCTTTTAACGACAAAGTTTCGAGAGAACCATTATTCATGAGGGGAAAAAAAACTAATACTGAAAGCTTGTCCTAAAAGAAAAAGAGTGACAAAGAAAAGCAAATGAATGAAAGGAAACCGAACAGCATACTACAAGATCTCTCGAATGTGCTCTCTTTCTTTCATTTGTTTACCAATATCCTTAAGGAATAGAATTTTTAATATGGGTAGAATATAGAGCCTATTAATAAAAAATGAGCTTGGGTCAGCTATTGTCAAAATGACTAAAACTAGTCATTTGGATAGTCGACCCTTACTACTTATAAACCCTTTAACATTTTCATGTTTAGTCAATATGGAATACTCTAGCACTCTCCCTCAAGTACAACTGGAACTGGACATCTAGTTGTCACTTAAAATAAATGCAGTAGTAATTGGACCAAGCCGTTGGGTCTAGACATCCAAACGGACAACTAAGAAATTAATAATCCGAACCAAACCTACTCTGATACCATATTAGAATTTTTAATATGGGTAGAGTGTAGAGCCTATTAATAAAAATTGAGCTTGGGTCAACCATTGTCAAAATGACTAAAACTAGTCATTTGGATAGTCGACCCTTACTACTTATAAACACTTTAACATTTTCATGTTTAGTCAATATGGAATACTCTAGCACTCTCCCTCAAGTACAACTGGGACTGGACATCTAGTTGTCACTTGAAATAAATGCAGTAGTAACTGGACCGAGCCGTTGGGTCTGGACATCCAAATGGACAACTAAGAAATTAATAATCCGAACCAAACCTACTCTGATACCATATTAGAATTTTTAATATGGGTAGAGTG
>JAOTAY010000002.1:35757359-35768635 GCA_025629805.1 Erythroxylum baracoense | reverse complement strand
CATGATATGAAATGCAATTCTCACCT
This sequence comes from Erythroxylum baracoense, assembly GCA_025629805.1. Taxonomy (NCBI): domain Eukaryota; kingdom Viridiplantae; phylum Streptophyta; class Magnoliopsida; order Malpighiales; family Erythroxylaceae; genus Erythroxylum; species Erythroxylum baracoense. The sequence goes on along the minus strand of JAOTAY010000002.1, from coordinate 35,768,609 downwards.
ACTTAAGCTCTCACTTCTTCAATCCTTCAAAATCTCACCAACTCTCTAACTGCTATGCAAAACATTTTAATGTGAAAGAGGTTCTGACAACTATAAACTAATCATAATGCTTTATGGGTCAAATGGATCCATAAGTTTCACCTAAAAAATATAAATTTCTGGTAAGCTCTTTGTAATAGGAAGTTCTCATGGATTCTTCTCCAGATGATGAAGTTGCATGACTTAGTATATCCTTGTATTAAAAACAAGGTTGGTAATGGTGCCAGTACTTGTCTTTGGTACAATAGCTAATTTGACTCAAGTCCCCTTATTCACAATCCTCAGGTTCAACAATTGAGAAACAGAATTCCTCTTAATCTTAGGGTCTCATCTTTTCTCTGCAATGGTCAAAAGAAAGGGAATTTCAGAGGTTTCGATACTCTGGTTCATTTCTTCCCTCAACAAGTTAATGTTCTACTTGATGATTATATAAGTTGGTCCTTTAATCCGAGTGGTAAATTCTTAAATAAATCATATCATCAGCTTCTAAGAAGGGGTTTTATGGAGGTACCTTGATCTTCCCTTTTATAACAGAATTTTGTTCACCCAAAAGCCTATTTTGTATCTTAGCTTACGATTAAAAACAGACTTAGGACTAAAAGCCTGTGGCATTGCACGGTGGATACAACTTGTGTTTTATGTAAAATCGAAGTGGAGGATAGCGATCACCTCTTTTTTCTCTACAAATTCTCTAAAGTAGTCTAGAGTAGGATTTTGCACTTACTACCTGATTATGACTATTCTTATATTAAGGAACAATCTCTAACTTGGGCCATCAAAAACTCAAAGCTTGGTATACTTAATGCCCTTCTTTTTAAAGCTACCTTTACCACTTCTATCTACTTCCTTTAGAAGGAGCGAAACACTCATAGATTTACAAACTGTGAAGAGGTGAAATACCAGGTAGCTGACATGATAATTAACTAGATTGAGGCAAAAAATCTATGGTCTTCTCTCTCTCCTGACATGAGAAGTAGGTGGAATCTTTAATGTGATTTTGTCAGGTTGCTCTATTAGCCACTTTTCTTAATCTTTTGTACATATGTATATCGTTTTTGTCTTGAACTCATTGTAATGTTGTATTAGTTTTGTCTATAGTTAATGCAATATTCATTTTCAAAAAAAAAAGATCAAAGAGTAAGTCAGGAAGGAAAATTAAGAAGAAAGGGCATTTGTTCCTAAATTCTTCTCCATAATTATAGCATAACATGTTAGGGACATGGATTGCTCCAAAAAGTAGCCAATAATCCACGATTATCTACAGTTAAAGAAACCTTAAATAGTTAGTCTTCTTGACATAAAAATTAAAACTGATATACGTAAGGATTATTAAAAAAAGTTAGACATTCGTCACTAAGCATTAAGCACACTATGATAGAAGAACTATAATAGCATATAAGAGTAAAACAATCATGATGCATTATTCCTTAATCTTTTATTAGTTCATCCATTTAGTTGTTAGTTTTGAGTAAGACCTTAATTTCCTAGAAGTCATTTGTATCTTTGTAACTAACAGTGAATTTTAAAGGAACACTCTCTTGAATGATAACAAGATAACACACTCCTCCACGTAAGCCCCTTGGCTTATATTATCCATTTTCAATAGTATTCTACTAGTTTCGGAGGTTAAGGGCCACAAGCTAAAGAGAAAATGAAGTATTATGGGTCTCTAGAAATGCATATGCTTAATATGTGTACCAAATTTGATATATGGTGGTTTATAGTACTTGTAATAATAAATAAGAGGGAAGTTGACTTATATGGAAAGAATTAGGTATAACTTTGGTCAACTCCTTATCAGTCTCAAAGTATATAAAATATAGGGAACAATTTTATATCCATCTTTTCTTTGATCATTGCCCTAAAGAGGTACTACTTAGGTCTAACAATGAGAAGCTAAAATCTTTATTCAGATTTAGTAACTATCTAACAAAAATGGATGGCTTTGTAAAGGTCATCGCAAGAGGTTTAAAGATTAAGGTTAAAACTTTTAAATCCTATAGATGTATAAGGAAGCAACAAAAGGTGAAAAAAGAATTGAAAAAACTTAATAATGTAAGAGAAAAAAAAGAATATAAGCTAATAAGGCTAGAGAGGATCTGAAATCTGCATAAAAAGAGCTCTACCATAATCCTTTAGATAAAGGATTAAAAGCTAAAGAGAGAATGTAACTTGATAAATATATCAAGCAATATAAACCCAAAACTCTTTATTGAAAAAAAAGATAGAGTCAATTAGATAAAAACAGGTAATAGAGATGTAAGATGCTATCACAATGCTATCTTATATAGAAGGAATTACTATAATATCTATTCAGTGAAAAAATACAAATAGAGAAGTTATATGGGAGCAAATAAAGCTAAAAAACATATCCTTCAAGTTTTTCGAAAACACCTTTGGAGCCTGTAATAATACTTATTCTCATATGAAGGAAATTAAGGAATTTATTCTAGATTCTCTAAGCCAATAATATAAGGAGTTATTAACAATCTATTCGTTATTAACAATTTATTCAATCTTGATGACATCAAGTAAGCTTTATTTAATATAAATCTTGGAAAAGCTCTACGACTAGATGGATTAAACATATTATTTTTCCAAATAATAGGGCACATGGCAAGATGCTCAAGGACTTGAATAAAACATTTGTGTGTCTTATTTCTAAGTATCCTAACTTAAATTATTTGAATGGATATAGATCAATTTCTTACTATAATATGATATATATGATCATTTCTAAAATGATAGAAATAAGGCTCACAAAGGTGTTGAAGCATATCATTAATCCTAATCAAGGAGCTTCAAATAATGAAGGACAATAAGAGATAATCTACCTCTAGCTCAAGAGTTCTACAAAAACTACCAAAACAAAATATCTCTTATAAGTTGCTTAATGAAGTTGACTTTAATAATGCTTTTAATCCAATCGATTAAAGGTTTCTTTTTTACTCCCTAGTTGCTTTTCATTTTCTGGATAGACCAATGAATCTCTACTATCTCCTTTGTCATTATGGTTAATATTGAGCCTATATTAACATTTAATGGGGCTAAGTTTTAAGATAAGAAGGTCTACTTTCTATTTGTGTTGTTCACAATTTGTATTGAAATCTTAATTAGATTAATCACATTTTAAATAAAACTAGTTCAAAATTTTTAATTTCATCATAAATACAAGAATTTGAGGTTATTTAATATCTCATTAGCAGATGATATACTGTTTTTATGTGGTGCTAACATAAATTCAATGCAAATGATGATGGAATCTCTAAATATTTTGAACAAAATCTTTTGTCTCTCTCTCTATATATACCTAAACAAGAGTTGCTTTTATATCTCTACTAACTTACTTCCTCTAGCAAGTAATATCTTAAAGATCTCAGGCTTTAGACATTAGGAACTTCTTATTAAGTACCTAAGAATTTCAATTTCAAACAATAGAATTCTTATAAAGATTATATTTAATTCAATAAAAAAGAATAGGCCCTTAAATAAAAAGCTTCACATATAATGGTAGGCTCCAACTAATCTCGTAGGTGCTTGAAAAATAAACGCGTGCATTTGTTGTCACTTGTTTTGATCCCTAAATCTAGTTAGAGATATTGCAATATTTCTAAAGAATTTCTTATGGCTTAGCAAATTAGATAACTCTTTAAGGGATAAAACCAAATGGCTAAAGGTGTGCTCTCCTAATAATAAGGGTAGTATTGGTATAAATTCAATAAGGAACACAAACAAAATGTTGATTACCAAAAGGATGTGGTAGCTCTTTGTAGACTAAGAATCAATCAAACTTATATCTTAAAAGATTAGACCTTTTTAGATTCAAATCCAAGAAAAATAACAAGTGGAATCTCAATCAAATATTGAAATTTCATTATGTGACATGAAATGAAAATCATTATTAAAAATGGTGAAAGTACATGGTTTTAGTCAACAATTGGAATAAACTAAAACCCCTTCAAAAAATTCCTAGTTGGACATTAAGCTCTTAATCTTCTTAAAAGAAAAAGTTAAAGTGACATTTTATGGATAAGGATGGCATTGTAGATATAGAGGTTTTAACTATATCACGAACTCTCTTCTTAATTAAAAAATGTATAAGGAGGTTAAAGATAGTTAACCTATAAGAGGCACATTTCTAAATGCTTCACTAACATATCCTATTTGGATTTATTCAAGACACTAGTTGATAAAGCTTCTTGAAAGAAGTTGGTATGGTTTAACAAAAGTTCCCTAAAAGCCTTGTTTATATTATGACTAGCTACTAAGTAAAGACTTCAAAGATTGGACATAACTAAGGGATGCACTCTTACCAAAATCATATGTAAACTCTATAATTAATACCCTAAAACTTTAAATTACCTCTTATATAATTGTTGCTTCTCGAATACATTATGGTTCCAAGCTTTATATCATTGTATAATACAATGCTCAAAAAATAACTAGAAAAAGATTATTAAAAGGGATAAGAATGTAAGATATATCCATAAGGGTGATTTAAAAGTTTCAAGATAATTTTAATTTGTAGCACTTATGTAATTTGGGGGGATAAAAATATGAGAATGTTTTGAGATTAAAGTCAAATTATACAAGTGCTTTGTTTGAGCACTTTTAAATGGATTCAAAAGATCATCATTGCTAATGAATTTAACACAAGCATAAACAAAGAGCTTACAAATAACTAGAATATTCCTCTTCTTCTGAAAACAAACGAAGGACATTGATTAATCTTTTCTAAAATTTAGAGGATCAAAAGAGTTCCGGTTCCTTTAATTCTAACATCAAATTTTATTGTTAGTATACTCATTAGTACTTAATGATCTAGATTATATCTATACCTATTTAACTTTGATGATTGCAACTAAGTTCTGAACTAATTGCATTGAGATTTTGATGAGTTTATATTACATCATCTTTTTAAAAAATTAAAGATAAGGATAAGATATCCTAGCTCTACAATTATATCCATATTAGTGGTACAAAAAGTTAAGATTGTGATCATAAACTATAGATAAGAGTTTCTAGCTTTTTAACTCCCATCCAACATCTTATGACAATACTTTCTTTCGACCTTCTTTACTCTTTCCACTAATCTAGTCTTGTTAAAGTGATTCCAAACATCAATTTTCAATGGACCTAGACTTCCATCTTCAATTGGTACGAGATTAGAAGTATCTACTTTTATACTCACTAGTACTAGATTAGAACTCACCACTGAAGGAATATTCTCATCAATATATTTTATATATATTCTCTTTATATGAGAAACTTTTCAACTCCCATCCAACATCTTATAACAATATTTTCATTCGGCCTTCTTTATTCTGTCCACTAATCTAATCCTGTTAAAGTGATTTCAAACATTAGTTTTCAATGGACCTAGACTTCCATCTTCACTTGGTATGAGATTAGAAGTATTCACTTTTATACTCTTTAGTACTAGATTAGAACTCACCACTGAAGGAATATTCTCATTCATCTAAAAGTCAAATATATATATATATATATATATATAACTATATTAGTTATTAATGAATGTTTACAAATATTGGCAATTCTTAAGCAACAAAACATACATAACAGGTATTTCTAGCCAAGAAAAAGAAAAGAAAATGAAGCAATTGAAGCATAAATGTCAAAGTGAAAAAAATATTCTACTTCCGCAAATATCATATAATATATTTTTTTTCAATTGACATATAATTTTTTCACTTGGTTTGACCATATCATTTCTTAATAGAATACACATATTTGTTAAAAATCTAACAAACTAGAATTCCTTATAACCATTGGGAAAAACCGTGATAATTTGGTAATCTCATAGCAAACCTATTTGTATGAATGCTCTCCAATAGTATAACAACAATCAAATTCATATTAACCGCAATTTTTCTCATCATAACAAAAGCACCTATCCTAAAATCTCTAAGAACTTGAGCAATAATTAACTCGTTGTATCTCATATCTGTATAAAGTTTAAGCATATGATACATATATATATATGGCCTATGTAATTTCATTTTTAATTGTCTAAGACGTAGCCCTCCATGTCTCATTTCACCTCCACTAGCCTATGCTAACAAGGACAAAGGTTGACACAGCTGTACAATGTATTTTATTTGTACAATTTAGGTGCCTTTAACCCCTTTAGTGCTGCAAACATTGATCACCAATCAAAAGATGCTAATGATTAATATTAATAATAGTGGTATTCACCTTCTTTTCTGTAGTCTAAATTGATCCCAAGCTTTTGTTAAATATATCATTTAAGAGCCTAAATGCAAAACTAGAAATTTACCTCCAATAAGAGTCACAAACTAGATTCTTATCAAATAGTTTTATCATAATTATTTTACTCTGGACAATGCTTAACTACAAAATTAGTTAAACATTAAAACTCATAAAACAAAATAATCTCATAATCATGATGAAAAATTATTGGTGAGAAATTTTGAAATTGTTTATAAGTGGATGTGAGAAAAATTACTAATGAGGGTAGATGGGAAGAGGGATAACTAGAATTGAGTTAGGGATGGCAATGGGCTGACCCATGGTCCCAAATTCAGGTGCTTTTAATGGGTCAGCTCATTGGCCAGACTCAGGCCCAGACTAACTCAATGCTCAATTATTTTAAGCAAAACGACATTCAATGGGTCAACCCATAGGCTAGGCCTGGGCCTAATTAAAAAAAAGATGTTTTACACTTTTAATTTTAAAAAATTGTTTTTAAAAAATTGACGGGGCTAGCCCATTGCCATCTTTAAATTGAATTCATTGGGTATGGTAGGCTGCAGGTGGGAGATTAGGAGGGAGACTAGTGGTGTCACTAATGAAGATTCAAAGAAGAGAGATGAGTCACAAAGAGAGTGTTTCGTGTGGCATGAGAATGATAAGTAGGTGATAGGCAGACTCTGCTGGGTAAGTGAATTCTAAATAGGGAACCTCAGTAAATGAGTAAAACAATGTCATTTTACGTAGGTGTAAAAACAACGTCATTTTATTTAGTTATAAAGTAGAAATTCTTACAGTGAAATGATGATGTTTTACAACTTTTACACCATATGCAATCATCCTTTAAATTTAACTTCATAAAAATGATGTTGTTTACATAAAAGTAATGCGACATCATTTCAAGAGCTGAGGCTCAAATTAGTCTATAGGCCTAAGCCTGACCTAAGGCTTGAGATATTGGGTCTGGGAGCAGCTCGAGCCTGACCCTAAGCCTAACTTTTGACAAGAAAAAACCTATAGCCTAGCCCTAAACTTGATCAATCAAGGCATCCCTTTTTTTATGTAAAAGAATTTAGCCATGCCTTGGCTCAATCTTAAGCGTGAATGGTAATAACCTCATCTTGGCTACATCCTTTGATAATCCATCATTTTTAAATGTGTCACATATCTCTAAGAATTTGTCCAAATAAGCATTTAGATCCTTATTGGCCAATCTATAAAACTGGATATTAGTTTGCAACATGTTTAGCAAGGCTGTTTAATTTCAAAATTATTTGCGTACACTGGTGAGCTTATGATCCATTGTTTGCTAGCATTAAACCCAAGCATCATAAAGTCCATGATGGTTCTTTACTGTCCTCCTTGATTCCCTTTTTTTGGCATTGATCTTTTTACAGCTTCTTAGTGTCTTGCTTTTTGAATTTTCTGCTCTTACTTGGTGATGTAAAAAACTTGTGTATCTTTAAGTTGTTAGAACTCCTTATTATTTTTATGTTCATGCACTTGCAATTGCATAATAAAAGTGTTAAATTCCTTAAAGAAAATTAAATCAAATTGCACTAGATGTAAAATTGACAATCCCTAACAATGACGTCAAAAACTTGATTGTTTTTTTTAAATCTATCTACATATACAAATTTAAAGATGAAAAGACCATATTCATTGAGTAAGACATTTTCAAGATCAAATCTTTTCCAATTTGTGTGTGTCAATTACTAAACAAAGAGAAAAGATACCCTTTCTTGGAAAAGTAACCAGCAAGGGTTGAGTTCCATTTTTTTCATGCCAAATTGTAAAACCTTCATAGGATGTGCTATATAGGATCCAAAGTGAGAAGGTTTAACATACATGAATTGTTTAAAAGACTTCAAATAACCTACCACCTTTCTCCAAGAAATTTCATAGGAAGGAACTATTTGTTTGATTTTTTAAAATATCTATCTATACCACAAGTGTACAGGTCATATCTTTGTAATATATACAGTATCATTCCCTTAAAGATTATTATTAGAATCCTAAAATTTTTTATAACACTTTTTAAAGGTAAATAATATAATAAGGGTAGCTAGAAAATAAACTAAACTAAAAAATTGACAATTGAACAATTAACAAAGCTACAGTGAACTTGTGATTAATTAATGGTAACAACTTAGGAATTACTTTTATCCTTCTTTTGTTTTCACCTCACTTTCTTGATTTGATAATACTTATATGTAAATACCCAATAGTAATGATTATCTAAACAAGTAATCCCAATTAAAATATATAAGAATTGAATTGTGATCACTTAATCTCTCTTGGATTTGAAGCAATTATATACATAAATAATAAAAAATTAAGATCTCTTTTTATCTACCTATTAATTTGATGTTTAAAGTTCAATTATGGTAGCGTCTCTTGCTATGTAATATATCACAAAAATTTTAACCTAATCTCTCGATTGAGCTCAAAGATTAAAATAATAACCACTATAAAGTATGTTTTTATTAAATCAAGAATATAAAAACTTAACAAAACAATTCAAGAGAAATTCCTAAAACAAATTTAGTAATTCATAGTTAAATCCACAATTGTTCATAATAAAAGAGTAGAAGACTGAATCTTGGATGTATTCTTCTTGTTTTCCTTAAGTTAGAAAATTTTGCAACTTCTTCTAAAATTTTTGCCTCTTTGATCTCTTTATTATACATTCTAGTAGCCTCTTTTGGTGTTTGTCTTTACCTTAAATACTTTTTAATCTTTCTAGGACTCTTTCTATGGTTTCCTTAATTGTTTTTGTTCTAAAAATAGCCATAAATCGCCAAAAATACAAAAATCTTGTGACTTGGAAATTCTTCAATTTCACGATTATGCATGTGCATGATCATGCACTATATCTTGTCTACATGCACTTGCATGATAGTGCATTTCTTGCATAATCATGACAAAGGTTTCCTAGCTCTCCAAGTTCAATCCTGCGCGATTATGATAGTGCTCTTCCTTCAGTTTCTTCTTCAAATTTTGTTGAAGGTCACTATCTCAACTCATCATCCAAACATATTAAACATCCCCTAAAACATGTATTAAGATCAAATTCTTGCTATCTTAACTCATCATCCAAACATATTAAACATCCCCTAAAACATGTATTAAGATCAAATTCTTGCCCTAATCAACAATCATTTAACAAAACACACAAAACGTTAACAAAAACATAAATCTAAGTCTTAAACACATGATTATCACCCAAGAAAACACTTAATAACACATTCTACAACCTAGAAAGCACTCTAAAACATATATATCAAGAACCTCAATTACCTTGTTCTTGGTGACTAAACTAACGCTAGGATAAGAAGTGGAGGATGATGCTAACTTACGTTCTTTAACTGGGGTTACCAAGGAGTTTGAAGGTAAAGATAGGGTCTTGGTGGGATTTTTAAAGGCAGGGAGGAGAGGAAAAGCATGGAAAAAATCTAAGGTAAAAAAGTGGAAACATTTTGAGGGAAAGGTCAATACAAGTAAATTGAATGGTAGATGGGTAAAGTTTAGATTTACCCATAATGGTAAAAAAAAGTTATAAAATAGGTGGGAGGAAGAAAAGCTTTAAATAGGTTACTATAAAAGGCAATCAAATTCCTTAAACTGGGTTTGACTAAAATGGGGCACTAAGGAGCTAAGAGAGAAGTGAGAATCCTTCTCTCTAACCTATTGATTCATATTTTCAATTAGGTTGTGTGCATAGGTTCTTTTAGTTACTTTTGTGTTTTTTAGAAGCTAAAAGAATATATTAAGAAGTTAATGGAAATTACAAAAGTTTGATAGATACAATCCTTATAGGGAAATCCAATGAAGTCACCTCTCATTGAAATTAATAAAAAACAAACTTCAATAACTTAGAAGAAAAAGGAATTCCTTGAACAATTTCTTAAGTGAATTAATTCCTACAATTTTGTAGGATCCTATTTGTAATCTCCTTCTTAGCAGAAGATTTTTTAAAATTTCCTATTGTTCCTTTCCAACCGTAATCCTTGAATGCTTAATCCCATTGGAAGAAAATAGATCTGCAAAGTGTGCTTGTTAGTGCTCATAGGATCTTTCAACATTGAATGGCATTAGAGATTGAGTTCCAATTATAGTTCCATTGGCAAGAATTTTTTTCCCTTCCAAAGATCAGAGCCATATTGGCATTCAAAAAACAAATGGTCCTTCATTTCTCTAGACTTTATGTAAAGAGCACCTATCATCCAATGCCAAAAAGTGTCCATAGTGCTTAATCTATTATTCATAATCAACCATAAGATAAGAGTTTTTGAGGTAATAACTAATTCCATACAATTTTGTTCCAAGAGACTTTGGGTTTAAGTGTACATAAAAGTTTTCTGGCCATCTTGCAAGTCATGCTGGCAATTGATTTCCCTTTCCAGTAGAAACTTTTAATCTTATGAATATCAGGTGGATAAGCTGGTTTATATCTTAATAACTCTTATGGAAGAACCCAATTATTATCCATAATCAGTTTAGAGACTTTATCATCTAAACTACCCATTGTTCTAGCATCAACACTCGCTATCTGATAGATTAGGCCATATCCTATCCAGTTGTCATACCAAATAGATGATTTCTCTCTATTCCTAACTTTACAACTAAATTAACTTTAATTTTATCCCTAAGCAACAAGAGCTAACCAAGGAACAAAGAGTGAGATGAACTTCTATGCACCCTTCATATGCTCCTTCCTTTTAGGAAATATCCATGTATCCATTTGGTTTAAAGTGATGATTTTTCTTCCAAAATTTGACATAATCTTTTCAGAATTAAAGCTGAGTTTGTTAGCTTTATATGATTGATTCTCAAACCTCGTTGATCCTTAAGAAGACAAATTTTAGATCATTTGACCTTAGCTAGTCCTTAAACTCCCTCTGAGTGGCTCTAAAGAAAATCCTTAAACATCCTTTCCAACATTTTTATAATCTTTTTTGAAAGAAAGAAATGAGAAAT
>JAOTAY010000002.1:35702283-35713951 GCA_025629805.1 Erythroxylum baracoense | reverse complement strand
GTTGCACTACCTAGGTTCCAAAGTAGACCTTAGTTTCAACAACAACCATCACAAAACAATATTTTAGAAGAGATATTGAAATAATTTATGATCATTATATGAGGAAATTTGAATAAATTAGATCAATTTGAAAATTTGGTGCAATTTAATGTTGCCTCTATTTATAAATTAGATATGTAAATGAGCCAATTGACTAAAATGGTAAGTGAAAAACGTTAAGGAAAGCTTCCAAGTAACATCAAGGTAAACCTTGTCGATTAAATGTATGACATGATATTAAGGAGTGACAAAACACTTGAATATAATGTTGTATAAGATTTTGAAGTGTAGAAGTCAGGAAAAGCTAAGAAGTAGCTCGAGAAAGAAGGAAAAAATAAAAGATCATTGCTAAACTTATTAACATCTAGTGTTAGTGTTGATTTAGAAACCATGAAAGATGGGAACAAAACAATACGAACTCCAATTCCATCCTTAACTAATAATCACAAATAGAGATCCACTTATTTCAAAGCCTAAGTGTTGCCAATTCCATACTCTCTAAGGTTTAAAACAAAGATAACTAAGAAAAAATTCAAAAAAAATTTTAATGTTATCAAGAAATTGAATACAAACATGTTATTTGTCAAATTATTAGCTCAGATGCTATCATATGTAAAGTTTTTGAAGGAAAGCATCCCTAAAAAGAAGAAATTAAATAAGTATACTATAGTGCCTTTAATAAAGGAATGCAATTTGAAGAATCTAGAGTTTTACTATTCTTTGAAATTTTGGTAATTTTAAGGTTCTTACATTCTTATTTGATTTAGGTGATAGTATAAATTTAATGCCTTTATCAGTTTTTTAGAAGCTATGAAAAGTCGACAAATGTGTCACTCTAGTAGACGAATCGCTCCATCAAGTACCCTATTAGGGTTAAAAATGACCTACTTATGAAAATAGAAAAAAATTCTTTTCTCAATGGACATGGAGAATGATGTAAGGATTCACATCATCCTTATGAGACCATTATTGGTGACTTGAGGGACTATGATTAATATTATTAAAGGAAAGCTTGTATTACGAGTGGGCAAGGAAAAAGTGTAGTTTTATATTTGCTAAACTTTGCAAAGACCTTTTACCCTTGATGAGGTTTGCTTTAAGATGGACTAAGAGACCCTAGTATAGAAGAAATCTCGAAGTCTTATACCGACAATTTTGGGAAAATATGTAAAGCTTTAGGATTTAAATCTTAAGTGGAAGAGCATGCCATTAAAGATAGTGTTTTTAGGAAAAAACGTGAATTAAATCCGTTAACTTCTACTAGCAGAGAACCTAATATAAGATTTGAGATCTTGCCTTCTCATTGGCATTATGAACACCTAGGAGATTCAAAGATGAATCCCTATTAATTCCTTTTCTCTTTAGTATTATATGCAAGCAGAGAATTATTAGTGTTGATCTAGGATGACTAAAGAGCTAAAAGATGTTTAAAAAAGCACTTATTAGGATGCACCCCAATGATTATAGCCTTTATTTTTTGTATTTTTCTTTCTTTGATTTTATCAGCTTTACTAATTATTATATTCTTTTGTATGCCACTTTTTGTAAATTTCTTAGAGTTTTATCTTACTATAATTACATAACAATAGGGAACAATTCTCAACCTTTGTTACCTCCTTCGTTTGATCTTATGATCTTAATTATTTGGTACAGAGGGTAATGATATGTTTAAGTTTCAAATGGATTGATTTTTTTTAGATTTTCCATTATTTTTTGTATTAACTCATAATATTTCTTTGTCATTTTTTATTAATATGCTTAGGGTGTTATTTTTGCATTTTGTATTAACCTGTTCATATATATAATAATCCATAAGCCAAAGGTCATAAAGGAGAAGACATAGTGGAAATAAGAAGAAAGAAATTTAAGTTTAAGCATAAATTTGGGTTTATAGAGCTAACCAACATTGGTTGTGTAAGAAGGATAGGCTTCAATCTTAAACAATAAAGTGAGTGTCTAGAAATCGAACAAAACTAGTGTTGACATAAGAAGTAAGTCAATCACTGGTCTCATAAGAAAAAGGAACATTCTAAAGTTACAAAACAAAATTGTTGCAATTTGTGAAGTGCATCCATCATTGATCTCTTCTCGAACTATAATAGTATAAAAAGGCAAATTCATGATTTTCCAACTCATAACCTATACCCTCATTATTTTCACCTTTAAACTCAAAATTTTATTCAAATCTTGACTTCAAACAATAATTTCAACCTTTTAAACACCAAATATTTCCTTTAAACATAAATCCCACATCCAAACATATCAATTCATTAGTTATTATTTAGATTTTTGCACCAAAAAACCACATATGGGGATTCTGATTTTTAAATGTTCTAGGAGCAATTCAAGCACATATTTTGAGTTTAACAGTTTCTAAGATTTTTTTTATCAATTTTTATGGTGATGTAGCATTAAAATTATATTTTGAGCTTAAATGTTATATATTAGAGATTGTAAGTTATTATCATTATTAAGTTATATAGATAATTGACTTAGCAGTGTAGAATTTTAGGTTATTTGTGATTAATTATGCTACATTATGGTTTTGTGCTTGTGGGAGCTTGAAGAAGTATTGTGGAGATGTTTTTGTATGTTGCAAAGTTGTAACTTTAAAAGAGCATTTAGCTTGTGTTATTTTATATTAAAAATAATGCTTCTAAGATTCAAGGCTATGGCTAGGAGGAAAAACTTTGGAACAGATTCCTTAGTTTATAAGGCCAGAGGATAAAGAATGGTTTAATAGAAGGAGAAAAAATCATATGATCGTTAAGAATACCACCATCCACACATTGATCGAGTCTTCAATATCTAGAATATGATTAGAAGTCTATAATAAGATCATTTGTTAACTATTTAGGGAGATTGTAATTCAGAGGCAGTGAAAGCATTTTATGCCAACATTATAGATGAATACAAATCAAAATCCTTAGCCTTTTCCTTCTATATTTGTGGCATTAATGTTATCATTTTAGGGGAGACTATTAAGAAGCACCTCAGGCCATTGTTAAAAGGGAGGCATTTGAGCTTTCATAGTGGATGGCCATTGAAGCATTATGAATTAAGTTAGGGGTTCAGCTTGGGGATCATGTACCCTACACGGTTGATGCACTTTTTGTATAAGCATATAGCCATTCAACCTTGGCTAGTGGCTTACTTGCTAAGTTATGTTATCCAGTCATAGTCTAGCGAGTTGAACCAAATCCAGACCATAGATCTCTAACTCTTAGATCCCCTCTTTACTGATTTAATTAATGCTCTGCCAGTTTGGTTTCGTACTTAATACCATATCCATTAGTAGAATGGTGAGAGACCTGTCATTAAACAAGAACTTTGTGTTTTTTATATTTATGAATTGTTTTGGTAAAGTAAGGGATGAACCTCTTTGATTTTAGAGTTATAAAGACCCAAGCGGCCAATTATATTAATGATGACCAGATAAGGCTATTTAGGTATACTTGAAGAATAATAGGTAGATTAATCCATATAGACTTAATAGAGGATACTTGAATATCTTGAGGCAAGAGACAAGGAGGAATGACGAAGATGAACATACTAAAGGTCAAGGAGGGAATATAGCAACAACTGATAAGACTGATCATTTTGATTTAAGAGTTGACATCATCTATTGATAGACTTTAAGGATATATGACGATGATGAGCACTAAGTTGGATACCATGTATACCTGCTTATAGTAATTTTCTTTACTGCCCCTAACTTAATGACTTTGGGCCACTCCTCTAATCATACATACATATAGTTTTGTTTATGATGTTTTGCAACCTTTTACTGTATTTTTTACCTTTATTATTTACTTTTCTTATTTTTTAGACTTGAGAATATTGGAAGTTTAATGCAAGTTAGATTTTGTTATTTATGAGCCTTTATAGTCTTATTTTTTGTGTAGATTTTGAGTTTGGTTGATTACTTCATAATGGGAATTTCCTTTGTATCTATGTAGGCTTTAAGGGAGTTTTTTCATATATTTTTATTTCCTTATTCTTGATTCACAATATTAAGGATAATAATATTCTAAGTATTAAAAGTTATTTAAAGACTGTTTTAAATGTATAAAATTTTTAAAAATTTCAAGATTTTTCTATATTTAGTTTTCTTTTAGGTTTCTATTAGGAACTTTAAGTTGATGATATAAGTTTATGCATGATTCTAGTTGAGATTGATTGTTAAAAATTAGATGCATAATATAATTAAGTGAATGATATATAAATTTTAACTTTGTGTATGGTAGGAAATTTAATTTGTTAAGTAATAATGCTTTGATTTGACTTAAGGATATGGTAAGGAATTAAGCATTCATGAAATATTTTATTTATTTATTATATGAATATCTTCTTTAATATTAAATTAATATAACTTGAATTTCATTTTTTGAGATTATCTGTAAGATTTTTGCAGGCAAAAGATAATAAAGGCAATCACGATTAGTATATGAGCTAAATTGTCTACCTTTTATCTTTTTCTCGGTAATCCTCTCCTAAAGAACCTTGAGCTTAAAAAGAAAAAAGCAATTAATTCCTAACTCATAATTAGTATAACATTTACTTATGATTTGATGTGATTTTGTATCCCCAATATAAGAAAATAAGCGTGGAGGAATGGTAAAATTTATGAAAGTGGTAATAAAATAGAGGATTCTTATGTCAATTTGGAAAAAGGGAATCAAATAAAAAAGAAGAAAAGAAAATAAAGTATTGAAAATTATTTGGCATGGATTCAGATGATTAAAGAAGTTTGAAGGAAAAGGAGCAAGTGCAAAAATATAAGAAGTTAGTAAAATAATGGTTGATTTATTTTCTATATATTTATTTGTATTGCTCTACTAGTTATAAATATTATTATGAGCCTTTATTCCTTTTTTCTTTATTAGCTTATTTAACCTTTTACTCTCATTACTACCATAATCAAAGTCCTTTTGATTTTTGCTTATATGTATCTATTTTAGTAACGAAGACTAGATGGTTTTCAAGCATATGGTAAGTTCACTTTCAATAGAAGATGGTGAGAGTACCTCACCAAATTTCAAACACTTATATTGATGACTGATATTTTGTAAGTACTTGTCAATTTATGTTATTTGAACTTAATAAAGGAGGTGAAATAATGCTTACTTTACCTTATTTGTATTATGATTTTCTTATGAAATATTATATGTTCAATGTTTGCAATTCTTTTAAAAATTAAATTTGTGTATCTTATGTTGTTAATTTTGAAGTTCACTAATGAGTTTAAGTCAATGTTTGAAGGTAGCATTTAAGTAAATCCTTATGAGACTATAACTCCTCCAGTAGGGACAGCTAGGGGTTTAAAGACTTGTGGCATATACTAAATGTTACTATACACCTACAAAAGTGAAATTATTCCTACTTTAGTTTGTTTAATCTAGGTTAATAGTTAGGGCCTATTTTCTTGAAGACAAGCAATAAGTTAAGTGTGGTAGGATTTGACAGGTTGATATTTTGCATATTATTTGAGGTTATATTACTTAGTGTTTAGTAGTTTTATAGCATTTTTTATATAGATTTTGTTATGTTTTTCTATGTTTAATTCATTGTCTTATAAGTGATAAATGTGAAAAGTGAACACGAGATTTAGTTTAGCTTTCCCTACAGTTGTCCAATTGATGAGACTTTAGAGTCATTTGTAAGTCAAAAAGATGGACAACAACTTTGTAGAAGATTTCAAGGGCTAATTCTAATTTTAAGATGTCGAGAGGTGAAGAAGTTAGTGGAGTAAAGCACAATAGGCATCGAAATTATTGAGATAATAGGCATCTATCTTTCACGAAGAATAGAGAAGCTGATAAGAAAAAAAAACAACCACTAGAGTTGATCATAGATTGGTGTTAAAGTTATCTTGATTTTACAAACAGAAACATTACAAAATTGGTACTGATTACAACTTTATGTCAGTTGTTAGTTACACTTTGACTTGTGAAGATTAATTTTAGAAAAAGATCAACATCGATGATAGAGCTAGTTCAATGTTAATTCTCGAATATAATTTATGAAGATAAGTAATTCTTCAAGTTTAAACCCTCTAGAACTCTATTTTTATAACCCTAGCTACTTTTATTAAATTAACTTAGGGGACTTCTTAACATATTTTTAAGAAATTCTAGCTTAGTTTTTTATATTTTTGTTTTCTTTTAATTAGAGGAACATTTGGAGCAAGGATTGGACAAGCTTATGAGAACTTTTCTTATTCTTGCTTATACTTTTTTTCTTTTATGTAGAGATGTGTTTATTTATTTTTAGTTTTCATTATGGTTAGTGGCTAGAAACCCTAGTTAGGGTCGAGGATTTAACTTCGACGGATTTATTCAATTATTTATTCATGTTAGTGCCTAATGGCACCTAAAAGGGAGGGGGATGTTTATAAAATACTTGAATTTTTTTAACTAATAAACTTAATTTAGAAACAATCATTATAAATATGAATTAATGGATTGTTTAACATAAATCAATCAAACAATTAAACAATAATTTAAGAAGATAAGGAAGAGAAGATGTAAACTGATTTATTGTGGTTCGAAAAAAATACCCCTTGCCTACATCAACTTCCAAAATTCTTATTAGAATTCCACTATAATTTTTCTTTCAAGGTGAAGAATAACCTTTTTACAATCTCTTTCAACAAAGAGGAACCTAGGCGAAAAGGATCCTCAATACCATTTGAATCACCCTACACACAATAATCTAATTCCCTAAAAAAATCTTACAACTTAAAATAACTCACTTTATTACTTTATAACTCCAAAGAGGCTCACTTACACAAATATGAAACAATGATACTTAAATGATTGAAAAACACTCAGAAATATATGTAAAATACACCTAAATGCCTCTTGATGTTGATTCTAGTAAGAAAACATCTATTGATATTGTTTTGGGACGATTCCTAACTGTTATCATTAAGAACTAGTTGTTACAGTGACTATGTGTAGTGTATTGGTTAACTAGTATCTTATATTGGCCAATCAGTATGCATTAAAAGCACTAGCCTTATTAGTCGTTAGAACATTCATAGACCAATAGGCATGTTGTTCGACCAATATGTCATATTGATCAATTAATACATTAACTAATATTAAAACAAACTCCTGGTACATATTGGGTGACTAATACATCAACCAATATTACAACAAACTCATAATACATCAAATTTAATATCTTTAACCTATATTAGTCGACTACTAACCCGTATGACCAATCACCCAAAAACATAATTTTGACAACTTCAAATGCTCAAACTCAATTTTTTAAATTCAATTATGGTTTAAACACTTCCTAAAGTATAACCTAAATTTTGTTTAAAAGATCAAAAGGCTTTTATATTAAAACTAAATGGTTCAATGCATATTAATGAATGGAAATACTTATACAATGAAGTAAAATGAAATATTTATACATGATGAGCCTTTTAGAGTATCAAAGTGATTAAATGAGATTACAATTAATATCACAAACTAAAGAATGACCTTGATAAGGCTTGATCTTTTATTGTTTTTGGTTCAATATTCATTTTGATGGTTGTAAACTTTATCAACTTCATAAGCAATGTTCTTAAATTTATGACTTCAACTTGTTCTTATGTTGCTTTTCATTAAAACAATAAACTCATTTGTAGTAATTAGGGATGGCAATCTCCTTAACAATCTCCCTTGGTTTAACAATCTCCTTTTTTTTTAAGATGACAAAGCACTTGTGATATTAAATAATAATAAAAAATTCAAACACATAAATAACTATCAAGAAAGTAATTAACTCTCCCTTAATTTATGCATAAAGTATGATACAATATCAAGAACATAATTCAATATCAAGAACAAAAGAGATATTAAATATCAAAGAAATATTCATATATGTAGATAACATAAATTTGCTTAAGTATATAACAAAAACAATAATCTCCCTTATTTTCATTACTCCCCCTAAATCCAATATCACTACTATTTCTCCCATTTATTAGAATCATCAAAAGAAATCATTTATCTATAATTGTATAATATAAATTGTCTTACATCTAGTTAATTTGGTTAAAAATGCTTACACGAACAAATTTCTACACTAAGATCAAATTCATACCATTTTTAATGTTGTTAATTTATCTCCTTTTCATTTTGTAGATGAAGATAAGCTAATTTAAGGACGAATCCTTTTGAGTAGAGGTGAAATGATAAGAATCAAGCATCCACTCAAGCTATATAAGGTTTAAAGCAAGGGAGCCATAAAATGAGGCTTAAATAGATTTTAAAAGGTTTGAGTGAGGCACAAAAGTTGTTACAAATCCATTGAAGAACATTGAAGAACTATTGACAAAAAGTAGAACAAAGAAGGACAAAGAATTTCTTAATAATCTAATGGTGGATCTTTATGTAAGGAGTGAAGCTTTGCCACTTTAAGGCATGGAATTCAAGCCTCTAATATTGATTCAAGTGAAGGAGTCAGCTTTAAACAATGGTATAGAATGTAAATGAAGTCAGTGTTATGTTAGTGAACAATTCCAGTAATGTACTTACTTTTGGACGTTTACGAAACATAACATAACCGACGTTAGAGGCATATTAGTATTAGGTGTCAAAATTGCTATGGGTTTGCAAACTATAGAAACATGAGCAAATCAGTACTAGAGCTAGACTTATAATCACCATTGGAATTGTCTTTTTTAGCTCCTGTAAATCTTTAGAAAAATACCATCGCCAGTGTGCCTCTTATATAGAGGTCAAACTCGTGTTTTAGTTTCTTTTATTTTGAAATTTCAAAATATTATGTCCTTTTTAGACTTTAGTTTTTAGGAATCTCATGTTCTTAGAGTCTTAAGCTTATAAAGACTATCTTATAGATGTAATAGCAACAATATCATTTTCATTATCTAATAAAAAATACTTTGAGAGATTTTTCTCCATTCTTGATTAGATAAACTCTTTTTTTATGTTATAATAACTTGTGATCTTATCTAACTTGTAAGTGGCAGAAAAATCCTAGAATATTATCACTCACATCCTATCTTTTCTATGATTGTAGCAATTCATATCTTTACTTTATGTTGCAAGTTTGCTATTATTGAATCAAAATTGTCTTGACAGAATGATCCTTGGTTCTTTTTCATATTGATATAAAATCTCACTGGTCCTATTAGTGAGGTTTGTATCAGTAACTTGTTTATGATGTAGGTTGTAGTAAAAATTGCGTCACCCCAAATCCTTTCAATAAAAAAGGTTAGAAAAGTAGTGCTTTTGTTGTTTGAATAA
This sequence comes from Erythroxylum baracoense, assembly GCA_025629805.1. Classification (NCBI taxonomy): domain Eukaryota; kingdom Viridiplantae; phylum Streptophyta; class Magnoliopsida; order Malpighiales; family Erythroxylaceae; genus Erythroxylum; species Erythroxylum baracoense. The sequence goes on along the minus strand of JAOTAY010000002.1, from coordinate 35,704,643 downwards.
GATGTTTGTGCTTACATTTTATAATTTCATTTTTTTGTGGAGCATGAACACATGTTTAGTGATTTATAATGAAAAAAGTAGATACAATAGACAAACATTCATTGCTGAAAAATTTAGACCAATTATCTATTCAAATAATTTTGACAAACACATTAAATTGAGTTTTTATCATTTGAAAAAATAAATTCAAAATAAAAAGTGTTTATGTTTATGCGTAAGCAAATAATTCCATGTGTTCTTACAAAAAGAATCTATAATAATGAGCAAAAAAATGTGTACGAGCCAAGTATGGTTGTCTATAGGGTCTTTAAATGTCATCATGTAGTAATTCGAAAATTATAGTAGTATGAATTAAACTTTTAATAAAAGATAATCTTTATTGCTTTGATAAAGGACAAACTTCATATATAAAGTCATTATTGATAAAATGATCTTGTAGTTATAAATGCTTTTGAATGCTAGCTAAAGTATGAGCCAACATATGATGCCAAAAAAATGTTTGGAAGATAAAATGTTATTACAACGTTGACAATTAATACAAGGTGATGATATTATTAGAACATAAGATAGATTTCTCAAGATAACGGATTTGGTATGAATGAAAGTGATTAGAAGGTTTTACCTGTTAGATAAATCATCATTCTCCTTTAAAACTCTAAGTGATGTGAAGGATGCTTCATAGTCCAATGAATCAAGGAAAAAAGTCTCTGGCATATAAAAATATGGATCAAATTTAGGTTTGGTTATTAGAAAAAAGAAACAAGAAAAAGGGTATTGAAAACTAGAGTAAGTTAAGATCCATATCAAAGGCTAGAGGTGTTCGATACTTTATGTAACACACGGTATCTGATTTACCCAGTACAGCAAAAAAAAAAATTAAGACTAATGTCATTAAAACCATGACAGTGAATCATGATTTTTGGTGACATCAAATTAATGATGTTTGACACTTTTCGGTCGTCACATGAAATTGTACGAGCATATTTTAAAGAACTAGTACAATAGGGGTATTTTTGTAAATAATGAAAAGAGTGGCTTATAAAGGAAGCTAAGTGCAAATAAGACAAAAAACTTATCTTCCTTCTCCCTCACTTGGCCAAATTCACCATGGAAGCTCTTCTCTCAAAATTTTCAAGCTTTGTAATAAGAAAGTGAAGGAGAATCAAGTCGATCAGTCGATACAAAACGGTAAGCTTAGGTCCCGACACTTAATTCTACCGATTGGAATTTAGTTTCTCACTTTCTTTTGCGATAACTATGAAACCCACTTGATGAAATTTATGGGCTTGATGATTTTGATGATGGATTCTTATTCTTTGATGTCTAATGACTAATTAACATGAGGAAATTTTCATTTTTTTTGGTGATTTAGGCCTAAACCAAAACCTAGGATTTTGGAGTTCAAAGCTGCCAAGGGAGGCAGATACGTAGGTCCTTCTTATACAATTTTTTAGAGCTATTTAACGTGTGAATTTGAAGAAACTCAAAACTTGAAAGTTGTAGATATAGGTGTCTATTGTATCCCTGAACTTTTTTTTACGAATTTAGGGTGAGCCAAAAAAAATAAATGAGATATAAGTCCCGAATTGAAACTGGTTCGGAATACCAACGGGATTGAAACATGAAATAAAAGTTAATTGTTTGAGGACTTTAGAGTCAGAATTGGATGATGAGTTCTCTTATGAAATGCTCAAAAATGTGTCATATAAGTGCTGAATAAAGGGAATTTTAATTGGATGAGTATCCTGTGAGATATGGCTAAATAAGTAAAGGGTGTTACTGACCTTAGTGATGCAGAAGAGAACAGGAACAGGACAGCCTTAGAAAAATCACAATAAATCCAAATTATATCATTTTTAAGCCATCTTTGGATATGTGATAGCCATATGAGTCTATTAAAAAATGGCAATTTGAATCACCTCAATTGGATAAGAAATGAATAAGTTATAATGATTTTAGTTAGGAAGTAAATGGGATATTTAGAAGCCTTAATGACCAAATTAGAAAATAGTCATAAAAGAAAAAATGTGAATTTATATGTTAACTAGAGGTATGGAAATTTTGAAAAACATTGGACCTATGTAGAAAAAGTTATGCCTTCGCGAATGAGATCTACGCGGATGAATCAGTGAAACCGAATAGGTTCAAGTATGATTAAACTAATCAAGACAAAAAGAATCAGGTTCTCGAAATTGTGAACTAAGTTTAGACATAATGAAGTCCAAGACTTTTAATTTCAAGGGAAAATTGGCTTGAAACCAATTTGACCATTATAGAAGAAAATATAAATTTATAATGATATATGTTAAGAAATGAGATTTATGTAAGAATGACTAATGCAGGTATATGTAATTTTTATG
>JAOTAY010000002.1:35681171-35697326 GCA_025629805.1 Erythroxylum baracoense | reverse complement strand
TAGTATCTGGATCTGGACATAAGGTCTGACTGGAGTACGATCCACTTTCATGCAGTATTGCTGAGTTAACATATACAGAGAATTATCATCACTGGAAGATGTAACAGAAAGTTGTGATGATACCTCGTCTTCATCAGTAGAGACTGAAACAGCAAACTGTGTATCACTGTCCTCGCAAGATTGTTCCTCAAGGATTTCCTTACCATATGTTTAACGGCTCACTATGTTTACTTTGACTGGTGTTTATGGAAATAAAAAATTTAAAAAGAAAAAATATAGAGCATGATTCTGTAAATACATTGAACTACGAGGGCATAACACTACTAATCTATTATCTATGCAGTTGCCCAAATGTGACTTTCTTCTGGGTGTAGAGTGTAGACTGTGCTACTTCCTAAGCTCACTTGAACATTTCACTTGGAAACAACACCACTCCGCACTCCACATACTTCAACCCTCCCAAGTTTCATTTCCACCAATGTCGCCACCACCAAAGGTACCGCTTGTACTATTCTTCATTCTCCTCCTCCTCTTCACGGCGGCCGGAGCAGCCACACTCCCCCCTTCACCCTCCCCAATATCCTCTCCGACTACCAGACCCTCCCCCATCTCCTCTCCGACCACTAGACCCTCTCCGACTACTAGACCTTCCCCAATCTCCCCTCCTACCACTAGACCCTCCCCGTCCGGACACTCCACCTTAGACCCCAAACAACTCACGGCCCTCCAATCTCTTGACATCCCCACTGCCAAAGATCCTTGTATTCAACCATCTCCACACAACGCTACCGTCTGCGACGCTTCCTCTCCCTTTCGCTTCCTCATCTCACTAAATCTCTCCAACTGCTCCTCTGACCTCTCCCTCTCCTACACTGCTCTCAAGTCTCTTTCTACACTCCGGTCTCTAACTTTTACCAACTGTCCTGCAAGTCCTGTTCGTTTTCCTTCAGATCTTGCTTTGTCTCTCCATTCCTTCACTTGCATTCACTCTCTTAAGCACCTCACTGGTGCAGGGCTCTCTCACTTTGTCAATCTGACTGATCTTACTGTCAGTGATGTGCCTGTTAATGGTAGTGGCCTCTATGTTGTTCTTGGTAATATGCTCAAGTTGAAGTCCGTTACTATCTCAAATGCTAATGTTACCGGATACATACCAAGACATCTCCATTCCAATCTTACCCATGTGGATTTTTCAGGAAACAAGCTCAAGGGGACTATTCCTGGTTCTATTGCAGTCCTTGAAAACCTTGAAAGTCTCGATCTTTCTTCTAACTCGCTTACTGGGGAATTGCCCACGAATTTTGGTGACTTGATCTCGCTAAAAAATCTGTCTTTGAGGTCTAATTCGTTATCTGGGTCTATCCCGGATTCTGTGTCAGCAATTCCTGGTTTAGTTCATGTTGATCTGAGTTCGAATAAGTTCAATGGGACGATACCGAGGTTTCTTGCAGAAATGAAGCACTTGAAGTACTTGAATCTTGAGAAAAATGCGTTCCATGGTGTTTTGCCGTTTAATCTTAGTTTTATGAAGAAGTTGGCTGTGTTGAAGGTTGGTGAGAATAGCGATTTGTGCTACAACCATACACAATTATCATCAAAATTGAAGCTTGGGATAGCTCCTTGTGATAAGCATGGATTACCAATGTCACCGCCACCGTCAAAAGAAACTTCAGCGAGTGATGATTCATCGGACTATGATGATGACGGTGAAGGAGACAATTCCAGTAGAAAGGAACATCATCATGGGCCTAATAAGGTTGCTCTTGGTATTGCCATAGCAATTGCTTCCATAGTATTCCTCATAGTTTTCATGGTCCTTCTCTCGAGAAAATGTTGTTAGTTAGAAGGTGAGTTTGCATAGAATAGGGATTATTTGATGAAATTATTGTTTGATTTATTTATTGTACACTTCATTACAGAGTGGACAAAAATGAAAAAAGAGGAGGTGAAATCATTGTTTCGGGTGTGCGATTTATATTCTTTTCTACTTTGCTTATTTGTATCATCAAGTTGTAATTCTCATGAGCTACCAACATTCTACTGTATCGCTTCCATCAAAGCCTCGACCCATATTATTGGCCATTTGTCTTTGTTTTCGTTTGGTATATGTTACCTTCTAAAATCAAGCCTCCTTAATTCAATTTAAGATTTCATCAGAGAAGCTTAACCAATATGGTTGGCATGCTCTTGTTTGGAGTACCAAAACAAGGTAGATGAGAGTAATCCAGATGGTGATGAATGATGGGGATATCATAATAAATATGTACAAATAAGGAATCTAACAACCGGTCCAGCTGTTAAATTGGATAGTTTTGGGCATAACATGAGTCTTGAGTGGGCAACTCTTCAGTGGTCTAAACACCATGCTGGTTAAGTGCTGGAGCGCTTCACTGAGACGTCTCCAGGCATTAAAATCCAAGTTTGAGATATGATAGGATGAACAACTGATCACATTAACATGTCTTCAAGCTAGGTTTCCTCGCTCTGTTGAGGTTAGTAATTCTGTCGATCAATGATGGAACATCCTGTGCACTTTGCCGCAATAAACCTCTAAGCAACTACCATCCTGAGTCTCAACTTTGAAAGTATACTTCCATTACGTACTTTGGAGGAAATTAGCAATTACGATTTAAGAGAAAATAAAGGTGTTACATTATTCGGGGTTGGGTGGATGCTGAATGATAGTTGGAGGATGATGATTGCAATTGTCTCCTTGTCTTTGAGTGCAATCTTGGATTTATTCCCTGCCACTCAAATCATAGCTACAACGCCTCATGAGCACACAAGTTTTTGAGAATTAAAGCGACTTACTTGTTGGAGACAATGAGTGATTAGCATAAACAAAACATGCCAGATAATAAGCCATGGACCGACAGTCTCCGAAAAAGTTACTCGTCTTCCTTTAATCGTTGTGCATGGCTTCAAGTCAGAGGATTCAATTGTCTAAGATCAACATTTACATAAGTGGGAGGGAGATCCCAATTCAATATTCACATATGATAAATGTCTAACTTAACTATCATCAACTTTCACTCACCATAAATGGCTTAGCTTGAGCTCTTACATTCAGACTTCTCCATGAATTAATTTACCAGAAACCTCTGCAAGAACAAATGCCATCCTTGAAATGGTGAAACCGATTAGAATCTCTCAAAACAATCTCCCTCTTGGTTTTGCTGGACATGAACTTGGCCATCTCATGACAGTCACCGCAAACTCTTAGGTTCTTAGTTACCCGTATTGTTTGGCCAGGTGGCAAGTTTAATATTCCAAAAGCCATGGCTAATTTCTCACTGTGTCCACAAAGGGCCATTTCCTTCTCCATTTCATCTGCATTAATTAAAGCGTATCTCAATTTAGGATGATAACCTTCTTCCTTCATCTTTGATCTATATTTGTTCACTAGAGCTTCAATGTTATTGGTTTGTGGGTGTGAATTATCGGCGGCGACAAAGATATGAACCTTGCCCTTGGCCTCTATCCAACTGCACCCTGGATTCTTCTTTAAACCACGCGTACCAATCTTTTCTCTCATTTTCTTTACTTGTTCCCACTTTTCTGCCTCTGCGTAGATATTTGCCAAAAGTACATAGTAACCTGTGTTCTCAGGTTCTAGCTCAAAGACATGTTCTGCAACTTTCTCTGCTAATTTGACATCATGGTGAATTCTGCACCCACAAAGCAGAGATCCCCAGATCGTTGCATCAGGTTCAAATGGCATTTTCTGTATGAATTTGTATGCCATCGATAGCTTCCCAGTACGGGAAAGAAGATCCACAACACAAGCATAATGCTCTAGTTGTGGCTTTATATTGCACTCGTTTTGCATTAAATTGAAAAACATCCATCCTTCATTAATTAATCCAGAATGACTGCAAGCATATAATATAGAGATGAAGCAAACTTCATCTGGCATAAGGCCTGCATGCCTCATTCCATTGAAGGCAGAAATTGCTTCATTTCCCAACCCATGCATGCCATATCCAGCAATCATCACTGTCCATGAGACCAAATCCTTTGTAGGAATCATATCGAACAGGAATCGAGCAAGAACTAGCATCCCACACTTTGCATACATGTCAACGAGAGCATTGGCAACATGTTGATCATATAAGCATCCATTTCGTAGTATGTAACCGTGGATCTCTTTGCCTTTATCCAAGGCTGCAAGGCTGGCACAAGCTGGAAGCACACATGCCATAGTTCTACCATCAGGTTCCAACTCTTTTATCATTGTGACAAAAAGACTGAAAGCTTCATTAGGAAGACCATTTTTTGAGTAGCCTCCAATCATGGTATTCCATGAGACAATATCCTTCACAGGCATCTCCAGAAACACTGACTTAGCATCTTCCATGCTTCCACATTTTGCATACATGTCCATGAGAGCGTTACATACGAAGATATTTGACTGCATATCATTTTCCCTGATGTAGATATGTATATGCTTGCCACTTTCCAGTGACCCATTACAAGCGCAGGCATGAAGAATAGCTGTGATAGCAAAAGTATCTGGTACAACACCTCCTCTTTCCATTTCATGGAACATTCCAATAGCTTTATCAGCAAGTCCTTCTCGAACATAACCGGCAATCAAGGCAGTCCAGGATACAACACTTTTATCAGCCATCTTTGCAAAAACTTGTATTGCACCATTCAAGTCACCGCATTTTGAATACATATCCATTACTGTGTTATTGAAGATAGCTTTCCTGTCAAATCTGGCTTTTATTGCAAAAGCATGAAGTGCTCTACCCAAAGAAACATCACCACAGTTTGCACAACCTGCAAGAGCACAAACAATTGTTGCCAAATCCGTGTCTGCTCCCGATTTTAGCATATCTATCAACAACTCTAGTCCTTTTTCACAACGACCACTCGCCACATATCCACTTATCATCGAATTCCATGAAATAACATCTCGGTCAGTCAAATCATCAAACAACTTATGTGCGCTGTGAACTTCTCTGATCTTGAAATAAAACGAAATAAGAGAATTATTAACAGCATTATATGAATTGAAACCCAGTTTCAATAAATACCCATGAACCCATTCACCATCTTTTATACTTCCCAAAGCTGCAAAACATTTCAAAACACAAGAAAATGTGTGAGAGTTCACTTCAATCCCAGACCTCAACATCTTCTCAAATATAAGCACACTCTCCTTAAAATCACCAATCTTTGCATACCCATTTATCATCAAATTCCAAAGGAAAGTCTTTTCATTAGCAATCTTATCAAACACCAGCCTCCCCTCTCTCAAATTCCCGCAAGTCACATACATAAACACCAGTTTTGATCCCAGAACGCCATCAATTGAAACCGAACTGGAGCGAATGATGGAATGCACTTTTTGACCATCTTCTAGAGATTTAAGCTCAGCACAGAGTTGCAATACAGAACAATAAGTACTTGAAGCTATTTGGGGTTTTTCAGGCATCAGAAGGAATTCCATTGCTTTTTTAAGATTACCTTTCTCGCAGAATTCACAAATTTTCTCATCAAGACTAATAAATTCGTAATCTTTATATTTGGTGAGGGGTACTGAGATGGGAATCGAAGCATAATAACACTGCAATTGTGATGATGAAAGAGAAAATGCTTTCACTGGTCTGCTCAGAAAGAACCCATTTTGAAATTTGATGGAGTCTTGGGTAGGGTTTCTGTTAGGCATGAAGCTGAAGAAGTTCGTTGATGTAGTTTTGGCCATGAAGACGCATATGAAGGTCGCGGGGAACGTAGACTAGAAAAACAATAAAGGAAAGCTCGTTTTTTAAGAATTGAGTTGTTCCGGAAAAAGAAAGGAAAAGAGGAATTTGGTGTCCACGCGCTGAAATAAAGATGTGACCTTGTTATTTGTCAACGATAAAAGACTACCACATGTGCCCATATAAAGTACAGAACGTGTGAATCTAAACCAAATGCAGATTCAGAATCCACAGGTCTAATTGTTGGATATGGATGTTGTTTTCTATCCTCACTCTGTTTTGAATTGGCCCTCTTGTTCCTCTTTTACTAATCAGCTCAAGATTGGAAAGCCCATTGTTTCTCTCAAAGGTATTATCATTATCCTTCAGTAGTATCCATCTTCATGAGCTTCCGTGAATGAGATATGGTCCTGGGTTGAACACTTGAACTTGTTTTTTAACAGATTGAAATGGTTATACGGCAGGATTCATGTTTTCTGTACACAAATCTACGCAAGTAAAAGATAATGGTTCTGTATTTCTTTTTTCTCTTTTTGGGTTGCTCCGCTGTTATATGAATGATGAACCTGTTTTTGTGCTTTACTGTACCATGAATTAGTAAAGAATGTACAGCGCCCTCCACGGTAGGGCTACATTTGAGTGAGATCTTTTTCTTCCACTGCCTCAAATATAGGTGTTAGGAATCTGGACGGGGAACTAGCTCCTTTGATATGGGCTACCATCTTATGATTCTCTTTTCCTTCATGATCACCGGTTTGGCAGCCATTTCCAAGTCTATGGACCAAGCTCTGCATCATTTCCATTGAACCATTGATGACATGGAAACTTTTGCAATATAGCCACTGAACTGTTGATGAGATTAATCTGAGTTGTATTGCAAATTTGTCAAAAGACTTCCCTTTAGTTATTACCAGTGGATGGATAAAATTTACAGTTATAAGGAAGCCTTTGGTATGTAGGTTGGGTATCCGTTATTCAATTCTAACTTGATGCTGTAACATGTAAAATTTGACCTACTTAGTCTGTGAAATATGTGGTTTGTGTGATGATTAAAGTTGTAAGGTTTTGCAGCTTCACTTTGAGGTTGAAATATGTGCTACCACTCTTCTTCTCAGTTAGGTTCTTAGATCTTTTTTCCGTTCAGTCCCCTTTCAATGTTCCAGTTTCTGAAGGTTATGTAGGTGTGAAAATGACATATGTTATTGATTTCACTCTCTGAAGAAGCTATCTACTTTTCCTTTTATGAGGTTAAAGTTTCCCTCTGTAGTCTTATATGCGCCTAATGAACTTGCATGATCAGTCTGCAGTGTTTATCAAAACATTCTTTAGGTACCATTGATATGTCTGTAAGTCTGAACTTCAAACTGAAGGGTCGTTTTTGATGCAGCTTGTTACATTTGGCTGAGATTGCAGATGGGCCTTCACTTTTTTCTTCATGGAATGATACTCTGCAATCAAGATATTCCGGCACACTCTCTGATGGAAATAGGAAAGGTAAACCTCCCCAGAAAAGCACCAGACTGGGAAGAAGAAGAATGGACTATCACAATAATAAATCCCAGTCTTTTGATAGTAAACTCCCCAAGTCATCTGGCCAGGAAGAAATTCTTGCTCTCTTCAGAAGGATACAGTCTTCAATATCAAAAGGGGAGTCGGTCGATACGGGGATGAGGACTGGAAAAGCATCGGAGGACACTTCACCTACTGATTCTGTCCTGGAGTTTCTTCGCCAATCAAGAAAACAAGTAAAAGGTATAACAGCGTGGATATGCTTCTCTCAATACTGAAACAAGTTTACCAGTATTTCGGTGGCATTTTAAGCTGCAGTCATTGTAAGATTTGAACTTCTTTTCTTATGCAAGAAAACTGGAACATCAAAGAAAGCTTTAGCACAGGTCACCTGATCTCTGGTTTTGTTCGTTTTCAGTGCATTTCTTGATAAATTTAAATGGGAAATCTTCAGAACGATCATCTAAGCAGTTTTTCAATCACATATCATTTACACACTTTATTTTGACTGCGTATTGGAAACTTAGAAGCAATTTGCTCTATTAACTCTCTTATCATGTATGATTAGTTTGTAATTTTGGCAGGAACAGCTACCAAAAGAGGTGGAACTGAAACATTTAGAAGGAACCAAGGTGTTGACAGGAACAAGAAGATGGGAAATGATGAACAACTCTTAGAAACAAACTTCAAGTCAACGAGGCCTCCATCTAATTTTGTGAAGAGATCACCAATCCCATCACCATCAGCGCCTAGAGGACCAGCAGCTGAGCTCTCCGATGAAGCATCCGCAATCATGGTGGGAAGCACGGAGTTGAAGTTGCCAAGAATAGAGGAAATGAAACTCTCCCAGCTGAAGGAGCTAGCTAAGTCTAGGGGTATCAAAGGTTACTCAAAGCTGAAGAAAGGTGAACTTATGGAATTGCTCTAGTCCTGAAATCGTCAGAGTTCTTGTTGGAAGTTAAAAGACGCGCAAGCGGTTACTAGTTAACGAGTGTAGAGAATCAAGTAGCTTCCCGAAAACCTTTTGTTTTGTCATTTCATTTCTATGTTGCTTTCATACTCATCTTGTGCTCATTTCCTGAGGCCATTTTGTTGGGCTTTAACGCCTTCGTTTCAACCAGTTGTCTTCAAAAGAATCTTAATATCCAGTTCACTCAGAATCCCACCCAAGACGAAAACTGGCATTTATAGATTTCAAGGTTATAACTCAGACAAATAGGAGATGTATAGCATCATATCTTACGCCAAACCTGCTTCCCTGCATACATATATATGATCTCTCAGAAGGTGTTTGAAAATCAATTTCCCTGTAACGTCTTTAGGGTGTGTCACTCTTTGACTGCCATTCCCAAAGTGGCAGCTCATAATAAGGGGATAAAAAGCAAAAGACTTAACCGCAAAATAACCGTGTATTTAGTACACACGTCAAGAAAAGCACTACTGTTAAATTAAACAAGAAAACATCCATAGCAGTAATATGTGTCTACCAATTCATAGTCTATTCAAGACAACATTTTTCCAACATAAAATGGACCATATTGAAGTAAAAACTCAAAATTTTAACCAAAACAATTTTGTAACATCTAAGATGGGCCACTTTGAGCCTTGTTAAGGATGACTCCTTCATATTTGACCTGAAACCATTTCATTGCATCCTCTTTCGTGACCCTGTGCTGAATTCCAACACGTGACTTGCATCTGCGACGACGACCCACACGATAACCTGGCCGCTCTAGAACAACATAGAAATCCATACCATAGATACCAGTTGAGGGATCATATCTGACAAGAGATGATAAAACGTTAAGAGTCAGCTCAAAATTAAATGGAAAGGGGCCAAGTATAAGAAACCATAATGAATCAACCTCCCATGGAATCATTAAACCCCTGCAGTTGCAAGGAAATCTACATGAACAGTCCAATACACAATACAACCGACAACTGGCAGGAAATATACTAAACATCACTCCAGTACAATTGAGCACCCACATCGCTTTTAGACAAGTAAGGCAATGCCATTCGCTCTTGAAAATCAGTTGGAAATTAAACACACAATATATACAAGAGATAAGAATGAATAATTTCAGCAAGGTAAGTATAACTTAATCAATCTCGAAAAGCTGAACCAAGAAAACTAAGCAGTTGAAAATGTATTAGAAAAAACTAATTCCTGCTAAACTAGAAAAAGAAAAGCATCTTTTCAGTCTTAACATGTTATAATATAAAAGTTCTTGTAAGAAGCTGGGAACATCCTCAGTTCTGACACCATCTTGAAAAGATGCAGAATTCAAGCTGCAGAACTGGCTACCAATTACCAAACCAAACCAAACAAAACAAAACAAACCCAAATTTCCGCCTAAGCAGGGTATGCGGAGGGTAAGATGTACGCAGTCATGCCCGCATCTCCGATAGAGATACAGAGACTGTTTCCTTATAGACCTCCGGCTAAGGTAAGAGCAAAACAAATACCAACAAACAAACAGACACAAACAAACAAACACCGACAACAAAAACAGGCACAAAAACAAACATAAACACACAAAACAAACAGACCAGACCAATGCAAGGACAATCCCTGTATAAGTATAACAATATATGTATATGCATGGAGACTATAACCGATAGAATGCATATGAAAATGAAATTATATAAATACATAAAAACATGAAGAAGTAAATAGGTGAGCAGGCATAAGCAGGGAAGAACTGGCTCCCAATTACAACTATAAAATTATCAGAAGTACAGTAAGTTCCACACCTCCTATATGTTAAACACAACACCAGCAAATAAATCTTTCAGGGCTACTACAGGACCATACAAGTGTTAAAACAATGTGAACACAGCTATTGGTCATAACCTATACACCAACACAGTAACCATGATTCTATCCATTCAAAGTTCATTACATATACACGGAAATCATTTTGATACAGTTAATAACCAATCACGTCAAATTAACTTAACTTCAAGAAGACAACTCATTTAATACTTAACAAAGCAACAAGCAAACACTCACTTGATACCAAGATCAATATGCTCCTGGATACCAAACCCAAAGCAACCAGTTTCACTGAAGTTCCTCCTCAAAAGCTCATACTCTTTCACCTTCAAACCACTCTCAAGCAGCTGCATAGCCTTCTCGCCCCTCACAGTCACGTAGCAAGCTATCTTTTCATTACGCCTGATCCCAAAAGACCTGACAGTGTACCTGGCTGCTCAACCCAAACCAGGAACCCACAATATTAGTGCAAAAACTAACGAAATACCAAGTAAAAAAACGCATTTCGAAGCTGAAAATCGCAATCATACCCTTGGAGAAGACCGGGGTCTGACCGCTGAGTTGCTCGAGCACCTATTAGTAACAATCCAAATCAGACAGAACAAACAAACAAAAAAAAATAAACACAAAAGAAGAAGAAAAGAGAAGCGAGGCCAAAACCTTTGCAGCACGAGTGAGACGATCTCCACTTTCGCCGACGGAGATGTTAAGAACGAGCTTCTGAACTTTGATTTCTCTCATTGGGTTGGACAACTTCTTCTCCGAAGCCTGAAGAACCAAAGACGTACTACATAGTAAGTACACACAAACTTGTATAAGCATACATAAACAGAAACTGTGATGTAAATGCAAAGAGCGGAGATAACCATTGTCAGTGGCGATTGAGGAAGGCGGTGGCTATTGGAGGCTTTTATATTTATGAGATAAATGCGATCCAGGGTTAGGGTTTTATGACCAACATCTTTAGAAGACTGTCGTCGGACCAAAAAGACTATATTGCCCTTATATCGTTTATAACTATAAGGAAGCTTAACAAAATAAAATTCCGTTGCCGGGACTTGAACCCGGGTCTTTCGGGTGAGAGCCGAATATCCTAACCAACTAGACTACAACGGATGACAAGATGTTTGTGCATATTATCAATATCGTTTAGTTACGATTAAATGATGTAGGTCATCCTTTAGAAAGGTCTCACAGGTTCAAAGTTCCAACCTCAAAACTAGGAATATTTTTTAATTCACAAAAGCAAATAGAATCAGTTAGTGTCGAACTCATTATCGTCTTTGGTTTGTATTAGGAATGTTCCATTATTTCCGGCTGAAATGGCTTAAGTTGAGCATGGGGACTTTCCAGTTTGAGTTGGCCAAAAGTAGGACATGTTGGCAATTATAATTGCTTAAAATAAACTAGTTAGGAAAATATACACTCAATTTATTAAAACTTCTTACTATATAACTCGTTAAAGTTGGGAACCTTACAAAATCTTTATATATTATATAGCAGTTTTTTCACTCACTTTTTTTTGATTTTGTACAATACCCATGTAATGGCCATATTTATAGAGAAGTAAAGTTGGTAATAAACGACTACAATGTCAACTTCAATGAAGCTGTCTATACAAGTTCAAAGACAATTTGGCTGGATATTTTGACCAAAGTTAAATAACATCTTCCCTTAAACTTGGTTTAATCATTTCAAGCATGTTCTTCAACTTGTAAAATAGCTTAGCTTTTAAGGGTTTTGTGAAAATATCTATCATTTGATCTTTAAATGCACAATACTTAACTATAATTCCTTTATCTTTAACCAAATATAAAATGTAGTAATGCTTAATGTTAATATGCTTACTTTGACTATAAAATACTGGATTCTTTGTTAAGGCGATTATTGATTTATTATTGCAGTAGATTATCATTGGACCATCTTGTTGGTGTTGTAATTCACTAAGCATCATTCGTAGCCAAATCACTTGAGTAGTACAATTTGTTGCTAATATATACTCTGCTTCTGCAGTTGAAAGAGGAACTACTTGTTTCTTTGAAGACCAAGAAAATGCTCCAGAACCAAGATTAAAGACATAACTTGAAGTGCTTATTTTCTTTTCAATCTCTCCAACTCAATCACTGTCAGTATATCCAACTAGTCATATATTCTTATTGTTTGAATAAAATATACCATCATCAATCGTACCTTTAATATATCTTAAAATTTGTTTTGTGGCTTGCCAATGAAATATCATGGTGAATCTATAAATCTGCTTACAATTCCCACTCCATAATAATATCTGACCGAGTTGCAGTTAGATACCTCAGACTTTCAATAAGTCTTCTGAAGTTTGTTGCATCAACCAAATCACAACTGCCAACTTTCAGAAAGCTTTAACCTTTCTTCAACTGGTGTTAAAATTGGCTTACGCGCATCCATCTTGAATTTCTTTAAAATATCTTTTGCATATTTCCATTATAAGATAAATATGTCTTCATTTGTTTGCTTTGTCTCGATACCAAGAAAGTAGGACATTAATCTCATATTTGTCTTCTCAAAGTGAGCAACTATATCCTTCTTGAATTCTAACAAAAATCTTGAATTATTACCAGTAAAGATCAAATCATCTATATAGAGACAAACTATAACAATGTCTCCTTCCTTGTTGATCTTGATATAAAAAGTATGTTCATGTGGACAATTATGAAAAGTATGTTCAATGAAATAAGTAACAATACAAGTATATTATGCCCTTGGTGCTTATTTAAGATCATACAATGCTTTCTTTAGCTAATAAACCTTATTTTCTTCTCCTTGCTTTACATATCCTGGTGATTGCTCAATGTATATTTCTTCTTCAAGTACACTACTCAAAAAGACTTATTTGACATCTGTTTGATAAATCTTCCAATTACTTTGAGTGGCAAGTGAAGTGATCAAATATACAGTATCCATTCTGGCAACAGGTGCAAATACTTCAGAATAATCGATACCTAACTTTTGCTTGTATCCTTTTGCAACTAATCTTACTTTAAAGTGTTCCATTTCTTCATTGAGTTTGTACTTTGTCTTGCATACACATTTGACACCAATAGGCTTCTTTACTTTTAGCAAAGTGGTTAACTCTCATGTTTTATTCTTTTCTATGGCACATATTTCTTCATTTATTGCTTTAATCTAGTGACCATCATTCACTGCTTCCTTGAACATTACTAGATCACAATCTGCAAAGAAAGCATAATGGGCCACAACTTCATTGTCATTGTCATTATCATTATCACTTACTTTATAATCTTTCAAATAAGTGGGTGGATGACGTTCTCGTTCTGAGTGCCTAAGTGAAAGTGAACTAGGAGGAGATGATGCTTTAGGATCAACATAAGTTGGCTTTTCAAGAACTGGAGGTCAAGATGACTCTCCGGTTTGATTAGTCATTTCCAATTCATTGTTTATGAAAACCGATACTGGCAATTATTTCTTTTCTTTTTCTAACAAATCTTATATTCCATCTTCTTCAAAAGTAACATTTTGACTGATTATCACTTTTTACTCTTTGGATTATAAAGCTTACAACCTTTTATTTTTATCCTGTAACCGAGAAATATAAAATTTTCGACCTTGTCATCTAGCTTTTTTCTCAACTCATTAAGCAAATGTGAATATGTTATGAAACCAGACACCCTCACATGACTAATATTAGGCTTTTTTTCCTCTCCATGATGCTTGTGGAGTTTTATCACGAACATTTTTGACAAGACACCTATTCAAAATGTAGACCGCACGAGCCACAACCTCTGCCTAGAAACTTTTATGTAACTTTTTACAAAATAACACGCTTCTCGCTAATTCCATGATAGTTCTTTTTTCTTTTTTATCACTCCATTTTGTTGAGCAGTGTACTTAGCTTTGAACTAATGCTTAATTTCATGCTTTCTTAAGAAATCGTCACAAACAATATATTATTTGCCTCTATCCATTCTTAAAGTCTTGAAAGAATAACCACTTTGTGTTTTCAATATACGTTATAAAATTCTTAAGTACTTCACATGCTTCAAGTTTTTGCTTCAAAAAATAAAATCATGCCTTTCCACTATAATCATCAATAATTGAAATAAAATATTTGTTACTTCCATATGATGGAACCTCCACATAACATAGATTTGCTTTAGTGGACGTTTGACTGTCCATGCTTGCTTTGTAGGAAATGGATCTCTATGCTTTTTTCCCATTACACATGACTCACAAATCTAATCAAGAACTTGAATGGTTGGCAAGCATGAAACCTACTCTTTGTTTGCAAGAAACTTAATGCTTCCAAAATTCAAGTGCCTAAGTCACATATGCCATAGCCAATTGTCATTAACAGTTATAGTATTACAACAAGAAGTATTACTGTAATTAAGATATGTTAGAAATAGATGATTGGATGTCACTCTCGTCTTTAGAATCATGCCTTTTTTTTTATCACTCATGATGTATCCATCTTTATTGAAGTGTAAATCATAACACTTTTTTAATATTTGTCCAACACTTAATAGATTCTGGAAAAGAGTAGGAGCATAATACACATCATAAATATAATTTAAAGACCAATTCTTCAATTTTATAGCAATCTTTCCTCTTCCCAAAACTAGAATTTGGTAGTTATCAGCAAGCTTTACTGAAGAATGAAATGATTCATTTAATTCGACAAAAGAATCGAGTGCAGGAGAAAGAGAACTCATTTTGAACCGTTAACGAAAAGAGAGAATATGATAAATAATTAAAACTTCCTTACTTCCACTTAAGTGATTGCTGCAACCCGAATTTAAGAACCATTGACAGTTGTCATTGTTACTGGTTTCATGAGCAGCCATCAATAAGGTCTTTGGCTTATTATTCTCAGCGACTTCATCTCAATTATCTTTATGTTCTTGTCTTCGAGTATGACATTCTTTATTATAGTGACCCTTTTTTTTTGCAATTATGACACTGAATATGTGACTTGTACTTAGATTGATAGTGACCAAACTTTTTGTACTTGTAGCATTGAATATTGGTTTTATCCTGAAAAGTTTCACTCTCCCTTGCTCCTGGTCTATAATTGGTTCTGAAATTTTTGCCTCCTCTACCTCTAAAATATGAACTTCTTTAAGTATGTTCTATTTTGCCTATTGCAGTTTTCTTCTCATTTCTCAAATTTGCTTGGGCTTTTAGAACCTGCTCCGTTGTGTTTGATGATCTTTCATTCATACGCATTTCACAAGACTCTAATGAGGCTTGCAAATTATTGAAAGTCATGGATTCCAAACCTTTAGACTCTTCAATAGATGTGGCAACATAATCAAATCGACTTGTTAACTAACGTATAATCTTCTCCATGATATTATTCTCTGTAATTTTATGACCGTTATTTTTTATCTCATTGATCAATTTTTCAATTCATGAAAAATAATCATGAATTCTTTCATCTTTGCCTTGTTCCATCAACTCGTATTGCCTTTTCAAACCTAGTAGTCTTGTTCGTTTAACTATGTTTGCTCCTTCATACGTTTTGATTAGAATATTCCAGGCATCCTTGTTGTTTTAGCATGGAATATTTTTCAAGAATTGGCAACTCAACAGATTGACAAATTAAAAACAAGGCCTTTTCATTTAATAAACGATCACAAACCAATTGTTGTGATTCTTCAAATGTTGGTTTTTCTTTTTCTACCAAGTCTTTCTCCAAAATTTCACCATTTCCGTTGCTTCTCAAATATAACTCCATCAAGTATTTCCACATCACAAAATTGTTTCTGCCATCAAACTTGAAATTTTACTATTGCATTTGTTGCACTTTAGTTGTTGAACTCGAAGCCATCTTGATTTACTTGAGCACTTTAATAGAACTCTGATACCAAATGTTGGCAATTATAATCGCCTAAAATAAACTTGTTAGCAAAACATACACTCACTTGATTAAGGCTTAGTTTGGGGGAGCGATGGCGGTTGATAACCTGCTGAAATCAATCTGCTGAAATGATAAGTACTTATTTTCAATAAGTACTTATCTGTTTGGGATTACTGTTTTGGTAACTGCTGAAACGTAAAAATAGGTGTTTGACAAGTGCGGTTGCGGTTGCTGAAAAGAGATAAAATGACTAAAAAGCCCATTGATTTAATAAACTATTAATTGTTGTATAAATAATT
>JAOTAY010000002.1:35669887-35681071 GCA_025629805.1 Erythroxylum baracoense | reverse complement strand
TTATTGGAAGGTAAAATTTTCACCGCATAAGCAGTTTCTTACCGCAGCCTCCTTTCTGCTTATCTATTTCTGCGGTGACACCGCAGTTTTTTCCAACCTGCAGTTGTCAGCCGCAAATCCAAACAGGTGATTGCGTTTGAAAACTGCGGTGGATAAATACTTTTCCCCACCACACCGCAAATCCAAACGCATCCTAAAGCTTCTCACTTCACAACTCGTTGGAGTTGGGAATCTTACAAAACCTTCACACACTACACAACCTTGATTTTGTACACTACTCATGTAATCGCCAAATGGCCACGTTTATAGAAAAGTAATTCGGTAATAACTGACTATAATGTCAGCTTCAATGAAGTTGTATAAAAGAGTTCAAAGACAATTTGACTTGGTATTTTGACCGAGTCAAATACAAAAACAAGTTTAATTACTAACAGGACACTAACTACTGAATGCTAAGAATGATGTTTCTAAAATATGACAACTATTCTTGAGAATAAATTCCTACGTAGATCGCACATCGGCTGAAAACCTTTTTGTCCGAAATGTGCAAGTTGTATAATTCCCAAGCCCGAGTCTGACCTGGACTTCCGCTGGATGTTGTTGTTATACAAGTTGTATAATTCTAAACAACAAAGAACTAAGAATATTTTCAGGACAAGGTGAGATGTTAATATTCCAGCAGGCCTACCAATGTGAACAAGATGGAACTATCTTGATTTTACAATTAAAACAAATCCACCCGAAAAAACAATGGAAGAATGAAAGCTACCACCAAGCACGCCGTCAGGAAGTTACAAAACGGTCGCCCCGTCCAACATCCTCCACCCTGGTCTGGAAACCTGTTTCCATTAACCATAAGCCTTACATGGTTCCACTCTTCCACAAATCTGCTATCACCAACATCAGTGACGTTTTTTGCCATCTCCCCACAAATTTCGCATATCCTGCACGGAAACAAGTAAACAAATAAAAAATTCACGCCGTTATCAGTGGCTGCCAGCATGAGGTTGAAGCAATTCCATTAAAGATTGATTGCTGATGAATGACTTCAATTGGAAAATAAAGCAAAGGTTAACAAGCTCATGCACTAGTAAGTTCCTGATTCACATTCACAATTTGAGGAACTTCCTGTTTTTGGCTTTAGAAAATATTTTTAAGTGTTGGCTTTAAGGAAACAAAAGGTTAAAGGGAGAAGAAAAGGAAAGGAAGGGGATGAAGCAGCGACAAGAGCATGAACATCATTGCAACTTGGTAATTGAATTCAGTCCAAGTATAAACAAGCAAGATGCTTCAGTAGAATTGTAAAGTTGAAATGGATGGATAGTTACCAACAGTCTATATATCCAAACATTTATGAGAAACTTCCATCAACATTCCTAAACTACAAACCCAAATTTGATATGTCCTGAAGAACCAATCGTCGCTAACTCTGATTTATGATTTGGAAGTGGAAATTCAGAAGTTCCCCATAATGGCTAATTGAACAATAGAAGCTTCGTTGTCGATGAACAACTTC
Source organism: Erythroxylum baracoense (assembly GCA_025629805.1). Lineage (NCBI taxonomy): Eukaryota > Viridiplantae > Streptophyta > Magnoliopsida > Malpighiales > Erythroxylaceae > Erythroxylum > Erythroxylum baracoense. The sequence goes on along the minus strand of JAOTAY010000002.1, from coordinate 35,679,555 downwards.
TTATTCCAAGTTTAGGCAAGATCTCTAAAATGAATCAGTAACCCAATAGAAATCCTGACATAATGAACCAGCTGCTGATTATACTTCATAATTTCCAAAGAAAAGGTAACTGAGTTTGCTCTCTTCCCCAATTCAAGGCACTAAAGTGTTTAAGATGAATAAGTAGAAAAACAGATATAACTAAAAGAAGAGAATTGGTCAGGATAGAATAGCAATGATCAGGAGCAGAGAAGGAAAAACAGTTTTCCTAGAATTTCACAATAAAGACAAAAAAACTACATATTGAAAAAGTTCCAAGAGCTCTACCGTCATAAGACATTGCTAGGATTCGGTGACTGCAAACAGAAGTTTCACAAAAGGATGCAATAGAAGATTACAACAACCGTTGTTGTTATAATAAATGAAGCTGATATGATGTGGCAGTAACGATTAGGCAATCAATATCCTAATGTTGGATAAGAAGATGCATCATGTCAGGAAAGTTCAAACTTTATCAGAATTTTGAATTTGAAAATCAGAAAAACTACCTGTTTCCTTTCAGTTTAAACCAAGCTTCAGCACAATGAGAATGCGCAATACCAAGCTCATTTTTACATCCACAACCAAGTTGAATTAAGTCCATGGTAGAGGCGGAGGCAGAGGCAGAGGCAGAGGCTGCTGTACTTGCAATTGCAGCATCACTTTCCAGTACAACTTCAGAATTCAAGTGGCAAATCCTACAGACTGTCTCTCCGTCCCTATTATTTTTAGATTCTCCTCTGCCAACAAAATCAATCACGCGAGGTTTTTCAACTTTGGGCGATTTTGCCTTGGATTTATCACCCGTCACCTTGGTTGAACCAAACTCATTGCTATTGGTTTCTAATCTCCTGTCATTTGTAACTGCATTTTCTGCCGAATCTATTGCAATAGCTGTCTCAAGAGAAACCCCATCAACCGATGTACTTAAATTCTCACCAACTCCCTGCTCAATTTGTTCCATGGTTTCGCCATTTTGTGGCCCTCTGGATGTTTCTTGTTCTTTCAGTCTACAAGTGCTAACAAATTCGTCAGATTTTTCTCCCAGATCCTTCTTTTCTCTACCAACACTCGTAGACATAGTATCCCTGGAACTTACGGCATTCACACTCTCAAGCACAATCCCGATAACAAAGTAATCTGGATTCCTACTAGTCCCTTGATTCGATAGTTGGCTGGTCTCTCCCATACCACTTGTTTCCTGCTTTTCCACCTTTTCAGTTGAACCCAATCCGGTAGCATTCGCATCCGAAATCCCTCTCTCCTCTTTACCACTCCCAACCTCTCCTGAATTTAAAACAACTTCTGCCTCCAATACACACCCATTACCAGAATTTCTCAAGGTTTTACCGGAGTTCCCATGCAGTTCTTGATTAAGTTGAGCTAAACCTGAATGAATTCCCTTATTGTTGCCTGTTTCTTCCTCCATCATTGTTCCCATTCTAATCTCCACTATTCCAAAATCTTCAAAAATAATACTTACGAATCAGCAGGCACGGGTTCGTACACAACTCTGCATAGCCTGCCTAATCTATTTCGTTTGATAGACCACAGACAAATCAGTCCAGCCTAAGAAAATGTCCTGTGAAAGCACAACCATTTTATTTATATTATATAAAAAAAGCATCTGGGTAATGATTAAATAACAACTTGACCAAGCCTAATGATGCTATTAGCTGAAAAAGGAGATAATGAGGCAAATTGGAAACCCAGGTCGTTACCGACCCCATTTGATAACTTCAACCACCCCACTTATGAATGCTCCAATTGTTAACTTTGAAGCAAGAGTTTACTTAATAAAAACAGAAGAAATGACACAAAGACAAGAGGCAAGAAAGTTTGAAGAGAGCGACAGACAGACAGGACAGCTAGAGAGATGGAAAGTTGGCACAAGGTTGGCTTCCTCAAATTTAACCCCGCAAGTGTTCCCTCCATAATCCATATACACTATATATTGGCAAATTTTATGTTTCTGAATGAATTGAATATATACGCAGCTTCAAAGAGAGCCAAGACCTTTTTGAGTGGATATGTTACCCTTTTGATAATTAGACATAATTAGCTATACTTCTTTTGTTTACGTGATCATATCGTCAACACATAATCAGGAAATCAGAGTTTTCTGAACCAAGAAACAAAGTATAGAATTGGATACACGCCAGAATTTTAAATCTTTTTAACTTAAATTTTCATTACATTTTCTTACTTGCGGCTTCTCTTCCCCAAGTCCCAAGTTTGGAAGTCTCTGTCATTATGTCGGTGACGTTTAGAAGGGGAAAAGCATGAAACGTTGGCTTGTTATTCACACAACAGTAACAAACGGGAGCATCTCAAAAGGTCTGAAAAGCAAAGAAGCCGTCGTGGTGTTTTGGTGGGCTGTGAATTTTGAGTTTTCTTGTAGTTTGAGCATGAAAATTCTTTTCTTGGCATGTCTCTCGTCTATCAACCCATCATTTTAAGCCAAAGATAGAGTCTTTACGTGTTACCTGCAAACATGGATTTTACTTCTCGAGGTACATTCGAAGTTGAACCAAATAAGTTATCCTCGTGAGTTTAATGTTGCTTGCCCATCAATTACTGATTGTTTCTCTATCATTGACCATTTGGCAGCCCAAGAGGCGTTCCGTCCACAATGGGACAAGAAAAGATGGCAACTTGGCTATTTGCCTTTTACTGCTCTTCACTATTAAACGGCCTTACCCATAGCAAAGGACCATAGGTATAAGACAAGAAGTAGGTGGGTGGTATTGGTGAGTTAGTGGTCATAAGCTTCATTGTTACAAGTCATCTTCTTCACCTTCAGTGCTACTTTTGGATGCACTATTCACAATTATGAGTACAGATACGCACTCATGTTTCTTTACTTGCATATACCGAGGAAAGACGAAGTAATGAAAATATCCCCAGAGACAACCAAAGTCTACACTCACCCATATAAATATCTGCCAGGTTGTACACGTAATTCAAATGGCCTGATTTTTAGGGAACGAGAGAACAAACTCTTTCTAACGGATCCTCAATAATGGTTGTACTTGAGTGTGTAGCTTATTGCGTAATAGTACACTTATCAGCTGTATCCACGTTTCCAAAGTGATAACCATACACTGTTCACATGGATAGACACTACATCAGCTTAAGCGTGCAAAATGGCAATCATTTTCATTGATTGTTCAAATTATCCCCAATGGATATTGATCTCTTCTGCTAATATTCAATACCCTCATGTGCATGTAAAGAGAGAGTGTTTATGATTTGCTTCAGGCCCACAGGGCTTCTCTACCAGTCATCCCACAAAGTTTTGTTGGCTCCAAAAGAAAGACCCCTATCACATAAACAACCTTATACGGTTGAATTCAGAACAGATCAATTTGCACTCATTGAGTCGAGGGCGTGAAAGGTCCATCGTTTCATCACTGCAAATCAACTACTATTCGCATTCCTTCATGTTGTGTTTCTCAAGACTTGAGAAAATAAAAATTTTGACAAAGTGCTTCAAATGTCTTAGGCTCCACTTTAATCCTTTCTAAAAAGACACTTTTAAGGTTACTTGCCTATCTCTCAGGCAACTCCAACTGTATACAATGTGCATTTGATTTAGATTTATTGTTGCATCTCATAAACAAAATGTTGTTCCCATCCACGTGCATGGTGCATCTTGTTTAGATTTGTAGCTGAATGTCATCAAGGCAATGTTGCCCCCTTTATCAACTTGTTTACATAGCTATATTCTAACCACGCTACATGTTGAGAGTTGGTACAATGTTAGTTTTCATCGTAAGACTTTTATAATCATAAGTGATATTCCAAAACTTTAACACTCCTTTTCCTCCTTATAAAGTGTTATTATGAAAATTATTTCTTCATATTCAATTTTAGGCTTTTGTTTACCTACATATATATTAATTATTTTCTTGTTGAATTATCAACAATGCTTTTGCCATGTAATCCAGTTATGTCATTGGAGTAGTTCAGCACTTTCATCCCTTAATCAGAGGTCTCAAGTTCAAGTCTTGAGAATGAAAAGACATGTTTGGCTAGTACTTTATCTCTTACGGACTGACCCGGTGCGAGCGGGGATTAATCTGGGTGTGGATAGTTTCAAGGCACTTTCCTATAGTTGGAACCCTCCTAAGACACCTCGTGGAGTAAAAAAAAAAAAACTCATAACAATGACCAATAGGTCTCATAAGTATCTTCAAGCTCTTATCTTAAAAAGAAGAGTAAGAAGAATCTCACTACCAAAACTGCCGAGTAGCTTATTACTCCTACTTCTACACGCATGTTATAGAGCCTTGTTTGGGATCATAGGTGGTTAACCTTACTAACAACCCCTCTCTCCATGTCATCCGAGCTACTCTCATTCTCACTCTTAGACCCTCGTCACATCATTAGGCCACCAAGTACCCGTTTTGTTAAGAATACACTTTGCCCCCGTAGAATATTATAAAGGGTGATTCAATGTATTCCCTACTTTTGGGGTAGTATGCTTATAAATAGTCATAGATTGATAAGTCTAAAAGGATCCAAGTTCTTAAACCACTAGACTCTTTATGTGTTTTATAACAAATGTGAAAGACATTTGGTCAGAATAAGAATCAAATATTTCTCATCACCCAAATGCATAATCATTCATATTAACACTACAACAAACTAGGCTATAAGCAACAATTAAAAACGCACCTAATTTGTTAGAAAACATCGCACATTATATTTGTTATGTTTTCAAATCATCATTGGAAATATCACCAATTTTCTAGGTGACATTTTCTTGAATTTTAGTCATGACAAATTATGAGCTATGAAATTTTTATACCAAAAACACTATAATTACATAGCTACTTATCGAGCAGAAGCTAATGTTGGCGGGAAAAAAATTGGCACCATATGATAGGCAATAGAAAAATATAGCTAACATTATTTGGCTACGTTTTATTGTGTTTTTGTTATAATTTCATAAATATAGTCTTTTAACTAAAACGTGTGAAAGCATAGCTAAAAACTTTTGCAACTTTTTACATAGTCCTAAGTATTGAGCAATTTGAGACATTTTCCATATAACGTCTCAACATGTTTTTTACTTTGAACTATTTGCTTATTATTATCAAATTATCCCATACTAAATAAATTTTTAGATGCTTATCATTAAATTTATTTAATGTCATTATTGAGTTAAGTGCCATAAAGAAAATAAATATTAAGTTATAGAGAAACATTATTAATTCAAATTTCAATGGATCCAATATATGGTAAATCCATCAAATTGTATCAACAAAAGTAATATAACATAAATAATTGATTATTTATTACTAGTCAAAATAATAGTCTCAGCAAATAAGAAGCTTAGATCAGGTCAACTAAATTTACTGTAGAAAATTTTATATGGTTCAAATTAAAGCAAACACTATATGACTTTACCAGTCACAATATGGTCACTTGGCAGTTGCATCTTCATTCATTCTGTAATTCAAGACTTATAATATTTATGCAACTTGAAACAACTAGCATTGGTTCTTTGTTTCAATAATAAAGTAACATAGTTTGAACCTTTTAGGTTCTCAATATCCACAACATTCAATTTCAACTATGAAGAATAAGTAAAAATGTAATTTATCTTAAATTCATTAAATAATGTTACATAAATTTAAAGATTTTGAGTAATTACCACAACTTTTTTCAATGCATATTTAAGCAACTTATCTTGCTTTAAGTCCTTAACATATTTCAGACAAGATAGTTTTGTTCTTCCAATTATAAATACAAGTATTTACAAAATCAGGACATTACATAAATTTATTTCATTCTTTAATATATGAATGGTTAGGGTAATGAAAGATCATTACTCTGTATAATAAATATATAGTTTTATGTACAATATACATATACTAAAATAAATTATCCATATTATAATTTTTTAACATCTTTTGTTAAAAAAGCTGAAAAAGAATCTATTGATATAATTGAAATGGATTATAAGCATAACTAGCTTAAATGACCATTAAGAGGTATTGAAGCCTCTATGCTACAAATAACTAACTCAAATGTACATTAAGAGATACTGAAGTCCTAAGCTAAATATGACTCAATATATACCATAAACCAATTAATTCACATAATATGAATTAATGTAAAACTCAATATATAAGCTAGGAGAATTATCCCCTTATACATTATCTTTCAACAACTTACTGCATCATCAAGTCCCTGCAGATGTTATTCTAGAGAAGATATAATGTTCTTATTTAGCTAAAAATAACTAAGAAAATAGAAAATACATTTGAAATCCCCTCCTAACTTGAAATTTGCGAAATACGTAGTTTAGCACATATTAAATCATTTCGTATATACTTTTTTAAGCAATTAAAAAAAGAAAAGAAATTGAACCTGTGTAAGAATTGGAAAATACATAATAAAAGACTTGCAGATGAAATATCCTTATAGTTATTTAATACCCTGAATCATTCAAAAAAAGAAACTAGAGAACTATATCAAAAAAAAATACAACAATTTGTTTCTTGAGAAAACGAAAACAGAAAAAGTAGAAACACCAAAAAGCTCAAAGTAGCCAAAATAGCATTTCTCAAAACTAGAGGACAGTATCATAACCAACAAACAAAAAAATAGAAAAAATCAAAGCAATGAATCAATAGTGAAGAACCCAGATAAAGAAACTAAAAGATGTTCATGTATAAAACCCGTAAAACCCCAAAAATGTAAACAAATGCAGGTTCGATGAAAAGTTGGTAATTTCAAGGAAAATTAAGATGAAAGAGAAATATTTTATTGTGAATAAAGAAACGAAAAAACAATTAAGCACAAATATACATCTCCCTTGCCTCATAGTCTAAATAGTTATCTTCAAACAAACCCTCACGACCCAATTCATCTGCTTCACACTTCGAACCGAAATTGGTAGTTACCTCTAAGGTTTAAGTGAGACAAGAAATAAGGGGCTTTGTTTATTTTTCTCGACAACTTTCCTCTATTTTTAGGCAAGTTTGTGGAGATTTCACCTATTTTATGTCCAAATAATGTTTTATTGTATGAAAATGTTGCTAATAATTTTTAGTTATGAAATAAAAAGGTAGCCCATTGAGTAAAATTATTTTAGCTACAAAATATAATTTGTAGCTAAAATAATAATATTGCACTATAAAAAGAAATGTAGAGAATATTGTAGCTAATAGTCTTTCAGAAAGCTCGTGAACTATTTTTCAGAGTTTGGTCTTGTTGTTTGCTTGAGTAGGCTACAATTTAGAAAAACTATAGAGATATATAGACTTTTGGCTACAAATTAAAAAATGTATGGAAAACATAGCCAATAAAGCATATTTCTTGTAATGTCAGTTATCTTAGTTTCTATATAGTTTGTCACTAACTTTAGTATGTATTCATTAGAGAATTCATACAATCCTACAACTTTTTCGAGGCCAAAAAATAGCAATTAGAGGCTTAATTTGCATAGGTGAAATAGAATGCTCATAAGTTCTTAGTGATAGATCAATAATTTATATATTATTTGGGACTAATTTACTTGGTATTTTTGTTACCTTTATAATATGTTTTATATAGATTTTGTTATGTTTTTCTACATTTGGTCCATTATCTAGTAGGTGATTAAATTTAAGAGATAAAAGCAAGATTTAGTGCAACTTTTTATGTAGTTGTCCACATGATGTGATTTTAGAACTATTTGGAAGATAAAAAGATGGAGAACAACTTTGTACAAGACTATAGAAGCTAATTATAACTTAAAGATGCTTAAAAGTGAAGATCTTAGGGGGAGCATAGTATAATAGGCACCAGATCTGGAAGCATAACAAGCCCTTGTCTTTTGTAAAGTTCATAGGAGTCGAGAAACAATATCGGACTGATGATAGACGTTAAATACAACTAACATTAGACTTATCTTTATTTACAGAGAGAAATACTACAAAATCAATGCCAATTACGAAGCATATTAGACATTAATTACATAGTGAACAATAAAGACCAAAGAAGCAGTATAAGATCATTGCCAATTTTGGATCTATAATAATCAATTATTGTACCTAATTTTTTTGATTGTGGGATTATTTATGTTTAAGTCACCTATAACTATATTTTTGTAATCTTAGCTATAAATACTTGTATTAGAATTAATTTATAAGACTTCTAGCAAATTTCTATTGGACTTAGAATTTTGTTATTCTCTTAAATATCTATAGACAGACTTAGAAGATTTTTGGAAAATTCTTTTATTCTTTTCGGGAGATTTTCTTTTGAGCTTCTCTTTGTTTTTAGTTAGTTTTTCATAGTTTTGAGCATCAAGGAGGAAGATTTGAATGAAGGATTAAAGAAACTAATGATAACTTCTCTCAACTCTTTCTTTTACTCTTTTCTTCTATAATGAGATTTATTTATTTATGTTTTATTTTTATTATGTTTACTAGATAAAAATAGTAGTTAGGGTTATGAATGTAGCTTGTAAAGATTTATTCAATTATTTATACATTATTTGGTTATTCATTAGTTGAATTTATTTTCTCGGATCTTAATTATTGAATTTGTAATTGGCCACCATAGATTCAATTATAGGTATCGTATAATGAACTGATAGCTGAAGTATGTTTATGTATTAGAAGAATAAACACTTTAGCGCTATAAAATAATGGTATCTTACACTCTAGTAATAAATATATAAATTAACTTAATTAAGTTAAATTGCTTATCAACATATAATAGCTACCATGTTAGTTATACTTGTGAACCTTGATAGGTTAATTATTATTTCAACTTTAATAATTAATTGTGTATCATGTTGGATATCTATATACATAAACCTCAAATCTTTAATGTTTATTTATTTGATTTCTTTCATTAGTTTATTTGCTTTATTTTAGTTAGTTTATTAGTTTAATTATCTTAAAATCAACTATCTTGTTTCATTTAGTTTGGTGTTTAACTAAGATCAATATATTTAATACTAGTTCTTTGTGGGATCAATGCTTTTGAAATATCTCCAGATTTGTTTAGCTATGTATAATTGACTATCTACACTTGTAGATATTAGAAAGTAGATCACTTAGCCTCCTTGAAGACTAACTTAGAAGCTAACCATAAAAGGTCAAAGAATTGGAGAAGAATGTTATTGACATGGAGTATAATATTACTGAGCTCACGGCTCGTATAGTTGCACTAGAAAACAAAATTGTTGAGTTTTAAAAGGAGATAAATGCTTTAAGGATGGAGAATACTACCCTACCCAAGAGAATAAGTTTATACCCATCCATCATTTTAAATAGAATAAATCCTGTGAATGTTTGAACCTTAAAAGAAGTGTTGTGTGCTATTAGGTAGGGCTTTAAAGCATTTAACAAGCTTGGAAAGCTAAACTTTATAAATATTTATGTGAGACCTCAATATAGAGCATATTTCTAAAGAAAAGGAAAAGGATGAGGATTACTTGTTGAGGAAGGTCCTGATGAATTTGTATCTTCTAAGCAAGGGTGCTGAGGAAACTAACTGATGGCATTCCGCAAGTTCACGGGTCCCACGTAGTATAGTATAATATCGTCCCACAGGGAGTAATTGTGCAAGTACTAGGCTTGGATCACTCAATTAATTGGACTAATCACTTAAATTTTGATAATTGAGGAATTGATTAATTAACG
>JAOTAY010000002.1:35644981-35663661 GCA_025629805.1 Erythroxylum baracoense | reverse complement strand
ATCATATAGAAATTCGAAAACTACTACCCATCTTTGAAACCCAGCAAGAGATCTACTCAATCATGTTCATGTTCAACGAAATAAATATTAAATCAAGAAAATAAACATTAAAGGAGTAGGAACGAAAAACTCTGGAGAGTCTTGGACATGAGCGGCAAAAAAAACAAGTCTGGAAAATAATCTCCTGCGCATGTGCGTCCTTCGCTTCTTCACTGCGTCAAATCCCAGCTCCAGTTAAAACCCCCAAACGTTGCCGCTAGTCCACTGCTCTCCTTGTTTTTGTCTGTGTTAATGCCCTGGAGTGCTTCCTGTGTGCGTGATGTGCGTTGTTGTCTCCTCACTAGCTGTCACGTTGAAGTCTCACAAGGCTCACGTTTTCTTCTTGGCTGCTAACGTTTTGGGTTGGTTTGGAGTCTCTCCTTAAATTCACGCCCAGCCAGCTCTCACCTTCAGTTCACGCCCAGCTCCCTTCTTATTTTCAGTTCACGCTACTTTCTTATTTTCTGTCCACACCCAGCTCACGTTACTCTCTTCTCCTGTTTTTCACGCTAGCCCAGCTCACTCTTCTCCTGTTTTTCACGCTAGCCCAGCTCACTCTTCTCCTGTTTTTCACGCTAGCCCAGCTCACTCTTCTGCTCTCCCTCTATTCACGCTAGCCTCTGCATGGTTTTGTTGTTAGCGTAATTTTCGTTTTTTCTACTGTAGCTCTCACGCTCTCCTCCTTCATTTCACGCCCAGCTCACTCTTCTGCTCTCTCTTGTTTTTTTCATGCAACGCCCAGCTGCCTTCTCTCCTTCTAGTTCACTCACTCACACCTGCTCCTTTTCAGTTCACGCACCCCACTCCTTCCCAGCTCACGTTTTTCCTTTTCAGTTCACGCCCATCACCTTCAGCTTTTCTCTTTTGTTATTTTTCTGTTGTCGCACACCTTCAGCTCTTCTATTTTTTTTTTAGTCCAATGCCCTCCTCAGTCCAGTCACTAAAAATCCCATACCCCAGTCCACGCTACTCTGCTCCTTCTCGCCCAGCTCACCTGCTTTTGCTCTTTCCAGCTCACGTTTTTCTACTTTGGCATGGGTCTTTGCTTGATGTCCCTAGCTCTGTGTTATCTTTTCTTTTTGGTATGCCCCTTGTAGCTAACATTTGTTGGATGCTTGCTGCTTGCGTGGTGGGGTTCCCACTCCATGTAGTAGATGTGACAATTTGAACTCACTCCTCTTAAAACCAGCTCACCTTCTTGCGTTTCTGCTTTTCTCCACAACACTTTCGACAGCCCTTAATGCTGCATTTTCTCCTTTGTTTTGCCTTGGACTGTTGTGGTTCTTAACAATTAAAATCAAGTGCATTTTTGTACAAATTAAACCTGAACAATTATAAATGCAAATTTAGGTGAACTAAGCAATCTAGCAAGTAAAATATAGGTAGAACCTAATGATTGTATGCAAAAATTAAGGAAAAATGCCACTCATTTCAATGAGAAAATGCCTTCAACACTAACGAGTAAGGGTGCTAAGAAAACTAGTGAAGGAAGCTTCTCAAATAATAATAAGCAGGTACATAAAAATAAAGAAATTGATGAAGTCACCGTACTTGATTAAGCTGTAAGAGTTAACCCTAAGAACAATGTCCAGTATAGTGCTTAGATTTTTTCTTGGTTTATTTTAAACCACTTTTTTTTGCTTCAAAAGTTGTTATATTTATTAGTAGCTTAACCTTTTGTTTGTTGGAAAGCTCATAAGATGTTGAACTTTGCAATATATATGAAAATGCCTTGAGATTTTACTAAATGCTTATATTTATAATCATTATAAGAGGTCTTATTGAAAATAGGGGCGAAGATGTTGCTTATTCTATATACATGGCAGTTTTATCTAATTTAGACAGCCCAACTTCATATGTTAGGACTAATTTAATGTTTTACTTATAAGAGTCCTACCTAATTGGATGTAAAAATATTTAAAGTAGGTATGTCCATATAGGACTTGTTCTACATAAAACCATATCTCCAATTTAGAAGAATAGTTCCTTAGTGCATCTTTTGTTTAAGAACCTAACCTAATATTGTAAGTTACCCACTTGAGATATGCATCATTCTCTTCTCTTCCAAAAAGCCCAACTCTTCTTATAACTTAAACTGGTTTTATTATGACTTAAAAGTATTGCAAATAGAGAATAATCATAGTCAATTTTATTAAAACTAGTGCTTCTACTCTAAAAGCCAAATGAAATAGGGTTTTACGTATAATTATTCTAGGTGTTGTCCTATAAACCTATGAAACTAGCAGGAGCTTGTCCACCCAACTTCTTTATGCATTTTCTACTCAATTTTTAACCCTTTTAAAAGGGTTATATTCTTTACTTTTGACAACCCTTTCGTTTGTGGGTAATATACAAAAGTAAAATGTTGTTCAATTTTCAAGCCTATTCAAAATGATATAAAAGCCTTATATGTGAATTATGTCTCATTATCTATAATAAAAACCAAGGACACTTTATATCAAATAATGATATAACCTTTATAAATTGCCCACTATCTTCTCTATCATATTAGGATAAGCTTTGGTTTTGACTTATTTAGTAAAGTATTTGACTACTATAAATACAAGATTTGGTTATTGTGTCCTAATATAAAATAGCCTCAAAACCTCACTAAAACAAGGGGTTTGAGTTTGATATTAATTTGATATTAAAGTGTAATATATAGCACAATCATGATTCCATAAAGAGTAATATTGACACTTGTTATATATCATAATATAACTTTATACATCCTTCTTGATGGTGGCTAATAATATCTCTATCATTGAACATGATATGTAAGCCATTTTCCTTATTATGGTAGTTAAACAATCATTTATGACAATCTTTTATAAGTTTTCTTACTTTTGACTCTATAAAATAATAAATAAAAGCATCTATAAAGCATTCTTAATATGATTACATACCTGACAGATTAACTCATAACCCCTTTATGCCTCTTTCTAGCCATTTAGAAGCTTCCTTATATGAAGATACTTCATATATTGATTCATACCATTCATTAGGAATTTGTGAAGAGAGGCACTTGATTTGTAGCCTTATATGATGGTTAATAAGGTATCTCTAGGAAAACATGCTAGATGTTGCCTCGCCATTTGCCCCTATCTCAAAAGATCAATTAGACTTGCTATTTTGATTATAAGATACTTGCTCTGTCTAAATTTAAAATTCATGCCCTAAACATTTATAACTTTAAAAAAATACTATCATTCAATTTCGTACTCTTTATGTTGTTTCAACATAACTTATGATTCTAATTTAATGATAATAAATTTTAACTAAACATGGTGCACTAAGTGAAGCATACATGAAAATTGCTCATACTTAATAACATTATTTATGGCAGGGAACCCATGCTTCAGGGCATAATGTAATCGTAGTTTATAAAGTCCCTTAATATACACCTCTGCACTATTACCTATTGTAGTTGAGGATCCACCAACATAAAAATAACTTATGACTTGATAGAACATTGAGGCAAATAATGAATATCAAACTCATAAGATTCTCAGACCAATTGATTATATAAGCTTGTAAGTATAAACACAACTTCTTAGTTGAAACAAATAAGGCACATGTAACCTTTTCCAGCTTGTGATATCTTACTTTTGCATTATATAAGATGTGGTTGACATAATAGATAGCCTTTTGCATTTTTTTCATCCTCCTTAACCACTATTACCTTATTTGAAACTTGTAAATACAAAAAGAGCCCATCTCCTTCATGAGGGCTTAAAAGTGAAAATGGATTTTTAAGAAAACTTTTCAATTATATAAATATATATTGACATGTTTCATCCTATCTAAAATTCTTTGGATCCTTTAAGATTTTAAAATAATAGGTAATGTTCCACTAATCTAGATATGAAACGTGACAGGCTAGGATGTGATCTATTAAACATTGCACCTACTTAATCATTCTTAGAGTTTGCTTGTCTACAGTAGCTATAATATTTTCAAGATTAACCTCAATCCCCTTTTTTATAAACATAAAACTCGAAAACATTATAGTGTTAAGGCCGAATACTCATTTTTTTAGTTAAATTTCATGTTATACTTTTTGAGAGTGGCAATGCATTATGATCATTTTGATAAATGATCTTCTTCTTTGTATTGATGATTATATCCTTAATATAGGATCCATATTCTTGCCAAACTGATGGCAAAATACTAAATTGACTAAACATTAATATATGACGCATGTATTATTCAAACTAAAAATATTTTATAATATGAATGACATTTTTTTCTTGATTTGCTTTATGCATAGACTTCAAAGTTTATGTGTTAAGGTAAAATCGACTATTTGATCAATCTTTGACAAAAGATAATTGTCATGGGCATTCTTTATTTAATCAATAAAATTAATGTACATTTTCTACTTTTCATTAGCCTTCTTCATCATCACCAAATTTGCAAGCCAATAAAGATAGCCTATCTCTCAGATAAACCTTACTTATAGCAATTTGTCCATCTCCACATCTATAGCCTAATTCCGCTCAATAGAAAAGACTATTTTCCTCTATGGTTTATAACGTATAAGAGCTTGCATTGTTGCATTCTAGTAGGAAATGGCCCTAAAATATCAATTCCTCACTTAAAGAAGAGGATTGGGCTTAATATTAGGCTGTAATATACGGTAGACTTGAGATTCCATTAAGATTGATGTTAATAATAATCATATACTTGTACACAAAGTTGGCAACAAGTTAGGTTGAGTTTGCCAAAATATTTTTATTCTAGATCGAGCCTAATTCAAGGCCTGATCACTCGATCAAAATTTAGGTAGCCTGAAGCTTAAGCCTAATTGAACTTCAATAGCCTGAAGCTTGAAACTTGAAGCTAGATCTAAAATTATTAAGAAATCTAGTGTAAACATGGAACCAACTCCATCATAATAGCATCTATTAAGAACCTTTGAGATAAAACTTCAAAAGACAAGATCTCTATGGACTTACATTTATTTCTTCACTTAAAAGATAAATTGATACACACATTTGCAAAAGAACTATAAACTTTCTTACCAGAATAACCTAGAGCATTATTTTCAATGGTGGCTAATAACTTCCTCATATTAGAACATTATCTATATAAATATACCCACAGCAAAGATCAGATTTTTCCCATCTATGAATCCAAACCTCCCAAGCAGCTTATTCCTTATGGTTTTCTTCCTACTCTCTTTCCTGCTTTCGGTTAACCTTCAACTCATCTTTTTATTGCCCAAGGAAATTCAACAATGCTAGGTCTCATTTAAGCTCTTATGCGGATTCAATTCTTATACTATATATATATATACACTCTATGACGCAACGAATAAGAGAATTTATAAAACATCCCTAATATGATTACATACCTAGTAGATTAATTGATAACTCTGTTCTACATCTATCTAATCATTTGGAAGCTTCTTATTTAAAAGTACTTATAGATTTCATCTTACGATCCATTATAAATTCGTGAAAAGAAGCACTTAGTCTATAACCATATATGATAGTTAAGAAATTATCTCTAGAAAATAACTTTGGATGGTGCCATGTCATTGTCCCCTATCTTGGATAACCAATCAAACTTGGTATTTTGCATTTTAAGCACTTTCTCTATCTTGATTTAAAATTTTTGCCCTAAATACTTATAACTTTCGAATTACTCCCTTTTAGCTTTGTACTTTCCATTAATTTGTTTTACCATCACCTATTATTTTGATTCAAAGGTAACCATTTTCATTTAAAGATGGTGTAGTAAGTGAAGCATACATTAAAGTTCCGTATACTCAACAATTATTTATGAAAGGGAACTTATGCTTTAGGGAATATTATAAGTGTAGTTTATAGTATCCCTTATTATATATAACTAAACCACTAGCTCTTATGACTAAGGATCTATTCATATAAAAATAACTCATGTCTTTAGACAACAATAAGTCAAATGAGGAATATCAAACTCACTAAGAGTCACAGATCATTTCATTAATAACATTGATAATAAGAACTTAAAAGTACATACTTGATTTCTTGGTTGAAGCGAATAAAACATAAGTAACCTTTTCTAAATTTGTGATATCCCATTTCTGCACCATATAATATATAGATGACATAATAGATAAGCTTTTGCACTACTAACTTTTCCCTAACCAATATGAAATTTATTACTATATTTAAAACTACTAAATACAAAAGGAACTCCTTTCCTTCACAAGGTGTTAAAAGTAAAGGTAGATTTCTAAGGTAGTTTTCAATTGTTGAAAAACATCTGACATGTTATCTTACTCAAAATTCTTTGGTTCCTTTGGGGCTTTAAAAAATGGTAGGTAATGTTCCATTAATCTGGTTGCATTTTCTTGATCATCCTTGGAGTTTGTTTGTCCATAATAGTTTTGATATTTTGGAGATTAATCTCAATCCACCTTTTGTGACCATAAAGCCTAAAAACTTTCTTATTATAATCCCAAATACACAATTTTTTAAAGTTAAATTTTATGATGTACCTTCTAAGAGTGGAAAAGTGTTCTAACGGATTTGGTAAATGATTTTCTTCTTTCTTTGCCTTAATGATCATATCGTCAATATAGGTTTCATATTCCTACCAAGCTAAAGGAAAAAAAGTAAATTGACTAAACATTAATATATGATACATGCATTCTTCAAACCAAAGAGTTCCTATATGAATGATGAATGACTTTTTTTCTTCATCTAATTCATTCATATAGATTGGTTACACCTTGCGTAGGTGTCAATCAGACTTTAAGTTTGTTCCTTGAGGTAGCAAAAACTTGTTGATCAATGTTTGTTAAAAGATAATTATCTTAAGGGCATTCCCTATTTAATCAATGAAATTAACGTACATTTTTCACGATAGTCCTCATCTTAACTAACTGTATGATTAGGTTTATGCTTTTTTCCTTAACTTAACTAACTATATGATTGGGTTTATGTTAAGCTTGTAGGTTATAAGATTAGGGGGCTTATTTATAACATGTTAAATAGTGTCCATAAAAATATATACAAAATGTTGTTTAAGATAATTTTGTAACTTGCTTTGTGATCTTCAAACAATGTTGCTTGAATCTTCAGTACCTTTCCTTCCCTTAGATCCTATACAAGGAATTCTTCAACTTTCTCTATAAGTTTGACTCAGTTCTCGTTTCTTTAGTCTCATACCTCAAACACCCCTACTATCATGGTATATGTAGCTTTGTATTATTCTAGTGAAGTCAAATGACATTGTTGCGACTACATTAATTCTCCCTACACATTCCAAATCCTTTTTGTATTGAAAACTTCAAAAAAGTATGACATTATACACCATATGCCTATACGTCAAATAAAAATTTATGATGAAAATCAAATATAAGGAAGGTATACCTAATATCATAAGTAAAATGAGTATACCTTAAAGAAATACTTATTCCTAAACTTAGTAAGGGAGCTGCAACAAAAATCATTTACTTATGCACGTGACTATTTCTGGCATTTAAGGCCTTCTATCTTGTTATAAGTTCCTAAAGTAGTTTAGGAAATACAGAAATATATGTTTCTTTGGAGGACTTCATATCAAATAATATAAGTTATATTGATAGAAATAGAGTTGAAAAACATAACAAGAACAAAGCAAACAATAGAGAAGAACAAGAGGTTAATAACACTCCTTTATATAGGTTTCACTTTTCATTATATAAATATGCATATGTGCAAAAATATGGCATAACATACATCTAGGCCATTCTCTTGTCACACAAACATATGATTTTATCTGAATAAACAAGTAAAATCAACCTACAAGCTTTCATATGCTTTTTTTGTCATAACAATCCATAAGTATTACCTCCAATAACCAAGTTATAAGCTCTTATTTCTAATAATTATATCAACTTGACTACACAGGTTATAAATGGACCACATTAGTTAGAACATATCAAAATTAACCTACAAAATTGTTTTGTCTGAATGAACTTCTAAATCATGAATACGCCGAAGTTTTCATAATATTAATGTAACATTATTTCAACTTAAGTTGTAATCTCCATTTTTAGTGTTTTAATCCTTAAATAAGCTAGGAACAATATAAATTATATTGTTCAAATTCAATACAAAATGTTCCACTTAGATTTCTCTAAGTTGCTTTGACAATGACTCTAAAAATGGATTGTTCTATTAGATAACCATTGTTTTCACCATCCATTTCTTTAAATTTAATTTTATACTTAATTTCATTTGTGTCTAATGTTTCTCTCCATCATCAAATCACCTTGTTTTCATCTTGAGTGATCTAATGAATTGATCATAAAGCTTATAAAAGTATTAAAATATGACTGCCAAGTTTCAACAAATTATAAGCACCTTGGTGGCACTTATAAGCATAATGGCAACTAAATCTCTTACTCATAATACAATAAAGTTGTTGTACTCTTTAATTTAAAGTGTTTGAAACATCAATTTCAACACTTCAAAGTTGACAGATACTATAGTGCAATAACATGTGATTTTTTTTTCCCTTAACTAATAGCTTGGCAAAACCATAATATCTAACCGCAGCTTCAAAGGATTCATATCAAGTAAGATATTTGCCACTTTGAAGCTCCTCTGAATTATTTTGTGATTGCATCATTCAAGTACTGTAGAAGTCCACATGCCAAGGGGAATGCGGATTCCATCTGGCTAGTTGAATCTAAAGATTTTGTTTTCTGGACAAGTTTCTTTTTAGAGAATTTAGACAAACAGAAAATCCATAAATATGTATTAGTCTTCTTTCCAAACAGAATAAAATTGGACGGGAAGAGCAGGTAGGAAGACAAAGTTCGAAGGTTTCAGACTAATGTGACAACGATATAAGTTTAGCCACAAAGTTCGAAGGTCTTAGACTAATATGACAACGATATAAGTTTAGCCACAAAGTTCCAAGGTCTCGGACTAATGTGACAACAATATAAGTTTAGCCGTATGTCACTGCTTCTAAAGCATTTGATCAAACATTCCAGCAGACATCAAGGTTGGGATCTTCAGTAGATAGGAGCAGGACACTAGATTTAGTGCATCAAATGAACTAAATAAGAAAAGTGGATATAGGAGTAACGCTACATATTACTCAACCTTTTCAAACTCTACATTTTAGCATGACTCTCACTGACTGTTGTTGTTATTATTGGATATATATTTTAACAGAAAAGGAAGTAATTAAACAAACCTCTCGAGGGCTAACAAAAGCCATACAGCCATAACGGTTTTGGAAGCAATGCCTGGTCAATCATCTCGACTTTTGTTAGAAAATGCAATTTGGAGCTCTTGGCCTTTTAAATGCCACCAATAACAAGACATTCTTTATGGATCCACCCCTCTTCCACCTTCCTGCAATGTGTTTCAGAATAAGTTGCCTGTAGCAATTTGGAGTTCACGGAATGACAACATCTTCAGATGACCAATATCACTGCAAAATATAAATTCTCATACTTCTTCATCACACTGCATTCTCACACACTTCACTTTTAGCAATAAGAAGGCTGGGGAGACAATTAGTGTATGTTAGTTGGGGATTTACCATATGGTGTAATGTGTAAAAGAGATAATGTAAAAGTGCACAGGGCACGCCAACAGCAGAACTGCTTGATGGGTTTAGGTATTTACCCTCATTGGTTTTGAAATGTCCATGTAAATTTGAGAAAATAAGGAAACACATAGAGAACTGTTTTAAAAGATTGACATGGCTGAAAGCAGAATATCAGGAGAAACTAATTTAAGGCGAAGGTAAGTAACCCTTCTATCATTTCTTTTTTCTGTGTCGTCAAACCGAACACTTATTGCAATATACGTTCATGAATTAGAAGGAAAATCATTTTGCCTAAACATATAATAACTCATAGAGTAGTGGTTCCAAGTAAAACGAAGGTAAGACCTTCATGCTTCTACACTTACGTACTGTTAGAAAGCTGCTCCGTTCATAGTTAACGCCTTTGGCTTGGGGAGAAAGAAGTGTATCAGAGGCTCGAGAAAGATGATCCCGAAAGAACCAGAAGCTGAGAAAAGGAGCCAACAAATGCAAAAATGTAGATTTACAGCTGTTCCTGTCTTGCTGAAAGCCCAAAGTCTAACAGTATCTTTGAGTCGCAAGACATCAACAAACTCCAAGCAATTCCTTCATCGAAAGATGGCACCTGCTGCAACAATGGATTACAATTTCTTGTTTTATTTATGAGGAAAAATGGCTATGAAGTTGGTTAGCTTGTCATCTTCAACAGCCATTAATGATAAAGTGTGAATGGTGTATTATATTTCAACAACCATTAATGATAATGGGATGTGTTGGCAGATTTAGAGTTGTCAAGGTAAGTCCGAAGAAGGAGATTTTTTATGTATTTAGTTTGGTTAGCGAGAAAACCATTGGACGTAGCAGAAGTATAGTAGTAGCTTTGATACAAAGAAGTGATAAAGGGATCCCAAGTCTTTAACGGGGAAGGTGGTGTGAATCATGAATAGTGGACTGTTATTAGAAACAAGAAAAAGAACACAGTAGGTCGTCGCTGAAATTTTTGCACACATATTTGTATTAATTCGTCTCGAATTTAACAAGCAAATCATAAACAAAAAATCACAAATTTTCTCCTACAAATCAAAAAATAATAACTCAAATTCAAACTAATTTGAATACATCAAGTTATTCAAATCAAAATAAAAAATTTTATTGCAGAATTATTCTACAAAAATCTTGGTCAATGACTGTACAATTTGACTGCAAAATCTTAGGTTGCTAACTGTAAAATATTAGGTTATTAACTGTAGCAAAAGTAGCACAACTCAATTCTTCTCATTGCTACTTTTGCTACAAATTCCATTCTTCTTCTTTGGTTCTTCAAACCTAACCTTAGATAAGGCCTTGGTCATAATATCTACAATTGGTTCATTAGTTTTGCAATGTAATAAGATAATCTCCTTATTCTTCTAGACTTCTTTAATAAAATAAAGTTTAATCTTGAAATGTTTGGTTTTTCTATGAAAACCGCATTATTTGAGACTATATAGCTGCTTGATTGTCCACATAAATTCTTGTTGCTTCTTTCTAATCATACTTCAAATCTGACAACTTCCTCTTCTGTTGTAAGGCTTGATTAACAGCAACATTAGATGCCACATATTCAACTTCTACTGTAGACTAAGCAACCACATCTTGCTTTTTTGAATTCCATGAAAAAAATCATGTACCAAAGCTGAATAGATATCTGGAAGTACTTCTCATTTCATCACAAGATCCTTCCCAATCGCTACCAGAATACCTAAATAGTTTCATCTTATCAAATTTTGCAAATAAAACTTCAAAATCTATAGATACCTCTGCTATATCTAAGCACCTCTTTTGCAGCCTCATAATGCAACTCATTACAACAATGCATAAACCTATACAATAAACTCATAAAATATATAATATCAAGTCTTGTTGTAGTTAAATACATCAAACAACTTACAAAACTTCTATAGAGGTCTTCATCAATCTTTTCAGCCCCATCATCTTTACTTAGCTTCTCATTCTGCACCAAAGGAGTACTTATTAGCTTACAATTCTCCATTTTGAATTATTTTAACACTTCTTATGCATATTGTTGTTGGCCAATGAAAATAGTTTATTATGATTGTTAAATTTACACGCCAAGAAAGTATGACATCTCCCCCAAGTTTGTCATCTTAAATTCCTCCATCTTCTGAAATTTAAAGCGTTTCACCAAGGTTGAATTGCTTCTTGTAACAAGCAAATCATCATTATACAAGGAGACAACAACAATATCATCATAAATAACTTTTACATATAAAGTTGATTCACTTAAAACTCTTCTTAAATCCCAATTTTAATAAGAAATCATCAATCCTACTATATAAGGCTCTTGGTGCTTGTTTCAAGTCATATAAGGCCTTTCTAAATAAGTATACTTTTTCTTCTTTCCCTTTTATTTTTAAGCCTTCATGTTGTTCTACAAATATTTCCTCCCACATATAGCCATTAAGAAAGGCAGATTTGGCATCTAGTTGAAAACTCTCCGCTCCTATTGAGCTTTAAATGCTAACAACATTCTGATATTGTATCAAGCCTAGCCATCTATGCAAATGTTAATCCACTCCAAACTATTGAGCATATCCTCTAACTACCAATTTTGCTTTCTATTTCTTGATAGTTCCATTAGCATTAAGTTTTATCCTGAATACCCACGTTGTTTTGTATGACTTGGCCTATCCACCGAAATCCATATATGATTTTTTTCTATAATTTTTAACTCCTCCTCTATTGAAGCTACCTATTTTGGATCTTGATGCTTCTTTAAAACCTACAGGCTCAAGCATAGCAACATTACATTTATGGTAAGAAAGTAATCTAGTACCTCTTATAGGAACAACATCTATTGATTCGCCCATAATCTCCTCCTAAATTACATTAAAATGTAAGCCATTACTCTTTACTTCAGACTTGTCTGGGTTCCAAGATGAAGATTTATCAAGTTTGATCTCTTTGCTAACAAGGACCTTTCCAAACAAGGATTGATAAACCTTGAAGCCCTTGATGATGTACTATAGCCAATTAAAATGTCGACCTCCTGTCAAATCTAACTTGTCTCTTTTCACCTTGGGAATGAAAGTGTAACATATACTGCCAAAGACTTTTAATTGTTGCATGGAAGGCTTATAACTAAATCATGATTCGAATGATGCCTTGTTGTTTAATTTTTTTTAGGCAGCCTATTGAGGAAATAATCTCCATTGCTAACATCCTCAACCCAAAAATTCTCTAGTATCTTCTTTTCAAACAACAAACACCTAACCATCTTCACTATTGTTTTGTTCTTCCTCTTACTCACTCCATTTTATTAAGGAGTGTAAGTAGCTATCAATTGGTGCTCAATCTCTTCATCTTTACAAAACTTGTTGAATTTTTCATAAGTCTATTTAGTTCCATTACTAAATCTAATCACCTTGATTTTATGACCACTTTGATTTTCAATCTATTTTTAAACTTCCAAAACAAATCAGCAAATTTTGATTTATACTTCATAAAATAAACCCTACACATTATGTTAAAATCATCAAAACGTAATACCTGTTGCCATTCAATGATAATGTTCTTATTAGACCACATATATCGATGTGGACTAATTAGAGTTTCTCTATTGCTTTATAAGCTTTCTTTTGTGGAAACGGTGATCTA
This sequence comes from Erythroxylum baracoense, assembly GCA_025629805.1. Taxonomy (NCBI): domain Eukaryota; kingdom Viridiplantae; phylum Streptophyta; class Magnoliopsida; order Malpighiales; family Erythroxylaceae; genus Erythroxylum; species Erythroxylum baracoense. The sequence goes on along the minus strand of JAOTAY010000002.1, from coordinate 35,650,443 downwards.
GATGACTTCACAAGTTAACACTTCACAAACTTCAACCTTTTCTTCAATATGAGGTAAATCATAATCAAGCTCATTATTATGCATATATGTAAGTGTAGAATAACGAAAATTTCCTAACCTTTTGTACCAAAGTTGAGATCAATTACCAGAGTTATTGTAGATGCAAGAGTTTGTTTCCTACCAACTAAGTATGAAACACTTTCCTTTTATTTTTATTGAGAACAAATCATTTCTAGCAGAGTTAACAATGATGCAAGCTTATCTTTAAAACCCACAAAATATCCCTTCTCAAGTAGTTGTCCAACACTCAACAGATTTTGAATAATTTTAGGCACAAATAAAACAACTGAAGTTAATTTTGATACCTACACCAGAAACAATTGCTACATCCTCTTTTCTATGGACATCAATATAGTCTTCACTCCCAATTCTCACTTTGGAAAATTATGATTAATCAAGCCTTTTAAACATGGACTTATCATATGCTATATGGTGAGTACACCTACTATTAATCAACCAAACTTCACCTGTTTCGTTGCTTGCAAAACAAGTCACCACAAATATTCTTTGTCAACTACATATTTTTGTTGCCCATTTTACTTTTTTTCTTACGGACCTTTTCAATATGCCCCTTTTGATTGTAAAGCCCTGTATTGAATATCACCCATAGTCGATGTGATGTCTTTTTGTAATGTGGACTGGGAGTTTTCTTTTCTTTTTCCTTATTGTTTTCACCTTCCTTCTTCTTATTCCAATACTGCTTCTTATTTTTATTGTTGGACATTGGCTGCTCTTTATCTTTTACTTAGAAAGCACCTTCAATAATTGCCTATTGCCTTAAAGATCTTTTTTCTTTTGATTTTAAAGGTAGTTCATATGTCAACTAGAGTAATTTGAGAAAGATCTCTTCAAGAGATTATATCTTAGATTCAAATCTCTCGGATAGACTCACTGATAACTTCTCCACAACTCTGTTGTTAGGTAGTATTTCACATATTAATCTAATTTTATTAACCGCAGCAACGAGTCTATTCGCATACTCCTTTATAGTCTGAGTCTCCTTCATGCCTAAAAGTTCAAATTTCCTTCTAAGATTCAAAACTTGCATATGCCTTAATCTGTCATTTTCTTGAAATGCTTCTTTTAATGTATTCCAAGCTTGATTTGCAGTGTCACAAGATATGATTCTTGTGAAAAATTCTTCTGTTACAGTTGAGTGAATGCAGGTTTTGGATTTCAATCTTCTTTTCCTCTCATCTTTTTTATTTCTAAAATTTACTAGTCTTGAATATTTGATTAATGGTGGAAGAGCAGATTCTCAACCACATCCCAAAATTCATAGGATTTTAGATAAGACCATTTTTATAGCCCATATCTAGTAATTTTCACCTAATAAAATGGGTGTTATTAGCAGAAAGTTATTTCAAGACATTGTAAACTTCTTGGCTTTAGGGTTTTGTGTTTAATTTTTAGTGGAAGGTTCCTATCAAATTCACTCACACTCACATAGGTCCTTTAAATAACAAGGGAGCTTTGATACCAATTTTTTATTAGAAAAAAGAAAAAAGAACATAATAAGTGCTTGAAATTTTTCATATATATGTGTATTAACTCATCTTGAATTTATAAAAAATTATAAATTTTTCCTACAAATTAGAAAACAACAACTCAAATTCAAAATGCTTCAAAGTTATTCAAAGCATTAAATTATATTGCAAAAATCTTAGTCATTGACTATAGAATATTAAGTTATTAACTACATAACCTTATGTTGTTAACTATAAGAAAAGCAGCACAACTCAACAGGGAGGTAATGAAGGAGAGTGAAAAACTTCAAACCAAAATATCATCTACAGAGACCAAGACAAAGGTGGTGTGAGATGAGGTGGTATAAGAAAACAAAGTGTCATATTTGAAGGAAGTTAAGTTCGATAAACTTATGATTCAAGTAATGAAACCAAACTTAAAGAGCTTGTTTTATATGATGTAAAGCTTTATGAAGTCAACAAACTTAATGAACATTATGGGGATCTATAAAGAAAAGAGGTTGAATCACAAAAGATTTGTTCTTGGAGATGACCATAGAGAAAATTGTTATTGAAATCAAGCTAATGAACTAACCAATTCTAAGATAAAACAAGGTTAATAATAATGCAAATGGAGGTGAGTCAAATAATTGGATTAAAGGTATCGATGTAGTCAATACCTAAATTTTGATGATATCCCTTGACAATAAAAAGAGCTTTACGACACTAAAGCAAACTATCAAGGTTTTGTTTGGTACGAATCACCTATTTATAACCAACAATATTGGCATTTGATGGAGGAGGAATAAGAGTTCATATGTGGTTGTGAGGTAAAGCATTAAACTCATCAAGCATAACTTGGCACTAGTGGAAATTTTTATTAGCTTGAGTTAAGAATGTAGGATCAAGAAAGTGAGGAGTATGGTGAGGATAAAGTAAGTGATATAGTTAGAAAATGATTAAGGGATCTGTGTGTAATCATGTGTATGCATGACCATGGGATGTGAAAATGGTGGAAAAAGGATTAGGCTAAGGAAAAAAAAGTTAGAGAAGAAATGAAAGGAGTATTTGAGGGAAGTGGGATGAAAGGAAAAGGTGGTATAAGGATGGAAGAAAAAGAGGGAGCAAAAGTCATTCTAAGAGAGTTAACATAGGGAAAGTCATGTTTAAGAAAAAGAACATGAGAGAGATGTAAAGTCTAGAAGTGATAGGATTAATTTATAGATATCCTTTATATTAAGAACAATAACCAAAAAAACACATGAGATAGATTTAGATGTGAGTTTTTCAAGATAAGTAGAACACAAAAAAAAGGAAAACAGTACATTCAAAAAATTGAAGATGAGAAAGATTTGGTTTGGTTATGAAAAGTAGTTAACAAGGAGACTTATAATGAAGAACATAAGTAGGTAATAAGTTGATGAGATAGATAGCAATAGAAAAGGCTTCAAACTAGAAGAATTTAGGGAGAGGCATGCAGGAGAAGAATGAGACCTATTTCAGTAATGTAATGAATTTTAAATTTAGCAAGATCATTTTGTTGAGGAATATGGGGGTAAAAGATACTATAAATGATGTCATTTATGGTGAGATTTTGAGCAAAGACACCTATGATGAGTTCTTGAATTTGATCAAATTGAAAATTTTGATAGTGATGAAGAAAGATTTTTAGTGGTGGTTTCATTAAAGTACGAGAAGATGATAGAAAATCAAGGTGAACACTTTTTCTTGAAGACAAGAGATAGAAGGAAGTATGACATTAGACTTAATAAATAAATAACTAGATGATCTAAAGAACGTAGACCGACATGGATAGTCAAGCCATAAAATGAGGGAAGCTAGAGTGACTATGAATCCAAAAAAGCTTTTAAAATAAAGAGGAATCCTCATTAGATAGAGATTATTGTGGATAGAACTTGCGAGAAGCAGTGTCTTGATTTAGAGATCCTTCACAATATAACCAAAATGATAAATTTAGTGAGACAAGAGTTACTTATAACAAATTTGGCTATGAATAACATGTTAGTAGTAAGATGTGAAATCACTCAAATTTCATTAAGATGAATTAGATGAATCTAAGTACAAAAGGTTAAAGTGCCAGTAGTGGAAATAGGAAGGATGTGCCCATTATCAACAAGCATTTAGTTTAAACCTTCATAGAGAGTTATGAATTCCATAAGATGAGAATAAGATGTCATGTGAGTAGTAACACCAATGTTAAATAACCATTTAACAATTTCATTGTAACTGAATTGTGGCACATCCATAAGATCATGAACATTTATGATAGAGAACGTTATGGTGAGAGGATTGGGTTCAGATTGGAGGACGAATGGACAATTTCGAGACTCAAAACATCTAAAATGAATATAGGTGAGAATATGTCCCTTTTTCCAACAAATCTTACATTTGGGATTTGGTTTATTGTAATCGAATTTATAAAAGTGGTTGCATAAGGTGTGTATATTAGTTTGAGTTTATGGGAATGAATTTAGGAAAATCTAGTCAACTGGTGCTGGAAATGTGGGATGGATTGGGCTAGTAATTAAAATTTAAAACTAGTTGGTAAAGATGAATTAGGGCCTGTTGGCCTATGAGAACCCTCAGCCCTTTAATGGTCAAAATGATGACAATTAGTATTAGGGCTTCATCTTATAAAGTTTCTTTGGTTGCCAGAGTTGTGTCATCCTCCAAAGCCACTTCTCCCACCTTGTAAATGTTTGTTGTTGCTTCCACCAGAGTAAGAAGCAACAAATGTCATCTTAGAGAGATATGGTGAGTGATACGTCATTACACTACATAAAGTGTTGATTTAGCTACGTTTTCTTTTGCGACGTTCAACAAATCATCGCAAAAAGCAACCATATTGTAACGATTTTACAAATCGCCATTAAAAGTGAGTGTTTAGTGACCAAAAGGAAAACCGTCACAAAAGGAGCAACAATTAGTGACGAATTATAGAAATCTTCACCAAATGGTAAACATTTTGCGATGCTATGTTGAAAATTGTCACAACATGATCAACAATGGGTGACAATTTTATTATTCATAAATAAATATACTGATGGTGATGCTTTTCATAAATCATCACCATAATTTGTTGAACATTTTGTGACCAATCCAGGAAATTGTCACCAAATTAATCACAATTGGCGACGATTATGTGAAATTATCGTTAAAAAGACCTTTAATTTTTTGCTACATTTTTGACATTATCGCTAAAGGTGACCATTTGACAATGATATTATGAAGCCTGACCAAAAGATAAAGATTTGGTGACGAAATTTGTGTATCGTCACCAAATGTTAGACATTCAGTGACCATTTTTTGAAATCGTCACTAAATGGTCTACATTCAGTGAAGATTTCTGGAAATCGTCACCAAAGGTTTGACATTTTCCAAAATTGTTAAACTAACATTTTTATAATCTATCATAGTTAACATATGTTTTATTGGAGATTTGTTTTGAATATTTACAACGTATTGTTGAAAAAAACACACATAACATAATTTTAAGTATTAAACAGTAGTATTAATTAATCATTAATATTTATTAACATTGAAAAAATTAGTTATAAAAATTGAAATAATTGTATCAATATAATAATATGATATATTGTTGGATCCCGTATCTTTTTTAGGATTTTATATTTATATTTTATTTTATTTTCTTTATTCTATTAAATTATCTAGCATGAAAATAAATTAGAATTTATGAATTAGGAATTTTTTGAGTCTAATAAGGTATATTTTGAATTTTATATGGTGGTATGGATTAAAAGAAGTAACTAAAATTAAGTGAAGGAGTTAATAGGAATTTCCTAATAAAAGAAGGGGTAAATTGGTAAAAACACAAGACAGTTGTCTTAAATGAATAAGACAAATAGGGAGGAGACGTGAGTGTGTGGTAGTGAAATTAAAGAAGAGAAGGAGAAT
>JAOTAY010000002.1:35626801-35644881 GCA_025629805.1 Erythroxylum baracoense | reverse complement strand
CATGGGAGTCTCTTGCCTGCGAATGGGCCAAGGAGAACGCGGAATGGTCCTGGGCTTGGAATAGCCAATAGGTATGAAGCTGATCTTTGAAGATTGTACCGATCGGCCTGTGAGTCATTGCGACTGGGCTCGGGCCCAACACGACCGACCCGACCAATAGTTATAATAAAAGATTCATAATCAATAGGGAGGTCGTTCAATATGAACAAAACAAGGTCATCATCCAAGATATGATCTCCCATAACTACGAGCACTTCAGTAATGGTCGAGACAATATTTAAAATGTTACATCTTCATGGTTGTTTGGTTTTTGCAGTGAAGAAGAGAGCTTTGGAAGGACGATTGTTATATATCTCTTAAGAACAATCCAAAGATCACGAACTGTAACACATCGGAGAGCAAAGCAAGCGATAAGTAAAAAACGTTTAGGGTGGAATTAGAGTCTCCTATAAGAGATGATTAGGTTCTACCTCTGCTGTCATAGATCGCCGACGTTCGATCAGGAAAAGGCTATATAGGAAGTGTATGTGTATATAAATATGTATGTAATTATATATAGTATGTACCTCGTGTATTTTTTTTGGGTCTTTATTTTTTGTTATTGGTATTTTTATTACGTTAAATTCTTCATTTCAATTTTTCTTTATCTCTGCTTATGCCGACTCACATATTTACATCTTCATGTATGCATACATTTTCAGTTTCATGTGCATTCTATAGGTTATAGTCCCCATGCATATACATATATTGTTATCCTTATACAGTGATGTACTTGCATTGGTCTGCTCTAATTATTTTTTGTTTGATGGGTTTGTTCTTGTGATTGTTTTTGTTGCTTGTGTGTGTTTGTTTGTGTTTGTTTGTTTGTTGTTATTTGTTTTTGCTCTTACCTTAGCCGGGAGTCTATCAGGAAATAGTCTCTGTATCTCCATCGAAGATGCGGGCATGACTGCGTACATCTTACCCTTCCCATACCTTGCTTAGGCGGAAATTTGGTATGTTTGGTTTGGTTTTGGTTAGTTTTTGCTTGATTGTGAAAGATAAAAGATTGATACATATTCAAGACAATGTTAATAGTCTTATCATTAAAAACAGAAGAAATGGTAGTTATGATTATGGGATCATAAATTATCAATTAACACATATTGCATGATTAATTTGTTATCTTCATCATCCATTAACACATGTTGCATGGTTAACTTGTCATCTTCAATCGCCATGAACACATACTGCGTAAACTTGGATGGACATGCATTATTGAATAAATTGTTATATTGAATTCTTTGTTTCAACACTCTCTTGAACCTAGGAATAAAAGAAATTGAATGCAACTTAACTTTTCTCGACCTTCTTCTTTCTTTGTTTGCAGTTTCTGGCAGGAGAGTAAAGACCCAGGAAGCTGATTAGGGTAAGTACATGAACAATCTCGAGAGTCGAACCTGACAGAGATGGTTGCTCTCTCTCTTCTTAACCTTTTCTCTATAAAGTTGCATGTTCTTAGTTATTTGGTCATTAGGCCATTACTGTAATGGCATCCTAGGCTATAAAATGACCTCATTTTACCACGCTTGATTAGCTTCTAACAGCTGAAAAACCTTACTTTCGACCCCACCAACGTCAAAGAGTTGACATCTTTGATCCCCTCTGGGCACGAGGATACATGATGTCAGTCTTGATCGGCCGACAACTTTTGCTCCTACTACCATTATGCGGTCAATTTTGGAGGAAAGAAATGGGACAACTCAACAATAATGTGGTGTATAATGATGGTGTCCACTGGCATGCATGTATCCCGTTTGACTATCAAGTTATTCCTATGCCTACACCTGATTAATTTAAGCTAGCAAAGATCCTGAAATATGGTATGTATTTTTAAGCATATTCATTCATTTAACTTGACAATCAATAAACATTTGAAGAACCATGACTGAGATTCCATTCCATCAGTTCAATCTGATCCACAATACATATGAGACCAATTGAATCATATCTTACCTGTGACAGTGTGCAAGTCACAAAAAATGTCTGAAAGTGTTGCGGGGGGATGGAACAAGTGTTACTAATACTATACTACAAGAGAACATCTGATAGGATTACTTTGCACAAACAGTTTGAGTAATGACAATTGTCTGCAGTAGTTCTTAAAAGGTCTTGCCACCAGAGGTCACGAGAAAGTTGAAACAAAAAAAAAAAATGAAACGACACAGCAAGTAAGCCAAAAGCCAACATCAAACAACATGCCCACTAATTTTCTTTGGGCCATTCTATAAGGAGCTTTTTTTCTAGCTACAGATAACACTTCTCCAGCTTTTACCTCCCACTAGCTGCTATCAGATCACGTCCACCCCAGGCTATCTTTACTATCAGACATGTACATAAACAAAAACAAAAGAAAAAATAAGAGGCATTCTGAGATAGAGGAAAAACGTGGAGAAGAAAACATCCAAGAAAGTACAGCTCTCCAGCCACCTCATCTTTACGAACTTTTAACCGAGTATATTTGCTGGTCAGACCTCGACCATAATGATCAAGCAAATAACAACACATCCTCATCCTCCTTTTACTTCCCCGTTCTTTAGTATCACAAAACAAATGCCAGACACTAATCTCTGTATTACTGATCAAACCCTGCATAGCTCTTTTTGCTTCATGTGCCAGCCAGATGCAAAATGTTTAGACCCATTTGCCGTTTCACATGATCAGGTATCAACTTGTTGACAAGCTCAGGAGAAGCACCATTTAACTACAAGCCAAAAGCATAATCACATTAACGAAGAAAAATAACCAATCAGTCCTAAACAAATTGTTGTCTCATAAAATTGCAGGCAATAATGCAATCACAGTACTCCAAGGTTTGTTGGCATACAGTTGCAAAATTTATTAATATGAACATGGAGGGTAAGCTAAACCTCGTTCAACTAGCTTATTGACACTTTAAAACCCATTTGAATCCATTTGATTTTTTGTTTACCAAAAGAAACCCCGTACTCAACAATACAATAAGATCTGAGAGGTATTACATACTTCTTGTTTAAAATTGAATAGCGGTGGCAGAGGGCGGCCATTTGGTAAGCGGCAATTTGGCTCTCGGAGTTCATCAAAGAAGGGATGAGCACATGCTTCCAACTACAAACAATGTAAACATTTGTCAGAAAAGATTGCTTGCATGTAAGAAAACAAATAAGGATAGTTTAAGATAAGAAGAATATGTGGTGTAAAATATATTGAAAGTGATTATGAACTTGACAATAAGTTGTGAACAAGTATACCAAACTACTAAAGCATATTAAAGAATGATATTAAAAAAAATAAAGATAGAAGAGAGACTAAATAGTTGAACTCACTGCTGTGCAGCGAAAATTTGGTGAGTATTGCAGCAGACGAGAGGCAAGGTCAATTGCTTCTGGAGGCATCCTTTTGTGGAAAATCTAAGCCCATTAATCATAACATGAATCATAAGCATCTTATCTATCAAGTGAACTATGATTTCATGATTAATGAAAGTAACATTAAATTTTAAAAAAGAAAAAAACCTTGTGCCAAGGATGAGCTTTTATCTGCGGAAACCGAAAATCAGTGTAATTTGGGTTCATACAGCGAATTTCCTCTCGGGTTGGAGTTCCAAGAACCTGATAAGACAGTACTTAAGTAGATTGCTCATGATAGCACAAATCAAGTAAACACTGCAAAGTATGTTATACCTTTATAATCTCAACAAGCTGATCCACTGCATTTTCTCCAGGGAACAATGGCTGCCAAAAATTGCCAAATGCTAAGGAGTCTGAAACACTACAATAGAATATGACTTTGTACTTGGAAAGAGAGCAAACTCAAAATAAGCAAGAAATCCAAACCTGGCCCAGAAGAAGCTCAGCCAGGACACAACCAGCTGACCATATATCAATCGAGGTTGAGTACTCCGTGGCCCCAAATATAAGTTCTGGAGCTCGATAGAACCGGGAACAAATGTATGATATGTTTGCTTCACCCTTGATCTGATAAATGCATCCATTGTCAAAGAAATGAATTAAAAACAGAAAAGGGGTGTAATAGTATAACTGAGCAGTACTCGTTTAATTGAGGCTTAAAAGTTAGAAAAAGAGTGGATTAGAATTTCATACACCATTAGACTTTTAAAAATGGAAATTGATTAATAATAGGTAAAAGTTAGAAGCTGAAGTAAAAGGCAACCTAAAGACTAACATAGAAGGTACTAAATACTTATTAGAAAGGTAACACCCGTGCTGAGACTATGTTAACTATCAACAGATCAATGACATTACACAAATTTAATAAATTTCATGCTTCATCCTAACCATATAGGGATAGTTAAATCTAATGATCCAAGTTCTTAATATCTCACCCAAATAAAAGCTAAGAGCTTGTGGAAAAAAATTATTCTGATACTTCAAATCACCAATGACACTTGCATAAGTTGGAACAAGAAATGAGTAGAAACAAGGAGGGGAACTCAGCTTACCAACACTTTCGCACTCCCAAAATCACACAGCTTAACCTGGTGAGTCAGAGGATCAACCTGCAGAAAGGAAAACTCATCTTCACAGTGCTTAAAGAACCCATAGCTTCATCAGGAAATAGCAGTCACAGAGAAATACCAGGATGTTTTGAGGCTTCAAGTCCCGGTGACAAACTCCAGGAGCAGTATGGATATATGCCAGACCCCTGAATATCTGTAACTCTCATAGTTAGCATTAGAACATGTGATCAAGATCAAATATCAAATATATAATTTATTATAAAGACCTGGTACATGTAAAGTTTCACATAAATAAGAGGCATTGTCTGCTTCGCATTACTGTAATGCTTCAAAACCCGGTACATACTCTCAGGCACATATTCCATAACCAAGTTGAGAAAGAGTTCATTGTTATTTGTTGTGGAAAAGAAACAATGCTTCAATGAGATGACATTAGGATGGTCCATCACACGCATTAACTGCAATTCACGATTCTTGTATCTTTTGTCCTGCAAAACCTTTTTTATTGCCACAGTCTCCCCAGTTTCCAAGCATTTTGCCTAGAATAAGATATAAATGAGCTGTTGAAGCAAATCTAAATTAAAATATATATATAAACATACAGAAATTAACATACCTGGAAAACTATACCAAATGATCCAGTACCCACAACACGCTCTGCCATATAACTTATGGTCTGAGAGAAAAAAATGTCCAGGAAAAAAGCCTCAGTCATCTAAGCCTTCATAATTGGCCAACATTATGTTTGTTTCTTGTGATTACGTTAATTATAAAGATAAAAAGAAAAGTACAGTGGTAAGAAGAAAAGGGTAGTATTCACAAGGAAGGTTACCTGTTTGGGTTCTCCATTTTTACCTCCAATAGTGGTGGAGATGATGTGGCCAGTGACTGCATCATTCCCATCAACAACTCGGGCTGCCATTTCCTGCAAATCGAAGTAATAAGATCAAGTATATCACAGTTTATTTTTTAAAAAGCAGTGGAAGCACCAGGAAGCAACAATACAAAACATAGCAAGCATAGGAAGATAAATTAGTCACAAAAGTCATCAGCTGAAGACTAAAGTCGAAAAACAATTAAAGCAAAGAGGCAAAACTAGCTCAGAAAATAACGTCAGAGAAATTAGATTAGGTAAGAAGCAAGAGTAACACAAAAAGAACGTGACCACGAATAACGGATACCAGCACCATCAACTTACATAAACAAGATTTACCCTAATTTAGTGATCTAAAAGCATTCATAAAGCAGGTAAGGTTAGGTAATACCAATAAAAAGTCAACTCAAGACTGAGATCAAAATGTTTAGCATCCCTCCACAACCCATGAAGAAAAAGCTAAAAAGAAAATGGCCCTCTGATCTAGAATCAGTTTTCCTAATGCTCAAAGCAGAGATCAACGCTTGAATATTGTAAGTGAAAAAAAAAACAAGTAAAATCCCAAAAGACAACTAAGCTCTGTCTCTACAGAAGACGGTAAAAAGGGAAAAACTGTGTTGATCGAAGGGAAAGAGCAAGATCGTAGATCAGACAGGAAATTCGAGTTTCCCCGGTTCCTACGGCCTCGTCCCGCAAGATCGCTCATGATAGAACTAGAAAACCAGCAGTTCTATGTTTGGAAGCTCAGAACATGCAAATGAGTAGAAGAAACAACAACAATTTCTAACTTCACATAAAACTGCGATCATCATAGCCAACCCACGGGGAAAAGAGAACTCCTTTGGCAACTCAGAAAATTTGCAGCAACAGAAAGCAAGTAAAGCCCCTCCTAACTTTGTCTCATGAAAAAGAAAAGAAACTCACGGAACTGAGCACCAGTCATATAATCCCAACCAGGAAAAAATAGGAAACCTCTTTCACCTAAAGCAAGCAGAAATTTTTCACAAGAATGCAAGAGATTTCAGTGAAAACTTGAAGAAAGGCAAACCTTATCATCAGCCATGGGTGGACACAGGGAGGAAGAGGAAGAGGAAGAGAAAGGCAGATACTTCAGGCACTCAGAGACCAAAAGAGATCATGGGGTGTGAAGATGGTGAAGAATAGGAGAGACCCAGAAGAGAAAGAGAGAAAGAGACTAAGAATGAGAGAGATCAGAGAAGAAAGAGAGAGACAAGAAGAAGAACAAGGCCATGTGAATCCAGCTCGTCTCACCCCCACCCTTCAACCCTTCTCTTCCCTCTCTCAACTTTTTCTTTTCTAGAGAGAGAAAGAGACATAAATGTTTTGTTTTTTTATTTATGTGAGGTTTTGGTCTTTTCTTCTCTCTCTCTACTTTCCGTTCTCTTCGCCTTTTTCCCACTAATTTTGTTGTGTTCTTATGTACCGAAATTGACCTTGTCTTTTGTACGGAATTACCAGAATGTCGATTACTCTCTCACACCGTTTTCCTTTCCGTTTATCTGCCGTTACGCTTCTCTCCTTTGTATTTCCTCTTTTCATATTTACAGAAAATTAAACTACAGCAATCAGACCTTTCAACGAATAAATACCTAACCCTGAAACAATGGTTGCATAATCTCATTACTATGTATGTCAATTTAACCAAATTAAGTTCTCGATTACACGATTTTGCTATTAGTATATAAAATCTGAAAAAGAAACTTACCAACCTTTTTTTTTTTACCAGGGAAATTCTTTATGAGAGATTCAGAGGGCAACACTTCGCGTGTAAGAGGCCAACAGGCAATACCTCCAACGAGAGGGCCTTACTAGCAACGCCTCTAGTAGATGGCCCAACAAACAACATGTTCACCGGATAAAACTCCCGACTATCTCAGGCTCTTACGAGAATTGTAACAACGTGGCATGAAATCAAACTTAGGACTTAACACACGTTAAATCCCGCTCTCAATCATCTGGCCACAGCCTTCGAGGGCTTATTAGCCTCTATTTTTATAAGAATTTAGTAATTTTCTTTTAAAATACAACTTTATTATTGTATTCAATATTTAAATGTAATAATGAGTTGCCAGTCATTAAATCATAGATTAATTATGAAAAAATCAAAAAGTTCGAACTTTAAAACTAGTAATTAAATACTCAAATGTTCAATTTTTTTAATTATAATTCAACATTAGTATCTCCATTAACATTACCGACACAGCTAGCTATATAAGATAAAAATCCTAAACACTTTTCCGAGTTAGACTTACTCAAAGGTCAATTAGAATTTAATTTATTGTTGTTTTAGATAATTCAGTTATCTATTAATATTATCACATCAAAGTTTTGTATGATAAACTTAAAAGAGTTTTTTGCTTTTATGAAAACAAAGATATATATTAAATTATCAAATTTTAACATTTTATTAATCATTTTGAAAAAAATTTAAAATTTTTTGCTTTTGTATCTTTAGGAATTAATGTTAAAGATTACATTGAATTGTAGAATAACCTTTAAGGACATGATAAATAAATATTTTGTATGTCTAATCTCGAACTTAGGGCAGGAAAGAAATACACTGCATACATTAGACAAGGGGAAATGTTTTGGAAAAAAAAATAAAATAAAAATGCAAAGGGTTTAATGGGGAGGAACAGAAGTAGGAAAACAAACAAGCATAGTGGTCCATGAGGAGGAGGAGGCAAATAGGCAATAGCATTTGCGAGCCTGACTTTTTATTCACGAGGAGATAAGGATTGGGTATCTATTCAATTCAATCATGTAGTGTCTAATTACCTATTAATAACCAATTGAATGGATGAATATAAATATGGGTTTGGGGGGGCTTCTTTTGTACTTTTTTGATTAATTATTACCTATTGGACCTCTTCAAAATCAAAATATGTTTACAACAAGCTCAAAATAACCAAATTATGAATGAAGAAGCTAACTGAGTTAGGGTATGGTTGGACTAGTTAATTTAACGATCTTGCAATTTATGAGTAAAACGTTTGAAGCTTGATTTTCATTAAAGCTCATAAGGAAAACCCTGAAAGGCGTTTTGGATGGCATGAGCATGATTTTCTTTCCAAGTTCGTATGCATATGTAGAATGACTTTTGAACACTCGGACGATGATGATGATTATGATTACGATGATGACATGCTACCTTTTGAAATACGCATGAGAAGAAACGTTGGAGTCGGCAGACGGTATGCTTAAAAGTAGTTGATAATTTTGTGGTGACGTAAGGGCTCCTCCTCATGCATGTGAACTCAATTATTTCTCTTGCATGATGGACATTGAAACTAGATTACTATTCCTCTTTTTGTTGGCTCCATTACCAATAGTAGAGACGGTGTGACACATTATGTATATATATAATATTATGACAAGGTTGCTAATGATCCTTTATAGCAATTTCCTTGTTGTGTCGATTGAAATTTATGTACATGTATAATGATAAAAATTCTTCGAGGAAGCCGTTTAGAGACTTTTAGGAATTTCAGGAACCAGATAATCTGGTACCCGGAAAAAAAAAAGACATGACAACTTATGCTTCCTTTTGAAAGATGAGTCGATCCCTTTTTAACACACGATGGCTCATTTGCTGCTGCATTTTCGCTAGTAGGAGGATAAAATATCACTGTCCAGCCCCCTGAAAAGGACTTGCATTGCGTATTAGGTTCACAGCCTCTGAAGAAAAGCTTGTACAAAGCAAAGTAAAAGATGTCTACAAGTAGTTTTTGCTCCAAATTTTACCTTTCGGTCATTTTCTCTTGGGCATAGAGACTTTTTGACAAGAAACCAAGGCGCGAAAATAGGGTTTATCCCAGGTTTCGCATTTCCATCTCTTCCTAAGTTACTGGTTTTGAACACATCAATGTCGGCTGGTCTTATTGGTGATCCTGAGTCAAAGTCAAAGCTGGATAAGGTGCTGGCAGGTCTTACTGAACTCTGATTGCTTGATAAAGCTCGGCTGTCAGGTCCCGACTGACTACTGTAGAGTTGAGTTTGCATCACCGTCAAGTTGGCGACACGCTTCCTGATTGGATGGACAGAAAGAGAGGTCCGTCGATCGTCATTGCCCATGTCAGTAAGACTTGTAAAACACCTTTTCCCATTGCTCAAAATGAAATGTATCAAATGCAAGCAGTTGATTTGGAGATGCGGCAGAAAGTAATTCATTTAAGTAGTTTATATTTAACATTAATGGATGATTCTACACAATCCAAATAAAATCCAAAAACACTTCGATCCAGGATTTGAATTGAGCCTGTGGCCTGGCTGCACTGGAATTTACTATTTTACTTGATGGGAATCTCCCAGTCCCTCGCAGAAAGAGTCAACAGGAATGTTTAGCCACTGGGAGCTACCTAGTGGATATAGGCTTTAAGCAAGCGGAAAACCTGATTCACCTATCTCACTGTTGAATTCGACCTGCTGCCTGTTACCCATTAAACAATCAGCGAGGTAAAGGCAGGTATCCAAGAGAATTCTACGTAATCATAATCATGATGGGTGATTCTGTCATTCGAAGAACTTTTTGCTTAGTTCAATTTTGTTTTAATGTACCCTTTTGAATAAAAAAGGCCCATATATTTTCCATTCTCAGTACGTACCATGATTATGCCTCTGTATCAATCACTCCATCTAATAGTAGTTTCAAGACTGTATGCAATGCATATCTATTTGGCTCCTAAAAGAAAAAATGAAAGGAAATTTAGACTGGTTGCCTTGCCCCCTCTTTAGGCCTCTGATTGTTGTTCCATCACTATACACTTGTTCTTTGCCGGGAAAGTGAAATAGTATGTGCCAGGGACATGCACTCCAATTTTCTATGTTAGGTTCAGAATTAGGTGTATGCCCAGGAAAAGCTAGAAAGGTGAAATATCAACTCATAGCTTTTCATTAGGCATGTAAACAATGCAGAGAACATGAGTTACTATTGAAAAAGAAATTTAGGTACCGTACAGTTTCTTTGCCATTCTCTTTTCCCTTTTTTCTTTTTGTTCTAAAAATGTCATTCAGAAGGTAACTATGCAATTTTACTAGGTGCCAAAGAATCAAAAGGTTAAGTCGTTAATTATTTTGGTTTCTTCAAAGCTTCGTAGCAATACTTTCACTTCAAACGGTTTTTTAAGCAAAAGCCAGAGTAAGATATTTATAACGAGATATAAATTAAGCAGAAAAAAGTAGAAAATATGAAACTGGTGGTTCGTTGATGACCCGCAGCAGATAAGCGTATGATGTCCTGAGGTCTCAGCACTAGGACAAAAAACATGAACCCATGAGGGACAACAAGCTTGTAATGTAACCTTTATTGGGTCGTACCGAGTATGGAGTTCAATTATCCTGAATTAGCACTTTGTGTGCTACAAAATCAGCAAGTACATGTCCAACTTTTGGAAATCTAAACTTAACGTGGTTCAGTAGTTAAAGTGTTTGTTGTGGACAAAATTTAAGGTTGATTTAAATGAGAATTTGAAAGGTCAAAGGTTGGTAATTTTGAGTGTGTAACCTATGGATTTAAAGCTCTTTAAATCTAGTTTCAGTTAATGAAAGTTTCAATTCATTTGGACTTCTCTTTAAAAAGTTATGGCCGTTTTAGTAAAAGATGGCCAAAATTAATTGTAATTTTTAGAATTTCGTTATTTATTTTTATACGAATTTCTAGAGTTTTCATTTGATGTTTAGGCTTTATAAAGAGTTGTAATCAACTATTATTATAGAGAATCCAAAGAGTTTATAATACAAAGAAACTTGCTTGTTATTCTTCTCTTCTTTCTACGTTAAAAGTGTCTAATGCACCATTAGACTCTAACAAATTGGTATCAGAGCTATGACAACCTCAGCATGACACTACTCGGACAAGTTCCATTACCGCACCTTACAAAGAATAACTATGACAATTGGAGTATACAAATAAAGACATTGCTCAGTGCGCGAGATGTGTCGAATGTAGTCGAGAATGGCGACGATGAACCAACAATAATAGGTAATATGTCGGCGAATCAAATAAAGATGTTGAAAGAGACTCGTATGAAAGATAAAGCTGCACTTTACCTCCTTTTTCAAGTAGTTGATGAATTCGGTTTTCAGAAGATCACTAGCTTGGCAAAATCAAAAGAGGCATGGGAAATTCCTAAAAAATTAAAATTAAAGCATAC
Source organism: Erythroxylum baracoense (assembly GCA_025629805.1). Lineage (NCBI taxonomy): Eukaryota > Viridiplantae > Streptophyta > Magnoliopsida > Malpighiales > Erythroxylaceae > Erythroxylum > Erythroxylum baracoense. The sequence goes on along the minus strand of JAOTAY010000002.1, from coordinate 35,633,336 downwards.
AAAGGTGTGGATCGAGTGAAACAAGTTCACCTACAAACACTTAGGGGTGAGTTTGAATTTTTTAAAACAAAAGAGTCAAAATATGTGTCTAATTATATTACAAGGGTACAAATGGTGGTGAATTAACTCAAAAGAAATGGTGAGGTGATGAGTGATGGTCGAATAGTAAAGAAAATACTAAGATCCTTTACTGATGGTTTTGAGAATGTGATGTGTGTAATAGAAGAGTCTAAAAACTTAGCAGAAATGACCATAGATGAGCTCTCAAGTTCCCTGGAGGCTCATGAACAAAGAAAGATGAAAAAGAAACAAGAAGTATTGGAGGAAGCACTTCAAGCCAAGGTGACATTAAAAGAAGAGAAGTCAGACAGCGGTGGTAGAGGTCGTGATGGTTATAAAGGCCGAAGTAGAGGTTGCGACATAGATCGTGGTAGAGAACAAGAATGGCAAGAGAATAAGGAAGATAAGAATCAACAAAATTTGTACAGCGGAAGTCGAGGTCGAGGAAGAGGAAGATCAAGAAAGTACAATGTTCAATGTTATAATTGTAAAAATTATGGCCATTATGTAATAGAATGTTATTTCAATGAGAAGAGAAATGAGAATGAAAAAAGGAAGAAAATGGAGGTGATGGTGTAGTGTTGCTAACAAGCAAGGAAGTCGAACCCAATAATGATTCGGTATGGTACTTGGACACCAATGTTAGCAACCATATGTGTAGATACAAGCACATGTTTACCAAAATAGAAAAAATTGTGGAAGACCATGTATCATTTAGAGATGCCTCAAAAGTGAAAGTCAAAGGGCAAGGTAAAATTTTCATTCAATGTAAAGATGGAAATGAAAGGTTTATTCCTAAAATTTATTTTGTCCCGAATATGAGGAGCAATATTTTGAGTTTGGGTCAATTGTTGGAACATGGTTATATGATTTTTATGAAAGACCGAATGTTTTACTTGAGGGATCAAAATAATTGATTGTTAGCCCAAGTAGAAATTACCAAAAACTGCATGTTTAAGTTGAATTTGGTGAATGCACAAGCAAGATGTTTAGAGGCTTGTATAGAGGATAAAACTTGGTTGTCGCATTTGAGATTTGGGCACCTTAATTTTGGTGGTTGAAACAATTCGAAAATAAAAGAATGGTGAATGGTATACCAAACATAGACTACTACAATAAATTTTGTGAAGATTGTGTGTTAGGAAAACCTCTAAGGAATTCTTTTCCAAAAGAAGCAAGATATCGTGTGAAGAAGGTGCCTGAGTTCATACCAATATTTGTGGTCCAATAACTCCTAACTCTCTTGGTAAGCACTGTTACCTTATTATTTTTACTGATGATTATTCCCCAAGAACTTGGGTTTATTTTTTTAAAAGGAGAAATTGGAAGCATTTTTTGTTTTTAAGAAATTTAAGGTGCTTGTTGAAAACTTAGGCTATGTTTGGTTGGACGTAAGATTTTTAATGTAATGAAATGGAATATAAATAAATGAAATATTAGAAAATTGTTGTTTGGGAGGGATGAAAGGATTCATAATGTAAAATAGTGAAATGTTGTTTGAAAAAAGGGTTTATAATTTAATATAGTGAAAAATTATTTATCATTTTACATTCCATCCTTAACCCTCCAATTTGAAGGTTTCTCATTTTTACTATTTAGGATGGAATGAGATGTAATATGAAACCTTTATTTTCCATCTCATTCCATTATAAACTCTCCTCCTAAATAATATAATAATATTCCATTCTATTAATAAACTCCCAACTAAACATAGCCTTAAATGGTGAGCGCATAAAGTCTTTGAGGTCCGATAGAGGTGGTGAACTTACATCAAAAGATTTTGTAAATTTTTGTGAAGAGAATGGAATTAGAAGATTCTCAACAGCTCCTTATTCACCTCAATAAAATGGAGTAGCAGAGAGAAAGATTCAAGCCATACTCGATATGGTTTGAAGCATTCTAAAAAGTAAAACATACCAAAGGAATTTTGGGCTGAAACAGTAAGATGTGCAGTGTATTTGCAAAATCGTTATCCAACGACAAATTTGGAGAATATTACCCCACAAGAAACATGTTGTGGTGTCAAACCATCAGTGGCACATTTGAAGGTGTTCGGAAGTGTGGCTTATGCTCACATTCCGGATCAAAGACGCATAAAGCTTGATGACAAAAGCAAGAAGCTGATTTTTATTGGTTATGATGAAAAAGTTGTGATACGTAGGTCAATAAAGAAAACATGTGAAATTGGAGTTCCATGGAGGAGATGACTCATGAAGAAGTGAAAGAAGTAACACCAACAAACACAGCTACATCGACAACAACACAAACTAAACCATCTTCAATTTTATTCGATGATGAAGATGAGCTAAGAACACCAAAAATAAGAAGCTTTTGAGACCTATACGAGGCAACAAATGAATTACACTTAGTGTGTCCTTTGGCAGATGTGGAGGACATCACATTTGAGCAAGCTGTAAAAGATGAGAAATGGCAAATTGTGATGCAAGAGGAGATGAAAGCAATTGAGAAGAATGATACTTGAGAACTTGCAAAATTACCTGAGAATCATAAGCCCATTGGTGTGAAATGCGTTTACAAGAAGAAGATGAACGCGCAAGGCAAAATTGAGAGATACAAGGCAAGATTAGTGGCGAAGGGATAAAACCAAAAAGTTGAGATTGATTATGAAGAGGTGTTTGCACCGGTTGCAAGAATGGAGATGATTTGACTACTAATTTCGTTAGTGGCTCAAAACAAATGGAACATTTTTTAAATGTATATGAAGTCAGCATTTCTAAATGGAGTGCTTGAAGAAGAGGTCTACATCGAACAACCCCCTGGATATGTAAAAGCTGGTAAGGAGAATAAGGTGTTGAAGTTAAAGAAGGCGTTGTACAAGTTGAAGCAAGCGCCAAGAAGCATATGCAAAGGGGATTTTAAAGAAGTTTAAAATAGAAGATTGTAATCTCGTAAGCACCTCGGTTGAGAGTGGTATAAAATTGTCCCGACATGATGAAGGCAAGGTAGTTGACGCAACATTGTATAGAAGTTTAGTTGGAAGTTTGCGTTATCTTACATACACAAGATCAGATATTGCATATGGAGTTGGCTTGGTAATCTGATACATGGACAAGCCAAAAATGACATAATAGAAATCTATAAAATGAATTCTTCTAATTCTTCGTTATAATAGAGGTACATTATCTCATGACTTATTTTACTCTAATACTAATGAGTTTGATCTTGTTGGATATTCCGATAGTGATTGAAATGGAGATATGGATGATAGAAAGAGCATTAAGGGTTTTGTATTTTTCAGAGGAAGCATGACATTTACATGGATTTTGAAGAAACAACCTATAGTTACTTTGTCAACCTGTGAAGCAGAATATGTTGTCGCATCTTCATGCATAGGTCACTCCTTATGGTTGCGTAATTTACTAAAGGAGATGAACTTTGCTTAAGAGAAGTGATAGGTTGTTGTTAACCTACAAATTTAATCCCCTATTTAAATTGATATGTAGTATAGATGAGTAAGGGTATCGTCCCACAGAGATCAAAACACAAGGAAGAAATCAAACTTTCAATCAAAGGTAAGCGTGTATATGCTAGGGAAAATAAAAATTAAATGCAAATTATATCTAAGATGAACAAATGCAATGTTTTATTCCTAAGATGCTAGATGCATGCGGCCAAATTATGGGGGGTTTGCTTGCGTCAAATCAACAAGAGAAGAAAGAAGAATTGCGAATTAAAAACAGAAAATTTTAGAAAGTACCGAAATTTTTTTAAGAAGAAAAATTTCAAGAAAAGTTTGATAAAAATTCAGATTAATTAAAGATCAATTGCAAAGGTGTTTACTAATTCCCTAGATTGATTTTAATCATTGAAACCAAAGATTTTTTTTAGCTAATTTATGATCAAAATTCGGGTTCACCATATAATAGTCTTTGCATCCAAAACTAACATGTAATGCAAAACCTTTTCATGCAAGCATCAATTCAAAACTAACATGAACAACACAAACATGCAAGCATTAAGATTAGATGGCTTTGATCGAACCTAAAATTATTCAAAGATGACTAACATACATTAAATAATTCTATGCTTAAGAACTAACCTATTAAAATTCTACATATACCTTCAAACTTTAATAGATTAACGCCACTTATTTAATCAAATTGATGACTAACACCTAATTCAATTAATTGGCAAACAAATCATGCAAGATAAATTGAATTCTAGAATTCAAAAATATCTAACATAATTCGGCATTTATGCAGTCCATGAGCACAAATATTCAACCATAAAATAGCAAGATTTAAGCACAAAATCTCATAAAATCAACCCATAAAAATTAGCTACTAACCTCCACAATTGAAAAGAAAACTTAATTTATGATTAAAATTAAAACAAAGTCAAAAATCTTGTTTAAAACCATGGTGCAAGTTTCGGCTATGTAGAAGAAGAAGAAAAAGAAAAGAAAATTAGGGTTTTTTACCTAAAAGAAAAAAAACGAAAAGCCACGTTATTTATGCTCATAAGAAAACAAAGGAGACTTCAGTTATTCTATTCTAAGGGACCCTATTTATACTAGCTAGAGGAGTTCTGGTCTCTCCTAAAAAGCAAACTTGGAATAGGACTTGTATTTGTAAGGTCAGTTGTGGAAGTTTCCTTGCATGCATGCATACGTTCTTACACTTCAGACTTGGATTTGGGCCTATTTCGGGATTCTTTATGGGCTGAGCTACTCTTGGAATTCTTTTAGGCTTGCTCTCCATTGAGTTGGGTCTCTTTTCAAGTTATCTATGGACTGGTTCGTTGCCACAAGCCATCCAAAATTGGTCCCAAACTCTAATCATTCCCGGACTGATTATGCTAGCTGATTTCTGGACCAACTTCGACTATCCATAAAAAATAAAATATTCAACTTGGACAGTTCAAAATTGGTCACCAGAAATATCATTGAGTCAGCTTCAATTTGAGCCTTGGATATCAGAAATCCAGCGGTTGGATCTCATATATGAATTTTTTGAATCACAAGAGGTCAGACTGAACGTCTCCAACTTTACAGCAGTCTTTAAAAATTTACTGCTCTAAAATTACAGCTCCAAAAATTCTGAAACTTGGTGGAACAATTCTTGAATGAGTCAAGATTATGCCTACCAAATCTTAGAATTTTCTGATGGACCAATCCAGAGATAAAAATTCCCAAATGTCCAAAGGTCAAATCTGCCAGAAACTGAAAAACAGTGTTAATTTCAACCTATTGAGGACTTTTTGTATTTTATGTGTCTAAAGTTCTAATAATTATAAAACATGATAAATAGGCCATAGATATCCATAAAACACATGCAAGATACTAAATATAAGGTAGTAAAAATATATAAAAATATGATTGCATCAACCATCTTAGGTTACTCACCGTATGCCCCAAACAACTATTGCCTTGAAGTACCAGCAATGTCTGGATGCCGTCGTTTAATGCGTTCCTTTATACAGAAAATACATTCACATATCACAATGTGGCACAATTATATATTCATTTATGCACATTCATGTATATTGAATATGTACAATGCATGTTCATGACAGGTTTGGGTTTCTTATCATCAATCTAGTCATAATAATCATTCGGATATCCACATTCAATTTATTCACTCAGATTTGTTTAAAGGTACACTTTCTGATCCATTTTTTCACAATTAATATCATCAAGAAATTGAAAGAATTTGGTAATACTTCCTTCTAACAATTATTCTCCTATGACTTAAGTCTCTATTGATACCAATATCATTAAATTTGATTCAGTATTCCCAAAGTTATAATCAATTTACTTTAGATTGTTCTTAAAACATAGCTATACTCTGTGTTCAACTTCAAGTTAGATTCTGTAATTCTTAGAGACAGAATTAGCATTTCATCTCTTCAGATAATTTGTATCCCTTCGGCTCTAATTCAAATAAAATAAAAAATCATTTCATTTGGAAATTTGCATATTAAGATATAACTAAAATATCAAAGTATGTTTAGTAAAATCATTCCAGTTATCATATTCTATTACTCCTCAACACTTTCATCTTAAACTTCATCAATCAATCTGCTTTATATGGCTATAATTTTTTTTTTGGAAATGAAGAATAATTCATAAACAAAGGCTTTTCAGAAAGTATGAAAGTCACGATCGTGCTTCTAGCTAAAGTCACGATCGTGCTTCTAGCTAAAGTCACGATCGTGCATTCCTCCTTCCTCTCTCCAGAAATACCCAACCTTCTTCTTTCAAGTTTTTTTTTTCCAGAATTTCTGTCCTTTTCCATTTCTTTTTCTTTCCCTCCGTAGTCCACGTTTTCTATCCTCTTACTCCTTAAAGCACAACACTTCATAATACTCTATGTTTTCTTTAGCTTTAACCCCACATAAATCTATCCCTAACATTCACACATATATAACAAAAACAGAGTATGTTTATGAACTTTACTGCCCATTTGTTTGAGTATCCAACAACAAATCTCATTTCATCATCAGTTTATCATTT
>JAOTAY010000002.1:35607405-35618460 GCA_025629805.1 Erythroxylum baracoense | reverse complement strand
GCATGGTGGTGAGTGCTGGAGACTATCTAGAGCTTGCCTTAGATGCGGCTCCTTTAACTACCATATTAGAGATTGTCTTATTACTATAGGAACTCAGTCTAGTATGAGTGGCAGATCAGGGAGTGAAGCTACTATTCAGCAGAGTAGAGGTAGTGGGACTGGATAGAGAGGTCATGGTAGAGGTAGAGTGAGCTCAGGGAGTCCTTCTGTCAGGACAGAGGTACGGAGCAGCTGATCTCAATCTTAGGCCAGAGTCTATGCCATGACTAGGCAGGAGGCACAAGACTCTCCAGATGCTGTTGCAAGTGCGCTACTTGTTTATGATTTTAAAGCATATGCATTGCTAGATCCTGGATCTACACATTCATTCATCACACCGTACTTGGCATCTAGGCTACATTGTGATAAAGAGCAGTTAAAGTATGGATTAAAGGTGAGTACACCAATAGGTTGTACTACAGTGATAGGAGAAGTGCGCAAGAGATGTTTGATTCAGATTGATCAAGCAGAATTGGAGGCAGATCTGATTATACTACAGTTAAGGGAGATAGACATTATCCTAGGCATGGATTGACTCACTGTTCATAGGGCTATCATGAATTGCTATACTAAGGAGGTGGTACTAGAATCTCCTGGTCAGCCGAGAGTGGCTTTTAGAGGAATTAGTCAAGCAGTGCCAGCCAGGTTGATATCCTTTATGAGAGCATTGAGGTTGATGTAGGGTGGATGTGAGGCCTATCTGGCCCATGTAATTGATACCAGACTGAGCAGAATGCACAGGACATTCCCATGGTTAGGGAATTTCTGGATGTGTTTCCCATCGAGCTATCTGGTTTACCCCCAGATTGGGAGACGGAGTTTACAATTTATTTAGTTCTAGTGTTGCTCCTATATCTATCCCTCCGTATAGGATGGCACCTAAGGAGCTAAAGGAGTTGTAGGGTCAATTACAGGAGTTGCTAGAAAAGGATTTTATTAGACCCAGTGTTTCACCTTGGGGAGCTCCAGTGTTATTTGTAAAGAAGAAAGATGGGACTTTAAGGTTATGCATCGATTATAGGCAACTAAATTGGGTGACAGTGAAGAACAAGTACCCGTTACTGAGAATTGATGATTTGCTTGATCAGTTACAGGGAGCTCAGTTTTTCATTAAACAAGATTTGAGATCGAGGTACTATCAGTTGAAGATAGCAAAGGCTGATATGTAAAAAGAGTGCATTCAGAAGCAGGTATGGGCACTTCGAGTTTCTAGTAATGTCGTTTGGGTAACTAATGCCCCAACAACATTTATGGCTTTAATGAATAAGGTGTTTCAGCCCTACCTGGATCGCTTTGTGATAGTGTTCCTTGATGATATTTTGGTGTATTCAAAGAATAGAGAAGAGCATGCCAAGCATCTGAGAGTAGTTCTGTAGATTATTAGGGAGAAGCAATTGTATGCCAAATTCAGTAAGTGTGAATTTTGGCTGGATCAAGTAGTATTTTTAGGATATATAATGACTGGAGAAGGCATACGAGTGGATCCAATGAAGATAGAGGCAGTGATGGATTGGGAAGCTCCGAGGAATGTGTCTAAAATTCAAAGCTTCTTAGGATTGGCCAGATATTACCGGAGGTTTGTCGAGGGTTTTTCTTGGTCTTAGCCCCTCCGACAAAGCTTCTGAGGAAGAATGTAGTATTCAGATGAGATGAAAAAAGTCAGGAGAGCATTGAAGAGCTGAAGCATCTATTGACTACAGTACCGGTGTTAACCATTCTGTCGGGAACTGGAAGATATGTGGTGTATAGTGTTGCTTCGCATCAAGGATTGGGATGTGTGTTGATGTAGTATGGCAAGATGATCGCCTATGCATTGAGACAATTAAGGTCTCACGAGATTAACTATCCGGTACATGATTTGGAGTTAGATGCAGTTATCTTTGCTTTAAAGATATGGAGTCATTATCTTTATGGAGAGACATTTCAGATTTATACAGATCATAAAAGCTTGAGGTATTTGATAAGTCAGAAGGAGTTGAATATGAGACAGAGGAGATGGATTGAGCTGTTGAAAGATTATGACTGTGCGATTGAGTACCATCAGGGGAAAGTTAATATGGTGGCTGATGCTTTGAGCAAAAAGTCTAATACTAGTATAGCTCAGATTCAGTTATCGAGGTTACCAAACTTGATTCATTTGAGAGCTCTGAATGTGGAGTCGAATCTGGAGCAAGATGAGGCCTTGATCGCTACGTTGAATTTGAGGCCGATGTTACATGATAAAATCATAAAGGTAAAGAGTAAAGATCCTAATATGGTGAAGCTTACAGAGAAAGTAAAGATGAGTTTGAATTCCGAGTTTGAATTGAGAGATGAGAAACTATGGTTGAAACAGAGGATGTGTGTGCCTAATGTGGATGATTTGAGGAAAGAAATTCTAGAGGAAGCTCATATGGCTGCCTATGCTATACATCTTGGTACTACCAAGATGTATAACACGCTGAAGTAGCATTTCTGGTGGCCTGAAATGAAGAAGCAAGTAGCGGGGTATGTTTCTAAGTGTATGACATGCCAGCAGGTTAAAGCTGAGCATCAGGCTCCAGTTGGGAAGCTACACTCGTTGCCTATTTCGGAATGGAAATGGGAACGAATCACTATAGATTTCATTATAAGATTGCCCAGAACTTCGAGGCAGAATGGTGTTGTATGGGTTATAGTGGACCGATTGACTAAATCGGCCCATTTCTTACTAGTGAGAGAGAATAACTCACTAGATCAGTTAGCCTAGAGATATGTGAATGAAGTGGTGAGACTGCATGGAGTTCCAGTGTCCACTGTATCGGACAGGGATCCCAGATTTACTTCAAGATTTTGGAATAGTTTGCAGTCTGCTATGGGTATTAAGCTAAACTTTAGTACAACATTTCATTCTCAAACAGATGGACAGAGTGAGAAGACAATCAAGACTGTTGAGGATATACTTAGAGCTTGTGCATTGGAGTTCCAAGGAGCATGGGACTAATATTTGGCACTTATCAAATTTGCATATAATAATTATCACAGTAGTATCGGAATGGCACCGTATGAGGCACTATATGGCAGGAAATGTCAGTCACCACTGTATTGGGATGAAGAGGGCTTGAGAATGGTTGAGGGCCCAGAATTGATACAAGACACGGTAGACAAGGTGAAATTGATTCGAAGCTGAATTAAAGCTGCTCAAGATAGACAGAAGAGTTATATAGACCAACATTGAAGGGACATGGAATACAGTATAGGCGACAGAGTATTTTTGAAAGTGTCACCTTGAAGAGGAGTTTTGAGATTCGATAAAAAGGGCAAGTTGAGCCCTAAGTACATTAGTCTTTATGAGATCATTGAGAGGATATGACCTTTGGCATATAAGCTGGCTTTACAGAATGAATTGTCTAAATTGCATAATTTGTTTCATGTGAGTATGCTCTACAGATACCGATCGGACCCGACGCATGTGATACTGGCTCAAGAGATTGAGGTTACTAGTTACTTAAGCTATATTGAGGAGCCGATCAAGATAGTGGGGTCCTAGACGAAGCAGTTGAGGAACCAAGTCATTCCATTGGTGAAAGACCTTTGGAGGAATCACTCAACTGAGGAAGCAATGTGGAAAACGGAGGAGAATATGAGGAGATAATACCCCTACCTGTTCGAACAATCAGGTAAGAATTTCGAGGATGAAATTTCTTTAAGAGGGGGAGAATTGTAACATCCCGTTACCTATGTGGTTGGCCCCTAAATTTTTTTCATTAAATTAAGCATGATATTTTATGGAATAAGCATGGAATTTGAATTTTGCCTTAGAATGAATTAAGGGCATTTTTGGCAAGTCAATTAAGTTTAAAAGGCATGAAGCATAGGTACCAGATGAAATGTAGGTACAAGATGAAGCGTGTTCCAACTTCTAGGTCAAATTTGTAATAATCTAGCCTAAATTAGACAGAGTTGTCTTCTTGGAAGTTGTAGGTCTTCTTCTTAGCTTTCCAACGATATAAAGTTTGAAAATTTTAGCCTTCAGATGAAAAAGATATGACCTACAAACGAAGTGCCAGATGAAGCAGAAGCAAAAGCACTAAACGAAGTGCCAGATGAAGCAGAAGCACCAAATGAAGTGTCAGACGAAGCACCAGATGAAGTGTCAGACGAAGTACCAGACGAAATGCCAAACGAAGCAAAAGCACCAAACAAAGTAGAAGCACCAGAGGAAGTAGAAGCATTAGCTGAAGTATCAAACGAAGCAACAGACGAAGTGTTAGACGATGCGTCAGACGAAGCACTAGATGAAAAGATAGATATGATAGTATTTTGAATATAACTTCATCGTTCGACCTCCAAATGAAGTGATTTTTGAACCAATAGATTTCTAACACATTTTTCTGTCTCTACAAAAAGTATTTGGTAGCCTTGGTGTTGATTTCAAAAAGATTAATGGAAAGGAAGTGAGGGAATCCATTAGAGGAGCATAACTTAGTTATGAGCATACTTTGGCTTTTAAGCATATCTTGATCTGTATAATAGGAAACTATAGGATGTTATTAGAATGAAGATGAACCAATGATAGTAAATATGAGAGATTATTAAGAAATTAGAAAGTGCATTTCATGCTCATGCATTATATAATATGTACCTACACGTGAATATTGAATTTTTGCACATAAAAATAATTGTACATACATTCATTGACAATTCTTAGGTATAATTGATTTATATATGTGAAAGGTGATTTTTTTAATTGTGAATTGTAGTTTTTATACGTTGAAAATCGATTTGGAGAGTGTATTTTATTATTTAAAATTTTTTGGTAGATTTTAGGAAGACTTTCTGAAATTTTGGGAAATTTTTGGACTAAAAAAAATGCCAAGTAGCAAGACAATCGATAAATGGAAGTAGAATTAAGAGTCAAATGATAGTGGAAATTTTTATAAATGACTTTGGAATTTAATGACTTATGTCAATAAAATTGGGGAGACAATTGGAGTAGAAATTAGATTTGATTGGACTACTTCAATGAAAGAACCTAGTTTAAAGTTATAAGAATTGGACATGTGGCAAGTGGCAAGTGCCACTTGCCAAGCCATGTCTTAAGATCATGATGCTTTTAATTTTAAAAGACCATTAGGTGTTTTATTCTTGTTTTCTTCTTCCTCTATGTGACGTCTCCATTTTCTTCAAGCTTCTACACCTTCTTCATTAATTTTATTGCTCACCCTTCACCAACTTTGAACCTAGCCCTCTTATCTTTCAATTGCTACTCTCATCTTGCTCTCTTCTTCACTTCCCACTAAAGACCCAACGTCCCAACGTCCCAACCTCCATAATGATGTACGTGAGTGACATGGGAAGTTAGGGCTTCTTGTTGTATTTGAAGACATTGAAGAGAAATCAAGTAACTAGCTTGTTAATCTTCATGGTTTTGCTAAATAAAGCATTTATGATGATGATTTAGTATTTAATGATCATGATCGAGGAGTTGAGAGATGTGTAACATTGAAGTTGCTTTAAGAAAGGATTGAGAGACTAAATGGTGATGAAGAGGGTGCTGGAAAATGGTAGTTATAACATTTCCACTTATTAAGCTTCTGTTTTTTAGCCATAACTTGTTCTGTAGTTACCCAAACGTGACAATTCTTGATCTGGATTAAAACAGAGACATATTGATATATTTTTCATGAAGACACCAAATTTTAATTATGTCTTTAAAAGTCTCAAACATTGACATGAAGTTGAGAACTGGTGGATGAATGTATATGTTTGTGTTCTGTTTTGAGAGTAAGAGAATAAGTTCTATTTTGAGTGTTTTTAGAGATGTTTTAAGATGGGTTTAGAGTTAAGGAACAGGTGTAAGATGATGTTTTGATATGGGAAAGTCATTTAAAATTAAAGTTTGAAAAGAAAAATGAAGAATGTGTAGGGAATAAATATGAAGAAAAATGAAGGATCGTGTAGGCTGGAGACAGTTCGAACATCCTTTGATCGTTTGGCCATATCTTCTTCTCCTAACCTCCAAATGACATGGGATTTTAACTAAAAGGTTCTTAACACGTTTTCCATTTGGAGGAGATTGATTGATGAATTTGTGACAGAATTGTAGAGGAGTTCTGGAATTTCATAACTAGAGTATTTTCACTGAACATGCTTCGGTATTTTAGACATAACTTATTATGTAGTTATAAAATTGGGATTATTTTTAATTTGGAGTAAACTAGAGACATAGGGATACAATGTTTCTGAATAAATAGAATTTTAATTCTGTCTCTAAGAATTTCAAAATCTGGCTTGAAATTGAGTTTTGACTAAGGTTGTCGTATTATCCGAGATAGAAATCATATCTTGCTGATATTAAATAAACTGTATTGATAGATGCCGAATTAGACAAAGGTTTCTTCAGAAACGTTATATTTTATTCTCTTATCTTTCAAATGATATTAAGTTCATAATTTTTGAATGTGAGACTTGAGAGATATGAGTTGTACAATTTGACAGCATGATCATGTACAAGCCAAAGTTTCAAATGTGCTCAGTCTGTAGTATTTTGAGCATAACTCATATAATACTGAACCAAATTGAATGATATTGGTGTCATTAGAAACTTAAGAGATGGGAGAACAATGTTTCAGAAGAAAGTATCCTCAAATTACTTCATTTTCGTGGTCAAAAAGAACATGTAATGTTAACCCGAAAGTTGTTATAAGAAAAATCTGAATTGACCAAGGAATTATGAATTTCGATTTTAATGGTTTTATTGAGGCATGAACCATAAGTATAAATGATACTTATCTGAGTTTGGATATATGAATGTTTACATGACAAGAATAATAGAGCAATACCCGGGATTGTCATGAACATGTGTTGTACATACTTCATATACATACATGTGCATTAATAAACACTTATAATTGTGCCAAATTGTGATATATGTATATTGTGTGATATAGAGGAGCAACTAGAACGTCAGCATCCAGTCGTTGCCAGAACTTCCAGACATTAGCTTTAGGAACGACCTATGAGTAACCTAGACGGTTTCACTCAATTAATTGTTTGCGTTAGATTATGTTTGAATTATCTTATGAATAAGAAATTGATTGTTTTGATTCCAAACAATTGATTGTCCGAGGAGTTCTATATTCGGGACTATATTGGAAGTGCTAATTGACTATGAATATGACTGACTATTTGTTCTCAACTTCATTGTTAAATGCCGGACTAAAAATTCAATGACAAATGTGAATAAGAAAGAGTGTAAATGTGACTGAATGAGTCTAATCATTGAATATGTATGATGCATTTCATTACATAAATGCATAAAAGATAGTGGAAGTTGTGACCGGAGTCGCTAGTAAAGGAGCTTAAAGCTCAGAACGTGATAAGAGCCTTTGCTTAGTTGTGTATGTACTTGGCATCCACTAAGGGATATGAGACATTAATTGATACAGCTGGATATCCACAAAGGGATATGAGCTAGTAAAAAGATACTTGGTCACAACAAAGTAACAAACGAAACTGAGTCATGTGCATTGCATTTATATTTGATATGTGTATTTTACATGGATGAAATGACCATTATGATTGTTTCGAAACTGAAAGGTGATATTTTATGAATATGTAAAGATGTGAAAAATATGTTACGTGTATTGATGTGATGCATGAGTTGAGTGAACCATCGATGATAGTTACCTCATTGAGTTTGCAAAACTCACCAAAATTGCAATGTTGACTTTTCAAGACTGAGAGACGACATTAGCTACTGAGAGATGCTACAACCAGTGTAGACTTGTACTTTTGGGAAAAATAAGAAATGGCTCAAAGGTCGGTCAGCTGAGATTGGAAGATTAGATAGATCTTTTTGTGTATTTCCTCTTTCATGTAGTGTATTTTGTATTGGGATATGATGATATTCATATTTAGACGATATTGAAAACTATCAATGTAAATATTTGGTATTATGAAATGAAAGGAGAAATTTGGGTTTTAAAATATGATATTTTTCATTATGATGTCTTATAAGAAAATAAAGAATAATGATGCCATGTTAAGTGAATATTGTGAATGAACGCAGCGCACCATTATCATAGGTTATGTACTGGAATGTCCTCAGGGTGTTTCGGTATGTACCCTATGGTAATGGGGAGCTACACCATGCATATCATATAAAGGAGGAAGGTACATGGAACTTTAAATTAAAACTAACTCAATCCTATACTTTATAAAAGACCATATCTACCAGGCCATTTATATAGAACTTCATTAAACATAAGATTGGGAATGACTATGGTGTTAACTTCTAGTTTGATAATTGACTGTCTATAGGACCACTCTATAAAATTTGAGAGCTCTCCTCATTGAGAACAACAATTCCTGCTCGTATTAAAGTTCTAAAAATCTTTAAAAAAATGAAAAGTGGGGATGGCCACTCCATTATGCCAAAGGCTCTTTTATAACCCTTAAATTAATCTTTAAAATCCCTCTCGAACCTGACAGGCTTAATTTGGTTTATTAGACAGAGGAGAAAAATAAGATGTTTTTGTAGTAGATCATTCAATAAGCTTATAACTGAACATGCCCCTAAAGTTAATTGGTTCAAATTGGTTTAGGATAGAGGTATTCCCCCATCTTACTCATTTCTGCTTTGGCTCGCCATTAAACAAAAGTTGGCTACCAAAGATAGAATTAAGTTCTTAATCAAAGCAAGATTGTGTTTTATGTGGAGCAGACGTGGAATGCCATTCACAGCTATTCTTTGAATCGCACTATTCTAATACACTCTGGAAGGAAATGTATAACTTATTTAACTTTCAGTTTCACACTCAAAAGTGGACAAATATTATGGAATGGGCTAATACATTTCAGCTGAAGAACAAAAGGGACAAAAAACTTTTTAGAGTGGGCTTAATAATTCTATTTCGTCTCATATGGAGCACTAGAAATAATGTTAGTTTTTTTATGAACTTCAAAATTGAGGAAGCGATGTTGTTATCAAGATTTCTCCTAAAAATGAGATTTGCTACTTTAGCTAATGATTTGCTAGACAAGATCTCACCTCAGCTAAAACTCAACATGGTAATGTGATTTCAATATAAAATTAAAGAGGGCAATTCACATAGATATCATGAAGGGACTTAATTTTATCCAATGGTGGATATGAATTTACGAAATTCTACATCATCATCAATCACCAACCTTAATAAAATTGAATTTGTCCTGTGAAATTGGTAAATTTCTCTCCTTGGTCAATTTTGGCAACTCTACTAGTACTCTCTCTCTCTCTCTCTATATATATATAATTCAAAGAGTTGGAAATATTATTTTTGATTATGAAGATCAATAACAAGAATCAAATAAAGCTTGATATTTTTATGCATATAATTTGATTATAAGTGCACACACACAAAAACATTTGTATATGTGTATGTGTATTAAACTTTTTCAATTCAATTGGAAATATATATCTAATTTAATTATTCAAAGAGTATATATATATATATATATATACTCTTTGAATAATTAAATTAGATTAAACCTTTTCAATTCAATTGGAAACTATTTCCAATTATCTTGACTCTTTTAATATAATTAATTGAAAATAATTTTAGTAAATTGTAGTTCTTACTTATTAAAATATCAATATATATATATATATATAATATGATATTTTATATGCAATTTTGTGTTTTATGAAAATAATAAAATTACATCTCTCATTAAAATATTAAGTACACATTGAGAATATGATTGTTTCCTTATATTATTTAAGCATAAAAGTAGAGTTTTGTATATTATAACGCTTGTTGAGTGACTCAAGGATTTTTTTAAATAAAAAATATTTTATCTTAAATTAATGAGTCATATTTGACTAAATTTGTGTAGTTTGGAAGAGTGGCATGTGATTATATAAATTTAGAGGCAAAGTTATCAATAACATATAAGATATGTTTTGCCAAGATTGTCATCTAAAGAATCTAAGAGTCACATAACGTGTGATTGATAAGAATGTTATATACCTAATTTAATTTTATTTGGCTTGTTGAGTGACTCAAGATCAACTAAATTTAAATGGATCCTAATCCACTAGAGATACTAGAGTATTCTTTCTGAATAGTAGTGAGAGTTATAATTTTGAATAAAAGAGTGGGAGCAACCAAATATATTTTTAAAGTCCTGATCTTATTTGGCGGTACGTCATGACATATAATCAATTACTTACTTTTATTACATTTATATTTTGTTCTGGGTGAAAAGTTCCTTATTTAGTATAGTTGATACTAAATTAGTGAACCAAATTTCTTAGCCATAGGTTATGTTTAGGAAGAGTTCTCAAAGTTAAAAAGAAAATTCATATGTTCATTATGCAATATTATTATTAATCCTTGTTAAGGATTTGGTGACAAAGTTTTAAAGATATGTGAATATCATATAGTTGACAAAATGTATTGACATTTGAGTATGTCTCATAAACTTTGGTTACAACATGTAAGATATATGTCAATACTATGATAGCACAGTGTAAGAGGTTAAATAGAGTATAGCTGAAAGGTATAGTACCTTGATTGAATCATACCATTAAATTTATCCTACTAAAGGTATAAACATGGAATATGATTGAAGGCATTTGTAATAGTTTGAAAACAGTTATCATTTGTTAGACCTCGAATTTTCTTAGAATTTATTTTATTAAATTAGCAAGCATGAATATAAGTAGAATTCATGGATTAAAAATTTTTAGAGTTTAAATTGGTCTATTTTTTATTTATTTTCATGAGGTAGCATAGATCAAAAGGAAGAGCTAGAATTAAGATAAAGAGTTAAGAGGAATCATATTGAATAAGGAAGGGTAAGATAGGAAGGTTAGAAATTTCTCTTAAACTATTAGGACAAGAAGAGAAGAGAGTTGTGAGTGTTAAGAAAGAAAAAGAGAGAAAGTTGTAGAAGAAACTAGAAGAGAAGGTGAAAACCGAAGCATAGAAAGAGAAGAAGGAAAGAGCAAGGAGAAAGAAGAGGAAGAAGATTATCAGCTGAGTTTTCTTTTTAGGTAAACCTTATTAT
>JAOTAY010000002.1:35567788-35581973 GCA_025629805.1 Erythroxylum baracoense | reverse complement strand
CCAATATTATGATCTATTAATATATTAGTACTTATGTTTACATTTTTATGGTATTTATATTTGCGTCACACATTTAATTCATTTATTACTAATATTTAATGTCATCTTAAATAATATTTACGTTGCAAGAGTCTTAAAAGAGAGATTAGGTTAAAGAAGATGATTGATTAGAAGTTGTGACATGTTAAGACCTATAAAACTTATTTAAATTAAAGTCAAACGATTTGCAGTTATATGCAATCGATAATTTATTTTGAATAAATAAATTTTTATATATCAATATATAAAGTTAAGTTTCTTTTTAAATGAATTTTAGTAACTTTAGTTGAGGTTAAACAAAGTACAATGACAAGAGATCAAGCTTGGCATTAAGCCATACAATCCTTACTAAGCCATACATTCTTTGATTGATCTTGGATTGAGTATCATGAGCCTGTAGAGTTTCCCTGATCTAGTTGACAATAAAGCCCCCGAACATTAGAGCATCCCTCTCTTCACCTTTGTATAATCTATTGTTTCTTTCCCTCTAGATAATGTAAACGGTGCAATACAAAGCAGTTTTTAGAATAATCTCATCCTTCTTTCAAGTGTACCTCCATTCTACCAGTCAATGGAGAGATCAAATATCAAATAGATTTTGTTAACTTCTTTTGCTTGAAACTGTTTTTGGCATTTGTTAGGGTAAAGTTTACATAATCACAAAAATAATTTGTTTAAGGAATTATATTTTATATTTTTTTAAGATTATGACAACATCATTCATATAAATGAATATCTTCACAAAATCTCCTACCTAACTCTAAAAGATGAGGGTGAACTATTTTTCATCTGCTTTAAATAAATTGGAATTGATAACTTCAGTTATTGACTAATTCTTTATGTTCAATTGTCACACCTGCTTTTCTTAATTATTATTTAGTCCCATTGTTTTATATTTTCTCATATAGTGTGCATTTTCCTATTTTTATTCTTGAACTTAAATTTTTAAGTATTTTCCATTTTGGTGCTTAGAAGAGGAATTTTTATTTTTCTTGCTCAAAATAGTTTAATGAGGAGATATTTTATGATTAACTAGTGGAAACTAGAGGATAAATTTGGTAACTTAAAATTTTTGAAGAAAAGCTAAGAATAATTGATGTTAGTGAATAAATTGAAGAAAAATGTATTATAGGTGAAATAAATTGCAATTATTGGATGAAAATTATTTTGAGATCATTAGTATGATAATTAGGTTTTAAAATAAGTGGATATATTAAAAAATAAAAATAAAAATAAAAAGTGGATGGAACGTGGAGTGAAATAACTGAAGAAGACTCGTTACGGGCATAGTTGAGATTTCCTAGTTTGGGACATGGCTGAAATTTTTAAAATTTTGATCAACTAGGATTTGAAAATGAATAAAAAAGTGAGTTTATGCAACAAAGAGGGGAACCTCAGAGGGGTGTGTGTGTGTTTATAGGAGAGAGAGAGAGAGAGAGAGAGAGAGAGACTAAGAAAGAGAAGAAGAAGACCACGCTTTGGGAACAAAATTTCTAGATTTTAGGCTGTAATTTTTGTGAAGAATTTCAAGAAATCAAGAAGAAAATTTTGATGGAAGAAAAAACGGGCAAATCTTTAAGAAAAGAGTGAGTGAAATGCATCCCTTTCAAAACCTTTTGGAAATCTAAATTTTTAATGGTTTTTATGAATGAAAGTTTGTTAAATTATTGTGTTTATATGGCTGTTTGTATGTAGGTTTTAGGTAGCAAAATGGTTGGTAAAATGAAAATATAGAAAGGTATGTTTTGGTATAGGTGTAAAACTACTATGTTTTGCACCTTTAATTTTAGGATAATAAAAGTAGAATTTGATGAAGCATAAAGTTGAAGGTATATATGTGTTTTAAATGACTATAAAAGGATTTGAGGAAATGTGGCGAAGTTTGTGAGATATAAGTTAATAATTGTACTATTTTAGATGAGAATGAATAATTTGTTTTGTTATAAATATTTCAAGAGTTGAGAATCTAATAAAGTTTATGACCTAAAAATTGCATATATCTATATCTAATTTATTCTCATAAAAAGGTGATTTCTCAGATTTTACAGGGTAGGAGATATAGTTAAATATTAGAAACTGGGCTATCTAGCATAACTAAAGTTCAGTTTGGGATTGTACTTATAATGTTATAGCATAGAAAATTGATTTAGAAGTTGGTTAAAACATGAAAGTTGTAAGTTTACATGTTTTGCAGATGTTTATTAAATGTTTTAGTTAACTTCGTAATAGTTTAAGAGATATAGTTGTTTAATCATAGGTTGTTTACGGTGTTATAACATTAGAATGTTCTATTTTTTAGAAGCTAAAAGACTGTATTGAATTTGAGACAGTGTTCAACATGAAAATTGTACATATATATGTTAATAATAAGTGTACAAAATTTTATGGTTTGGATCTAAATGGTTTACAAGTCATGCTTATTGAAATTTGTGGCTCTGTAAATAAATTTTTTGTATTGTGAACCATTTACTACTTTTGTGATTGTGGTAAGTCATTGTAAATGTCACGTAAAAAGGTTGGTTATATAAATTGAGAGACTTGATTGAAATAGATGGTGTAAGAAAGAAGTGAATATTCATGTGAAATTTGTTCAGTTTTTAATATTGTTACGTAGGAATAATGCCTTCATAATTACGTTATGTTGAAATTTTATGACATGTGTCTTAAACTTATTGCTAAAGTGCAAATTGGTTTATTTGTTTAAAAATGCGTAATGAAGAGAGAAAATGAGTTTGCTTCATAAAAATATGCTAATAAATAAATTGATTAAATAAAAAGAATGAGAGACCTAAGTGAGGGGCTTTAAACATATAACTGAGAAATTATAGCTATAAAATTAAGTGAAGTGACTTAGGCAAATTACTTTAGAATAGACCTAACAAAGGTGGCTTAGGTAACAGACATACATGAGGTCACTTAGGCAAATGTTCTTAGACTAGACCTGAGTGAGGTGGCTTAGGCAATAGATCTAAGTGAGGTGGCTTAGGTAATAGACCTAAGTGAAGTTACTAAGGCAACAAAATAGGGATCCCTAGGTTAAAGAGTTAACAGAAGTGAACAAAAATTTGATGAAAGGCATGTGTAAAGAAATTGAGATACATGTATGCTTTATGCTTGATATAATGTTGTTTGTTCAAAGAAATGATATCTTGTTAAGTGGATGATGATTATGATAATTAATGAAATTGTTCCTTAGTGACTGTGATGATGCTTGGTTCAAGAATAAAGATCTTGCTTAAACTTGATATAAAATGTGACAATCGACTTTATGCCTTAATATAAGAAATAGTTATGTTGGAGTATTGTAAAATATCAATTATGTATGGCTACGTGTGAACATAGATAGAAAACTTATGACTATTTTTATCATCATTTTATAAACCAAAATGGTTTTTAAATCATCATCATCATAATCAACACCCAATTGAAGTTCCGTTGAGGCGCGAGATCTGGGAAGTTCCAATAGTAAATAGCTTTATCCTTACATGTAGAGAAGCCAAAATGGTTTTTTGAAATGAAAACAAAATTTTGATGTATGATCACTCACAGGTAAAATGTTTCCTTCACTAAGTGTAATCCTCATATGTTTTCATTGCCCCTTGCTAAGAAAAAAAGGTTCATGAGTTGACTGGCTAGTAGTGGCAGTAATAAGCGTGAGTGAGGTCTAGACAATGTCAACCAAAGTTGTCCAATTGTTTTGTTTTTCTTATATTTTTAGAACATTTTGTCTTTGGATGTTAATATAGATACCGGAGGCATTGGTGTGGTTATGAACTTATAGAATAAATTATTATTTATTACTATTATGTTATTAAACTATATAGTGAATGAGGGGATTACATATAGACTATTATGATGAATGAATGAATTATGCCTATTTCGGCTTAAAATGTCTTGTTAATTGAATGATGATTAGATGGATAAAACATGTGAATAGGTTAAGTAACGTGCACGTATAGGGTTAGCTTGACACCTCAATATTGGGTTTAACACTACGTGGTCCACCCTAAACCTTGTTAAGGTGGGAATATGACATCAATTATCAATCAAATGTTTCATTTGTTGGTTTACTACTTATAAAGGATTCTATTGAAATAATACCAAAGTTATAAACATCACATCTCAAACTTATAATTTCTTCAATTTCATACTCTCCATTTAAATTTTGATTTATTTTTAGAAGCTATATTACCATTACTTATAATTTTTAAGTTAATAATAATCACTAAAAGTCTCACATAGTGGCGTATAACTAATGGCATAAAAAACTTCTAAATTTTAATTTGGTCTTTTAATTATAATAAATAAGTTAAATGGCAAGACATGTTTAATAATAGATTATTACTTTTTATTTTTAAGAAGGGATATAAAAGATAATTAACATAAGTTTTGTTTTAATTATATTAGATGCATGAGAAATTAGTCTTTTTTTTCTTTTTGATATTACTTATGTTGATAAACAAGCATTTCCTTTTTTTTTCCATTTTTTTAGTTTAGGCATTCATCCCTTTTTACACTAATCAGTATTAGTAACTAAGACAAAAATCATTTATTATTAATATTATGTTGACATATATCAATTACGTCTACAAATTCATATAAATTTCAGCCTCTAAATGTTCACATAGTCCAACTACAAAACATCCAAATGAATAATTTGAGCCTGTTAATATGTTCAACCTCCCCTCCCCCCTCTTTCCATTTTGGGTTGATAAAATTTTCATTTAAATTAGATGTAGAAAAAAACCTTTAATTTGTTGGAGTTTAGGTAACAATAATAAGTATTAAATAAAAAATCACTATATCTCAATATACATTCAAACATTCATTCCTAAAACTAACCAATATAACGTTCATAGTTTTGAAGTATTTATATTAATAAGATTAGAAAGCTTACCTTTGAAAGATGGTGAAAATTGATTCTAAGCCATCGATCCCCAAAAAATTGTTGCAAGATAAAACCAACACAATGGAGAGGAAAACTAATGCTTTTTGAATCCTATTAAACAAACTCTTCCACACATTATGAAACACTATACAACTTGACAATGAGCAATAATATATTAATTAGGTTAAAATATATTTTATGATGAGTCACAAGCTCGTAGGCTTGGATAAGATTGAAAAATGGATGTAAGGGCCAATATTATGGTTAGTAATATAATGTTCATCCTATAAATGGCCTAAATACACATAATTGAGATGTTAATTGTCATAAGATTAAACAGTCCATATTGATTAATCTAACATCCTCCTATTTAGACTACATAATCATACCATAATGCGCTCACAATACTATGCATAGCCAAACTAATAGTATGCAATGAACACACTAATAGGATGCATTAGTTATATATAGGCTTAGCAAAGGGTTAGGCTTGGTCGGGCCTGCCTAAGTCCAAGCTCGACTCAAAAAATTCTGTTCGGGCCTAAGCTTGTGGCATACAGCCTAAGCCCAATCTGACCTAAATTTTTATTTTTCTAATTAAAAGATAGAAATAATATTATATTAATTAAAACGTCATCATTTTCTTAGAATTTTTAGGCTTTAAGTCAGGCTTCAGTTTAGGTTGTCAAAGCCAAAACTCGGCCTAAAGCCTAAATTTTTTTAAGAAAACCTAAGCCTAGTCTAAAGCTCTATCAAATTGGATCTGGGGCCGAGCTTAACACCAATAATTATATATAGTTAATCACTAGTAATATGAAAGTATGAAAACAACATAAATATAGATTCAACATAATTAATATCACCAATTTGTTACTTATTAGGAATATAGAATTGTGAAATGTTATAAATAGTAACAAACATCTATAATATGCATGTTTTATACAAAATCTAAGCATCCCTCATCCAACATATATAAAACAAAAACTTCCACTGAAATAAAGGGAAAAAAAAGTCTCCTAAGTGTCTTATATAGGGTGTGTATATACAAATAGGTAGGTTTTTATTTAATGTCTCCAAACATGTTTCTCGAACAGTATGTGCATAATTGTAATAAGAGAGAAGTGTTCATAATATTTTGAGATAAGGAAATAATTGTGGAATTGTCATAATACAATATTAATTGCCTTAAAATGGATTTCGGAACTTCCAATGTTGATATGAATTTCATAATCATATTACATGACAAGTAACCTCACAAAATGTCACATACTTTACTTTGATGATTGAAGAAGAAATAAGAAATATGTACACAAAATATAATTCTTATCATCGATACAACATGAAAAATTAGAGTTATTGAAACTAAACACTTTAAGAGTGTCAACATGTCGATATGTCAATATAAAATCCTTGGTACCGAGAAGATACCTCAAGATTTTTTTCGCTTTTTGATAGATTTGTGTACAATCACTCAAATATATACCAAGAACATAAATTGCAAAGGAAATATAAAATGTTTACACAGTTGATTATACATTAAGCTGCTAAAAACAGAAGCATAAAAGGCTGCTTTCATTTAATCTATATCAACATCACTTTAAGGACATTAGGCTTTGGAAAACTTATCACCTTTTACAACTAGAGTCTTTATAGAAGAAAAAGGCTACGTATTAAACATCTTTAAGATATGATGATGCAGGTCTTTTTAAACAATCTGAGTATACCATTGGCCTTATCTGAAGAACTTATATACCTAAAACATACAATGCTTCGCCAAGTTCCTTCATGTTAAAATGGATAAATAATATTTGTTTTGTCTTAGTTAATAGACAAATTTCATTAGTAGAAAGCAATATATCATTAAAATATAACATGTAAATATCTACCTACTCACTGATCTTCATGTATATACATTGGACAACACTATTTTCCTTCAAGTTGTTATCTGTATCATTTTTATTAGACATAAAACACCTTTATCTTGAAGCTTGTTTTAACCTATAAATTTGCTTCTAGAGCTTATAATTTATGTTTTCTTTCCCAACTACCTTAAAACCAATAAGTTAAACTGTGTAGACATCTTCACTTAAGTATCCATTTAAGAAAGTTAAACTATATCTATTTGGTAAAGCTTTTAGTCAAATGAGTTGCCACAATTTTTAGAAAATATTCCTTATTGAAAACACAATAGGAGACTTTTATAGCCAAAAAGTTTTTATTGCTATAGTCTTTAGCTACTAATCTCACTTTATATCTCTGTATTTAAACTTTGGCATCACATTTGTTGTTGAATACCATTAACATCCAATAAGCCTATAGTCTTTTGGCAACATAACCAAGCTCTATACTTTATTTTATGACATAGAGTTGATCTCAACATTCATAGCATCTATTGAAAAATTGTAGATGTCACCAATGTCACACTCATCCTTTTTATAACCATATAATATAGTCATTAGGGATTGTAGGTCTTACCCTTTTTAATCTTCTTAAAGGAATATCTTTTATAAGTGCATCTAGAGCTTCCCTTGATACTTGCTCAATGCTTTCATCTTGAATGACTATTAAATATTGGTCAACTATAGTGTTAACTATAAGAGCAAAAATGATAAGCACGAGGACAATAATTAAGTTTTATTTGAACATAACTTTCTTAGGCCCCTAACCTGTACTAGTTTAATCTTTAAAATAGATAACCTGATTTGATTCAATGACCCTGATGGTATGTGACAGACTGAATTTGGAACTGTTTAGTCCACATAATAACTAATAAAGTAGCCAATGATGGTCTTAGGATCAAGTTTCTTAAATTATATATTGCAGGGTCTCACTCCTATTTTGTAACCCCAAACATGGAGGTGACATAATGTGGGTTTCCTCTGTAACTATAACTCATAAGGATTCTTAGGGATATACTTAATGGGAACTTGGTTCAAAATATAAAATGTAATTATCAAAATATCACCTCATAGAAAATTTAACAAGGAAGATTCTACTAATATACATCTCATTATATCAATAAGTGTGTGATTTCTTCTTTTTACAACTCATTTTATTGAGATGTACGAAGCATTGTGTATTGAGCATGAATACCATAGTTTTGTAGATACCTTACAAATAGTCCAAGATTGTGTCATGTCTTATCATATCTTATAAAATACTCACCACGTCTATCAGAATGAACCATTTTGATTATTTTCCCTTATTAAAGTTCCACTTTTAATTTGAAGGCTTTCATTGCTTTCAAAGAATCAAACTTCTTAAGAATAAGGTCAATAAAACCATAATGGTAAAAGTCATCAATAAAAGTGATGAAGTACTTATAACTACCTATAGCTAAAGGAGTAAAAGGCTTATAAATATTGTTATAAATTAACCTCAGTAGTTATATGCATTTGTTGACTGTAGTATTTCTAATCTTCGTAGTTAATTTTCCTTTTATACGGTTAACATAAATGTTAAAATATGAAAAATCAAGGTCTTATAAAATCTTATCCTTCAAGAATCTTTCCATTATTTTTCTAGAAATATGACTCAATCTTTTGTTCCATAAAATTGATGATTTTTCATTTAACCTCGACCTCTTTGTGGTATAAATATTATTAGAAGAAGAAGAAGAATAAGAGGTAAGAAGTGACACATCCACTAAGCTTGTAAAGATTACTATAAATAAATCCATGTACAAAGTTATTTTTCTAGTTCCAAAAGGAAATTATAGCTAGTTTTGTCCAAAATGGATACAAGAACTAAACTCCTCCTACTTGATGGTACGTATGCAATTTCACGTAACTATAAGATGTTTTATGGTAAGTTGTAATTAGATTATCTCCAAAAAGTTAACTTTGATTTTTGTACCATCTCCCATATGTACATGTTGCTCTATACCAGTTAGTTTCTTTCAGTTTGTTATCTCTTGTAACCAATTGGTGATATAAATTATTGCACCAATGTTTAAATACTAAGTATTAAAAGGCATATCAATAATATCAGTCAAAGATTACCTTTCTTTTCTATTATAGTCCTAAGCTTCCTATAATCTACCTTCTTATGCCTAAATTTCTGGTAGTAATTGCATTTTTCTTTTAATCCCTCATTCTTGGGAGCACTAGAAACTAAGGTCACTCCTTGTCCATTTCCTTTGTTATGCATATTATGTTTCTTGAAAGGATTATTATTATTGATATTCTTTAGTAAAGGCTTCCTTTTCTAACCACCATTATTTTGGCTTGTAACCATTACCATGCTTTTTACCCTTCATTTCTTCATTTCATCCTCCTTCTTAGCAAGAATGATGATCATCTCCTTTATAATATAAGCATCCTACGAAACTGTAAATGTATCAATAAGATAATTTAATTTCCTATATAGATATTAATAGAAAATTTTATCAACACTAGGAGAAAATAATATCAATAAAAATAATAAAATTCCTATACTTACAGGATGTAAGTTCATAAGCACATAATATTGAATTATATTTAAAAAAGATTACAAATTTAACAAAATTAAAATGCTAAATAACATTAGCATATATATAATGGTGGCGAAACAATAAATTGTAGTAATGACAAAACTATAAATATGAGATAGTGCTAACATTGTAAATACTCAATAGTGATAAAACTAAAATACTCAATAATTGTAAAATTATAAATATCTTATTTTTAAACCTCCAAACGAGTCATACGACTTATTCCTTAACTTGATTATATCTCATCATTGAGGAAGCAATTTTCGGTGATCTTAAAGGAATTTTGCTCCTCTTCTAAAATTAAGAGATTCATGACATTAATTTAGACAAAAAATTTCTCAAAAAAGAGATTTAAAAACAACAAATTGAAACCATTGTTAAAGGTTCGAGAAACCTATATTCTTTACCTTTTTTGCTTGAAAAATCTTGCTCAAAACATATGTAAACACTTGTATAACTGATATATGAATAGTTTATGCCCCCAAAAATGATTTAATTTGAGTTTTCTAAAAATTGAGTGTAAAACTTGACAAAAACATAAGAAGATGAGGAAAATGAGATAAAATACAGCTTGAGAACTTATGATGGTTATATGATACCAAAATTTGGATTTTAGGCAACAAATAATGAGCATTAAATAAAAAATCAACATGTCTCAATATCAAATATTTAATGTCATAACCAACCAATATAACTTTCATAGCTTTAGTATGTATGTTCAACATGATTAGCTTATTTCCTAAAAATGGTAAATTTTGATTATAAACTATCAATCCCTATAAATTGTTAAAAGATAAGAATCATTACAATGGAAAGGAAAATGTGGCTCTTTGAATATTATTCAATAATCTTTTCAACACACTATTACACAATGCTCAACTTAACAATAATAAGAATGACCAAAGGTATTATTTGCACCTCAACATTTCCTAGTAAATAAGCTTTTACCATTATCTCTAGTACCACTTTATATTCTAATGTTTGCTAAAATAGTACTTTTTGTATCCTGAATAATGTGCAAAAATGGTAATACAAATAATGGTAAGGGCTTATTTGGACCTTTTGTGAAATATTAAGATAAAAATTACATATTTAGCTAATGTCTAACAAAATTATTTGTCCAAATTGCCTGGTTATGACATCACATAAGCTAAATCGATGACCTATATATTAGAAATTGCCAATAACTTAACTTTGTTAGGACTTAAGGTATTACCGATGTCATTTTAAAAATATTAAGATATAATGAAATATCATAAATAACTGTAATTACTAACTTAGATTTTTTTTTAAAAATGTTAGAGGACAATTCATATCTTTTACTTAATAAAAATATTTTGTGGTTGACCATATTCTAGGATTGGATAAGATTAGTGAATGGACCCAAAGAAGGATAGTACTATTAGCATAATAATGTTTTTTCTTGTATTTTGAAAACCATATTCATCTCTATTTTATATCGACATAAATCAATTATATTTGTGATCAAAATATATTGATGTGAGACAAGTAAATACCTAACAATTTACTAAACAAAATGCATATCTTAAGGATTGTACAACTGCTAATTAATTTAAGTGCTAATTTCAAATTAATCTGGACTTAAAGTTGATTAGACGAATTAACATCATGAGTCAAATACTGTTGACGATCTCTAATATTATGGATTAGTTAAATACGCACACAGGCCAAGTTGGAGTTCATCGGTTGGAAAAAAGTAGCAATACAATACTTGTAGTGATCAGAATGAGAATTTTCCGTTGACCATGTACCTTTCAATGGTACTGTTTCTACGTCATCATCATCGTGAAAAGTGACAGTACAATTTCCACAGTTTCAGCATTCTCCGCGTTGTCTAACCTTCTTGTCGTAAAGTTGAAAACATTATCTTCAAAATAAATAAATAAATAAAATAATTGTGAATTTTAAACTTAAATGTAATGAGATTTTTTAAAATTGATTTCTTAGTATTTAAAAGATTATTAGTTAAAAAAACTATATAACATTTTCTCATATTTTATTAATTTTTTATTTACATTAAGAAATTTAAATTTTAATACGCATTATTTGAAAGTTATAAATAAATAGAAAATTAACTTAATATGACAAAAAGATTTATTAAAATATAAAATTAATTTAAGAAAAGGTTAAACTACAAGAAAATTCTATATAATTAAGCCTAAATTTTATAAAGATGAGTTTTTTATATTTGTTTGCACATTTCTTAATTAACCTCATCAAGTAGAGAAATACTAATTAAGGATTGATAAGAAGGATTAACGAAAATCATTTTCCCTCTTTTTCCTAAAATTATTAACGATAGTCAACATTTGAATATGTTTGGTGTTCCCACGGACCACCTCGCAAGTCAGCAGGAAACTCGATGGAACTTATCATCTCCCAAGCTATTATTAATAATGGTGTCCATCCCATAACTTTCTGTATCAAAACACTCTTTCCCTCTTGAGCCATCACCATGCCAAATGATTGCCTCTTTAGAGCTTTCCTTTTCCTATTCCATTGCTCTCTCTGTCTCGCCATTGTCAGCCGACTTTCTCTGAAATCAGACGAAACAGCTCTTCTGGCGTTTAAATCTGCAATTCAGACAAATCCTGATGATAACATCTTGTCCACTAACTGGTCCACTGCCACCTCCTTTTGTGAATGGTTGGGTGTCTCTTGCAGTCCTCGCCATGGAAGGGTCACGGCATTGAATCTTCCAAACATGGGCCTCGCTGGGTCTCTCACACCGTACCTTGGAAACCTCTCATTCCTCGTAGCTTTGGACATAAGCAACAATAGCTTTAGTGGAGAATTACCCTCTGAACTGGGTGATTTGAGACGACTGAAATGGATGAACTTGGCAGGAAATGGATTTGGAGGAAACATTCCTGAAGAGATAGGGTCTCTGTTCCAGTTGCAGTTGTTGAACCTGACTGATAATCAGCTAACGGGTTCCATACCCTCGTCAGTTTTCAACATATCTTCGTTGAAGGCAATCTCTCTGGCATCGAATAACCTGTCAGGAAGTCTCCCACAGGATCTATGCTACAATTTGCCAGTGCTTGAAGAGCTAGAAACTCCGTTTAACAAACTATCTGGCCAAATTCCGACGAGCATAGAGAGGTGCGCGATGCTACGAGTCTTAAAACTACGCGTAAACGAGATCAGAGGAAGCATACCAAGAGAACTCGGTAACGTAACCATGCTTGAGGTGTTCGATATTGGTCATAATTACTTGCAAGGTAATGTTAAAGATATTTTTGTTTCTTACTTTCTGTTTTTATTTGAATTTATATTTTCTACTTTTTTTTGTTGGTTTCTTTTTATTTTTCATAATTTATGAAATTAAACTGTAAGAATCTAATTTTAAAATTTTACTTTCATTTGTCATAATATGTTTTTATTATTGATTAAAAATATATGATTTGATTGTTTTATATTAATTAGTAATAAGAATTATGAATAATTTAATTTAATTATTTAATTTATTTTTAAAATTATTTTAAATTTAAATAAGATAAATTTGGAAAGTAAATAATTACAAATATGATAATTATTTAATAAAATATTTGATAATTTAAAAATAAATAAATTTATATTTTCAAATATTTATTTATGAAATATAAATATTTAATTATAGATAATAATATTAGTTTTAAAATTTTAATATATGCTAATAAATAATATTAATTTAGAAATAAAATTTTACAAATTTGTTGTTTATTTAATTTTTAATAAATATAATTGTTAAAAAATTTGTAAAAGTACAGAAGAAATTCAAGATTGCAAGGGGAAAACTTTGCACGCAAATTTACGAGATGAATGTCACCTCAAGATTCTATCCTGACGTCAAGTAGGCTGATCTTTTTGTGGAAAACCTTTAACCCATACTCTCTGAGGTCACTGCTGACTTCAAACGTCACTAGTAGGCTACACACCTTGACTTTGAAATGAGCAGTAAACAGTAATGATTTTCATTATTACAGGTGAAATACCATGGGAGGTTGGAAATCTTAATAACTTGGTCGAATTTGCTGTCAATGACAACAACTTAACTGGTTCAATTCCCTCCACTCTCTTCAACATATCTTCTTTACAAGAGTTTATATTTTCGAATAATAGCATGTATGGAACTCTCCCAATGGATCTTTGTCGTCGTCTGCCAAGTCTGGAGCACATGTTTCTTTATGGCAATGCTTTTGAAGGAAGCATACCGAGAGATATGGGAAACTGTACAATGTTAAAGCAGCTGCGTTTTGGTTTGAACAGATTTACAGGTACTTTTGATGCCTTTGTTTTAAGAGTAACCACTTTTTCTGTTCATACGATTGTATGCATTTTAGGTCTCCTTTCAACTTGCATGGAATTAAACCCTCGATAACCAAGTTAATGATAATTTCATTATTCAGATTCTGTCCCTATTTTGAAACAAGATATCAGCTCTGCTATTGACTTGAATGTACTCTCAAAGGTCACATCGGTAACCATTAAAGCAAGCTTTTTCGGTGAACTTCATTTTCATGTCAAGTGGCAATATCTTAATGCCGTATTATACATGCTGTTAAGTGACCGTGTGAGGCCAACTTACTGACACTACCACTTCCTGTTGCTACTATCTTGACAGGTAATATACCAGCAGAGATAGGTAATCTTCCATATCTGGAACTCTTGACATTGCCAGTTAACAGCCTAAGCGGTCCAATCCCACCAAGTATCTTCAACTGCTCCACATTGAAAGTCCTCTCGCTTGCTGGAAATGGCCTGTCGGGCAATCTTCCATCTGA